>WWET01000974.1:88291-103854 GCA_011038615.1 Limnodynastes dumerilii
GACTGAGATTTTTATAATATTAACCCTCCCTAGCCAGGAGCATAGGTCTTTTTTAATGTTTGCGAGTAAGGGGGGAAAGTTCTCCTGATACAGATCAGAAGGGTTTCTGGTAAGGTTTACCCCAAGATATTTAAGCTGTGAAGGGTGCAATTTTAATGGGAAGGCCCCTTGGAGGCTTTGTTACTTTGGTGGAGCTAGATTTACTGTTTTAACAATCAAACTCCTAAATGATAGTGATTTTTCCGGATAAAACAGGCCTCCATGCAAAGGACAAATGGGGACAAAGGTCATCCTTGTTTCATCCTATTCGAGATGAGGAATGGCTGGGATAGACTTCCGTTAACTCTAACTTGGGCAGATGGGTGTTGATAGAGTGCAAGTATTTTGTGTAGACAAGTCGGACCTAAGCCCGGACAGGACTCCATTTAGAAATAGCTAATCGACCCGGTCGAAAGGCCTTTTCGGCGTCAGTAGACAGAAGAATCGATTCAGGGGAGCCTGTTGATATCTGGTGGAGGAGAGCAATGACCTTGGTAGTGTTGTCTCTGATTTCACGACCCCGAACAAAACCCACCTGACAATTATTGATAATATTGGGGCGGAAAGGTTGCAGCCTGTTGGCGAGGTGCTTTGCGTAGAGTTTTACATCTACATTTAGTAGGGACATAGGTCTGTAGCTAGAACAGATATCCTTACTTTCCTTGATAACGTTGATATGGGCTGAGAGTGATTGGAAGAGAATTTGGTCACATCTGTAACACAGTTAAAAGCCGAAATCTTGAGGGGGATAAGGTGTTCTTTATAGGTCTTGTAATATGAGATGGTAAACTCGTCTGGGAAGGGGCTCTTTCCATTGGGGAAAGTTTTGATGTCTAATTCTTGGGCAGTGAAGGGGGCTTCTGGGGAAGCTGCGACGTCCTTTGGGAGATTAGGAAAGTCACCATTAGTGATAGAGTCTCTGATCTGGTTTCATGTGGCACGGATGAGGGGAAATGATGGGGCTGGAGATTATATAAGTTTGTGGAAGGGTGATGCTATTTGGACATCTAAGTTTTGGATTTGGCCCCTATTATTTTTATTAAAGGTGATAAAAATGCGGGCTCTTTCTGCCTGCAAAGCTCTTGCCAACATCCGGCTTGGCCTATTCCCCTACGGCAATACCTATTCTTTCATCTCTGAGCTGCACATTTTGTCTGGAGTTCCAACAAGTCTGTAAGGGACTTGTGGGCCTCCGATAATTCTGTAAGGGTGTCAGGAGAGAGGGACTGCTTGTGGAGGTTCTCCAGGGAGTGGGCATACCTCACTGTTTGAGGTATGCCCCTAATTTTATGAAGTGGCCTATAAGAATGCATTTATGGGCTTCCCATAGTGTTAGTTTAGAGACATCCCCTGTATCATTGAGTGCAACATAGTTGAGGTCTCGTTTTCAAACAGGGAGCGCGCCACTGAGTCCTGGAGAATCGACTCGTTGAATCTGCATGTTTAGGCTTTGTGGGTCTCTATCCGAGGTGTAAGTTTGATGTATTGGGTCGTGGTCCGACCAGGGGCCAGATTTACTAAGCTGCGGGTTTGGAAAAGTTGAGATGTTGCCCATAGCAACCAATCAGATTCTAGCTCTTACTTTCCTATTAGATGCTAGAAAATGTCAGCTAGAATCTGATTGGTTGCTATGGGCAACATCTCCACTTTTCCAAACCCGCAGCTTAGTAAATCTGGCTCCAGGTGATATTACCCACCCTGGCCTTCAGTAAGTTGTGTTAATGTGCGTGGTCATTAAGGAAATAATCTATAATTGTTTATATATGAGAAGTGGGAGTAATCTTTGTCAGTGAGGTGCAGGGTACTCCAGGTGTCCACCAGGCAGTGTTCGTGAAGGGCTATCCTTACCTTTCTAGCATCCCACAAGCATGCCCCAGAAGAGCAGTCTATCCAAGTATTAAGAGGCCAATTAATATCTCTGCCCACCTCCAAGGTGCCCTCTCTGAGGGGTTCCATTTCTTCCAAGATCTGCAAGAGAAAGGTGGTTTGATTAGTATTAGGGAAATAAACATTAACAAAGGTGAAAGTATGGTCAAAAATCCTCCCCTTCACCAACAAGCCCCCTCTTATTTCTCAAGACTACTAAGTGTAAGGCAGTCAGTGGGAGATAGTAGAAAATAGTATTGCAACACCTCTAACCAGCTTATGGGAGCAGTTACTATAGAATGCAGTGAATGTAGTGGGGTAATGGTGGCTTATGATCGTGGGCACATTGTGGTCTTCAAAGTGGGTCTCCTGAAGGAAAGCCACATTAATATGTTCTGAACGGAGGGAATGTAGGAGGCTGTACTTTTCTCTGGGGATTCAAGCTCCTTTGCGTTCAAGGAGAGGAGTTGCAGGCGGACCGGTGTAGGTCTGGTCATGATGGTAGTGTGAAGGAGTGAGAGAAGCTCCACCTGGGACTTTTAAGAGAGGAATCCAGACTTCCCTGGGTCAACTAATAGTTGAGAAGGGGTTTGTGACACACACGGAAAAAGGGGGGAGATGTTGCACAAACAAACATGAAAAGCATTAAACACATAGTAGAATGTAGGATTTAAAGTCGCCGGGTGAAGTCCGGAAAATTCAGATATGTAGACGGTGTCATGAGTACCAAACCGGGTGGGAAAATGCCTTAGCAGCTAGAACAGGAGTTCTAACAGAACAGACATCAAGCTAAACAACTAGCTAAACTGAGATAAGAACAACTACAACTCTTGGACCACTTAGTTGATTAGTAGACTAGGGACAAAGGATGAGGGTGAAGTGAAGAGGCTTAGTGGGCTCAATACTGGGAAACCTAAACTATCAAAAAGCCAGTAAGTCAGGGTCTGAGTGCTGAGTCTCTCTGATGCAGCTGCAGATTAAGAAGTAGTTCTGGAAGCTGGATCAGGTCACTCTCGACACATCTCGGTTTGGGCGTTTCTTCTTCCGCTTCACATGGCATTAGGAAAGCCGATCTTTGCCAGTCCGGGAGGGATATCGGAGGAACACCCATAGCTTTAAGTGATACTTGATCTGGTGCTTACAGAGGGACTCTGTGAGGGCCCGTTGAAAGAGAGTCCACCAGGAATATATATGGACACGTTGGTCTTGAAATTCGAGGTTTTCAGTGTAGTTTTCTGAATGATGAACTCCTTTACCGTTTAGTAGTGTAGACGACAGACCGTATAGCCTCCAGAAAGCTGTGATGGGGCTGTCTGGGACCCAGGGCACAGTGGGCTCTATCAAATTCAATGGCATAGGGGTCTGCCCCTATAAGGTTGTTGAAAATTGAGGTCAGGGCATCGATTCCCTGTAGTGGGATATCCTCCGAGATTCCTCTGATGCGCAGATTGTTGCAGCAACCTTGGTTGTCAAGGTCTTCAAGGTAGACCCGCATTTCACGCAGTTCCTGTGAGCACATCTCCAGTGATTGTTGTAGATGAGATACTGTCAGGGTTTGCTCTCTATGCACTTCTTTCATCTGCGTGATTTCAGAGCATAAGTGACCAATTTGAGTTTGGCGCTGGTCTTGAAGCCTCTGTTCCAAATCTTGTATATCTCGCTTTGTGGGCAGAGAGTCCAACAGATGTAGGATTTCACCAAAGGCATCGATGGGTAGGGTAGGTGATTCTTGCTATGTTTGTTTAATAAATGTTAAGTTTTCCCCTGTTGATATTTGGAGTACATTATTAACCATGTTTCTGTTGTCTGTTTAATTATTTGGATTGCTTATGATTTATTTTCATTGTATTTGTGTGTGCACTAGTTAGAATTGGTCTTCTGTTTGGGTTTTGCAGTTCCCCAGTCTTTCTTTAGTTTCCTGCATATGCTGCAGAAAGCATTATATTGGACACTGGTAATGTGGTTCATAGTCCATGAATGATTTGCTCTTTGACTGTGATGCCCAAATAAATTTGTGTTTGGAAATTGTTTTCCTGCATTTCATCAATTAGTGTGTTCATGTAATATCACGTTATTATTGCTCCAATGCTTACAATTTCAATCATTTTTTATTACATTTGTATTTTGTTCTTTTAGACCATTGAAAAAAAACTTGATGTATTTAACATAATCCTTGCAAGACAGCAAGCTCAAGCAGAGGTAACACAATTCATCTCTTGGTATTTATACTTTCCTGTATTGCATTTGTAGAAGCATGTCCTATATGTCAAATAACATTTAAGTTGCAATTGATGCATATGCATTGTATTTACTGTTAGTAATTGCAGAGCCTTCCAGTTCTAAATAGTTTGTATCCTCAAATAATACACTTTGTTAAACAGAAGTTATTAATAGCACAAAGTGGATGTCTTTATTCATATTTGAATATATATGTTGTTGGTTTATCCTTCTTGCTGGATGATTAATAGTGCTGGTTGGCTGTAGCATTTTGCCACTACATTCTTTCTAATGCATGGGCTTCTTAAAATAAACCTATTGTACTTAATCTTAAAATTATAGTAATCCTCCCTTACTTTGTGTATCTATTGAAAGATCGATCCCTTGCCTCCAAATGGAGCTCCCAACAGTACCCAACATAATATATTGCAATTACATGTGGTTTTTTATTAAATAAAATTATACCTCTGATTGTAGTTAATATGACTTGAATATATTATTGATTTAATCCCCTTATTTATAGGTGGTAAGGTCTGGCCAAAAGCTATTGGCGAAAAAGGCCTCACAGAGTGGAGAGAAGAAAAGTGGAAGCTGGTTTGGAGGCTTCTGGGGGAAAAAAGAAACCTCTAAAAAAGAAGACCCTGAAGAGCTTTCTGTGCCTGAAAGTAATTTTTCATTTTTCACTTGAAAAATCTAACACACAGGGTCAACAACAGAGTTTTCCTAGAATAGTTAGAAGGGTTATATAAGGTTTAAATAATTTAATAGAAAGCGATCATTTAGTCAGAGATTGCCACTTTGCACTGTTGGCTTCATAAAATTGGAATGTTTGGGACACTGATTTACATTGTGGAATAGACCTATATATCATTATATTAAGACCACTGTATTTTAGGTTGGAGACCTTAGTATGTTTTTCAGTAACATCCTCCATTGTCTATACATTTCTATAGTAAAATTGGATATAATAGATTAACAGACTGCATGCAGGTGTTCAGCTCACCCCACATACTGCACTTAGTTGAGGGCCCTCTATTTTAAACCAGCAGGTTGGTGATATAGAAGAAAAATAATTATAATGTGTGATGAAAATACAGCTTTCATCTCTTGTTTTTGGTGAATGAATGTAAAGTGACCTCATAGGATTATTTATATACAGTGGGATATGTTACATATAAGTTCACTTTTAGATCTCCTAAAAACATTATAGAAAAAGTAGTGTTGTATTCTGAGAAATAATGGATTTGTTTAATACATTTATTTAGAAATTGATGACCTTATGAGCCCAGAAGAAAAGAAGAAACTCTTCACAGCTATAGGATACAGTGAGAGCTCTCACAACCTCGCCTTACCTAAAACGGTAAGGGAACCTCCATGTCTTTGTGTTTGCGGTCTTAAAAGCACTATGCATTGATTTTATAATACATGTACATTGTAACAGTAAGTTATATGTACAAATGCAACCACACAATTGGTAACAGACAAAATATTTGACAATGCAGAGGAGTAGAGTGTCATGCAGAAGAATACATTGAGCTTTAGAACAATCTCTTCCTACTCTCATGCTCCCTCTTGTTCCCCTTCTCACACTAACTTAGTGTTGGTTTCTGTGATTAAACTCCATGTGGCAAATGACTTCCTTTGGCATTGGCAGTGTTCTGCACAGTATATATTTGTAGAGCATAAGTATTGTATGAGAGCGCTTGAAATTACATTTATATATATTTTTCTGCAATTTTTTACAGTATGTTGCTAATATTCTGGGATTCAAGCTTCTTAGCACATCTATAACCATTAGAGACGATGTCCATGCACCAGAAACACTGAAAGTGCAAATCATTGACCTTAGTACTAAAGTATACCAGAGGCCAGGAGCCCAAGCACTTAAGTAAGTCCTCATTGACATCACCGACTCCTTTCCACTATGAAATCACCCTGTCTTGCTGTCCTTTGTTTGCTTTAACTGATCGTACTTGTGCACAACTGTTATTTAGGGTCTGAGCTCACCTGACTGCAAAACTCTTTTGACCAATTATTGGTGTACTCATAGACAGTAGAATGTAAGGAGGACTCACAAATCTGTCACTACTGATCTTGAATGTGCTTTTTAACTTGAAATCTTCTGGCGTTTAAATTTCAGAGTAGAAGCGAAGTTGGATCATTGGTATGTAACAGGCCTCAAACAGCAAAATATTGTTCCGTCGCTTGTAAGCAGTATTGGATCCAGTGAGTCATCCTCTCTTTTAAAAATCCATTTTGAAATTAATCCTGAAGACAGCACTGCTGATCAGCTTCTGCTACTACAGTCACAGCCTGTGGAGATTATATATGATGCGGTAAGTTATAGCTGTCTGTAATGCTTTGTATTTATAGTAATATAATCCCATAAGAAGAGTGTGGCCAATTACTACTATCATCATATGACTGTACAGTTCTGGCTAGTTATAATGACAGTGCAGTGTGTAGCTCAGACTAGGAAATTGTGTAAAATAGTACGGAACTTCTTTCCAGGGGCCAGATTTACTACGCTGCGGCTTTGGATAAGTGGAGATGTTGCCCATAGCAACCAATCAGATTCTAGCTCTCACTTTCCTGTTACATACTAGAGAATGTCAGCTACAATCTGATTGGTTGCTATAGGCAACATCTCCACTTTTCGAAACCCGCAGCTAAATCTGGCCCTAGTAGTAAACATTATTGTTTTCTCTTTAATCTGTTAACTAGGATATTGTTGTAAATGGGGGATGGAGGATGTTTTGGCCGTCATTTTCCCGTTTTCGTACTTGTAGAATGGAAGTTCCCTCGCTCCTTCAGTTTGTCTTGTTCTAAAAGCAGAGATTAGTTATATATTTTTAATGCGGTGGTTCTCCGTTATATATTCCAAATGTAACCATTTTGACTATTTGGCTTTCTCATTTCATTTTTTTATGGTAGGTGACGATCAATGCTCTTGCAGAATTCTTCCAGACACATAAAGGAATGGATTTAGAACAACTCACATCGGCTACATTGTTGAAACTAGAGGAAATCAAAGAGAAAACAGCTGCTGGTAAAACTTTTTTTTTTACTTTTTGAGATACCGTATATAGCACATGCAAGCATATCCAACAAATAAAGCACATAGTCAACTGAAAGAGAATAAAAAAGCCATGAAAGAACATTTGAGAATGACAAGTTCTACTGAGCCACAACAACTTTCAACAGCGGAAAGGGCCATAGGCATCACATTCACACAAAAGCAGCACAAATTATATACACAATTCTACCCCTTGTTAAAAAATAAAAAAAAAAGTAAAAAAACAAAAACAAAAAAACACTAACAATAATAACTCCAGTCTGAATATTGTGTTGGGTAAAAGTATGTAGTATCTAGAAGTGTAAGCATTTGTACGAAGGGTTTACACGTAAAAACCAAGAGCATCTAGCTAATATTCATTATTATATTTAGGGCCAGATTTACTAATCAACCCTAGAGGACAAATTTACTAAGCTGCAGATTTGGAAAAGTGGAGATGTTGCCCATAGCAGCTAATCAGATTCTAGCTCTCACTTTCCTATTACATACTAGAAAATGTCAGCTAGAATCTGATTTGTTGCTATGGGCAACATCTCCGCTTTTTCTGTCCCGCAATTTAGTAAATCTGGCCCTTAGTATTTAAATCCTGCTGGTATAAAAATATCATTCATGGCTTAGAACAGAATTAACAAGAACAATCCATGCAAACAAGGTTGGGTCCTGGGCACCATCCATGACTTAGCCACACATACAGTATCTTAGTGTACAATAAGAGATTATTTGTATTTTTTTGAGACTTCTTTTAAGATTATCTTTACTTATAAACCCAAATAAGCAAATTATTTTATATGAGGTACAGAGGTGAGTTGTAAATCTTGTGATGATCTGAGAGAACGTGCTGGGATATATCTTGACAAGTGAGGAAATGTATGCAGGTGCAGTGTTGCTTATGGCTTTATAGGTTAGCAAGAGGATTTTGTATTTGATTCTGTATTTTACAGGCAGCCAATGTGGAGTAGCTGTAGTTGAGCGTTTTGCAAGGAAGATCAGTCTCGCTGCTGCATGCAATATAGAAATAAGACATTGGTGTCTCAAAAGTATAGTACTGTTAACTTTACTTTTACTTAACTTTGCATTTACTAATAACTTTTTTTTTATCCTAGAATATTTTAATAAAAAAAATAATAATAATTGTGTATGGAAGTCATGATGTGAATATATATGCAGCTAGTGCTAAAAATGGTAGCACCATTCTAAAGTCTTCTGCTCTGTTGCTGTGGATATGTCTTTTTTTCTGTAATATCACTTAAATGTTTGGTTGTGTTCAGATCAAATGTCTGTTCATGTTATTCAATATGGATGAACGGATTATATAGTCGTACTCATCCAATTATAGCCCAACAATGTGGATATGTGTATTGTCTTAGTGCAGTGCTCCTACCATTAGAAATAGATTTTGGAAAATTAGTTGGCAAGTCCCGCTAATTGAGTGCACCTCCTATGGCGTCGTTGAAATTAATTTAGCTAATTTATAGTGTTACAGCCATTCTGTTACATCTAGAGATACTTTGTATCTATTTATTTAATCAATTTTATTGATTCCATGATAAATAAAGCATTTAAAAGGATGTAGGAGAGTTGTTAGTCATGTTATGGGAGTACAATGTATAAATTTACTTATCCGTTTACTTAAGTAACAGCATTAAAGCCACGTATTCCAGAAAACAAATAACCATTTATTGTTGAAAATGGGCTGTAGCATAGATTGGCATAGGCACATCCATTTGTTTAGAGCAGGCTTGGCCAACCTGTAGCTTTTTTAGTGGGAAGCTAAGACTCAACATGTTTTACCTGCATAGGCATAGCTGATACCCGATAAAGCGTTCTGGGACTCAGCTACAGCGCCACAAGATGCCCTCACAATGTTTTGTAACTCTGGAGTTGAATCTGGCGCAAGCAGTTTCATTCTGGACTCTGTTTGAGGCTCTAACAAATGTCACTAATGTTTACTTAAGCAGCCATGTTGGCCAAAATTACGTGAATTTGGTCTGTTTTTTCCCCAGTATATGTACAGCATAAGTAAAACTCCTTGACAAAACTTAAGCTGTTTTATTTGTATTTTACTGAGTTTTCACAAGCCTGGAGGTAAATAACTTTTCTAATTTCTATTACTCCACTGTTAGTAGAGCCTAGACTGTAAGGTTTTTATATAAATAATATTTCATTCTTAATTTAGAAATTTCTGTATTTTTATCATTTATGAAGGAAAATCACGTTATATGTCTTCTAAACATGTTGTAATTTAGTGTAAGACATTTTTTCTGTTTAGTTAGATGCAAGTTATTTGTAATTATTACGTATTGTACCCATCAAACCTTGATATTTCTTAACAAGTTTTGTTTATAGTATCACCTTATTACCTAGCAAAATAAAAATAAAAATCAATAGAAAACCAGCTCGCAATTATAAATAGACTGGATTAGGGCCCTGCTCACAAGCTTACAATCTATTGGCTATTGAGGTCTGATACATATGGGAAAGTGCTAAATATCATATAATGGACCAGACCGGTTTTATGCTAAATAAAGTCAGTGCTCTGTATGATCAAGTCACACAGCAGTGTAAGTTTAGGATGGAAAGAGAAAATGTGAACATTTTTTAAAATCGTGTAATTGAAATTGGATAGCAAAGTGCTTGTAAATAGGGAAGATGAAGTTTAAGAAGTAGCTTGCTATATTTGGTAAACTTGTCTGAAGGGGTAAGTTTTAAGAGAGCCCTTAAAAACTTTTGTGATTAGAGGATAGACTTAATGGATAGGGGAACGTTATTCCATAGAGTGGTTTCAGCCCATGAGAAGTCCTCTTATATGGAATAAACATTAGAAGAATGTTGCGGATCCTGTGAAAATCTGGAAGAGCGAGCTGGGATATATCTTGAGACAACTGAAGATATGAGAACTAGCTGAGTAGGGATTATTGCAGCATTGTAAACTTCTTATCTAGGTGACACTGGCAATAGGAGTTGATAGGACCTAGAAGCAGTGGGCACTTAAATGGTTAAACATTTTACTGTGCTTGTTCGTCCTCCCGTAATCCCTGCTGAGCTCCAGTATTTTTAAGTGTCTCAAGGAGTGAGGCCACGTTTTTTATTTAGCCTCTGTTTTCTTTTTTATATGGAATAAACATTAGAAGAATGTTGCGGATCCTGTGAAAATCTGGAAGAGCGAGCTGGGATATATCTTGAGACAACTGAAGATATGAGAACTAGCTGAGTAGGGATTATTGCAGCCTCTGTTTTCTTTTTTTAATTTTACATTTTTTTGGGAGTGGTTATACTGTAGTTCGGATCCAACAGAGAGCCTTGCAATCCTTTCCAAGATGCTACAGAGCTGTCCGCTTTCCCCTCCCAGCTGGGGAGAGCTTAGAGTTGCATAGAGAAGCAGTCTGGATGGTTCCACTCCCTGTATGAGAGGGGATGGATGTTTTTCTATCCTATTGGGAGATCTTTAGTGAGAAGGTTAACCCCTGAGTTTTTTGGGGGACAGTGGATGTATCGAGTGCGGGCGCACCATCTTAGTTCTCATAACTGCATCTTTCTTCACAGAGCTCCATTTCTCCCTCCCTCACTGCATCTTTTGCTGTTGCTGCTTATATATATATATATATATTATAAGCAACAACAGCAGAGGATGCAGTGAGGGAGGGCGAAATGGAGCTCTGTGATGAAAGTTGCAGTGTGTGTGTCTATCTATCTCACGGGCCCTTTACTCAAACTGCACAACAGACTTTTCTGCTATTACCACCACCAGCATCTGAGGAGCCCACATGGATCTCTTTTTTGGGCCAGTCAGTCACGGTAATGGTTCAGCTGCTGTCTCAACAGCAGGCACAACTTCAACTCCAAATTCTGGTCTTAGTCAGCCTGTAATAGAGGTGAAACCTCTCAGGACTCTCTGACAACCCTCCCGTCTCAGATTTCGGATATTGAACTGTCTTGGTTCCCATCTTGCAACAATCTGTCCAGGGATTGGCCAAAGTTCCCGCTTCCCTAGAAATATTTTCAGAACCCAAATGGGTGTCAAAAAGAGACCTCATTCATCTAGAGGTTCCCATTCCAGGAGGAACCTTCCCATTCCAGGAGATAGAAGGGATGATCCTAACGATCTGGCAAAATCTTGAGATTTCTGAGGTAATTGACTAAATCTTGGGTGAGTCCCATATTTTTATAATACAGAAAAGATGTTCTGTTTGTTTCCCTCAATCCTCCCAATTATCAGTCTTCATTCAAGAATCCTGGCAATTTCCAGACAAAAATAGTATCTCCCCCATAGGTTTGCCACTTTGTTTCCTTGGGCAGAGGTTGATGTATGTAAATGAAAGCAGTGTCCTAAGGTTGAGACTTCGGTCTCCAAATTAGCAAAACTAACTATTATGCCTATCCCCAGTGCCACTTCTCTTAGAGATCCCACCGACCGATGCCTAGAGGCATTTTTAAAATCTGTTTTTGTGGAGACTGGAGCTTCTTTTTGACTTTTGCTGGCTTCAGAGAGGGTCGCAAAGGCTATGGAGGTATGGGTGGACCAGCTTATTTCAAGTCTTCAGGCCGAAATCCTGCTGACAACTTTCTGGGGGAACAAATTAAGGAAGCTGCAAGCTACATCTGCAAAGTTTCCCAAGATATACAGCGGTAGTAGCGAAGACTTCTGCCTCTTCTATAACCACAAGATGTGCTGTGGCTCAGATCTTGGTCTGCTGATGTAGAAAGGAGACTTTCTTTGAAGGTGCTTCCTTTTGAGGGTCCCTTTTATTTGGCCCTTAATTGGAAATTAGGATTTCCTCCTCATTCTGACATGTCCGCACACTTCCATGTAGTTAAATTCCCTCTGGAGCCAGACAGGGACAAAAAGACACCGACGTAGAGCTAGAAAGGGATGTGGTAGGGATTTCAGTACCTTGCTTTTTCTTTTCAGGTTCCCTGACAGTCAGCCTTTGCAGCGTGCTGGTATCTCCCTGCTGGTGCTGAGGCAGTTAGGCAGGGAGAAGAGGTGTTCTGGGTCAGCGTTGTCAGCGTCATCGGACACTCAGCTCTTAGTACCTGCCCTTACTCCACTGAGGGCAAGTAGGGAGTAGGTCTGTGACTCACTTCTGGGTGCCGCCATACTTCCGAGTGTGTGGAAGTTCCTGTAATCAGCACGGTTATGAATTCAGGTGCCGAATTCCTCCTGTGTCCATTCAGCAGTGTGGAAGAATTCTTGCATGAGCTACCTATTCTTGCTTACAGGACTATTGAGGAGGCATTGATTAGCAAGGTACCTATGGATTGTGACTACTTATGGTTATGAGATAACTTGGAACTAAGTGATACTTTGATTCCAGTTATATTGGCTTGCATTACTGCATCATGTCATTACATGCCGCTTTGGAAGAGAAACGGCCCCAGCAAAGAAAGTAGGGGTATGATTCCCTTAGTCAGTTAGTTAACTTTTTTCTTGTAGGTCAGAAACAAGTAAAGAGAAAGTGGATTTAATAGCTAAATATAAGAAGAAGCACTTAGCTAGATGATCGTTCTGTGACAAATAATTGCCGGATGACACCACTGGCTTAACTTGTACTGAGTGTGGTATTAAGGAACAACAACAACCGTCAGCACAGATGTTGGAACTTGTTAATCTTATGAAGACAGCTCTGGTGGATACTCTTGTCACTAAATATGATTTTTAAAAGTTTTCCCTTAAGATCTGCTAAAGCTTATTCATAAATCTCTAAAAATATAAGAGTAAGGAAGCCGCCAAACTACAAGATTTATTAAAGAATCCAAGAAAAAAGGCAGAGTTTTCCCTTTATCCCAGCTTCTAAAGGATATGATTGTAGGAGAATCCGGACAAAAGACTGGCATCTAAGAACAGAATGAGTGAAATGTATCCTTTTCTGCAGGAGGATATCGGGAAATGGGAGGAAGCACCAAAGGTGGACGCAGCCATTTCTAGGATCTCAAAAAAGACTACGTTGCCTCTAGGTGATGTCTCTGCATTCGTAGATTCTATGGAAAAGAAAATGGAAATAGGTTTAAAAAAGCAACACTCTGTGGCGGTTGCAACATTAATACCAACAGCAGCCACAGCAATTACGGCGACATCCTTGATGCAATCAAGCGCACAGACTTATTGAAGAAAGTTCAGAATATTCAACTAGTGCTCGAGTTCATGTGTGAGGTGTATCTGGACCGTGTAAGGCTGGCAGCTAAGGCAGGAGCCACTGCAGCAGTAGTAAAAAGAACTCTGTGGCTAAAGCCTTAGCTAGTGGATATGGGATAAGGGAAATATGATGGATATTAATTTGAAAAATGAACTCCTTGCCTTACTATTCCAGGAAGAATTCCTGTTTAAACAATAATTTGATGATATAATTTCGAAAATTTCAGGTGGTAAATCATCCTGGTTACCACAAGAAAGATCCAAAAGACGGTACCAGAGCAGATCCACAAGAGGTTTATAAAGAAGCAAGACCGTATATACCAGGTCGAGGCTACAGGAGAGGTCAGTCCTTCAGCCCCAGATCTAATTTTTGTGGGCAAAGAGGAAAGGACATCAGGTCAACTCTTAAACAGCTTGCGCAATGATGCCATGGTAGCCATCCCAAAGGTAACAGTAGGAGGAAGACTTACAAATTTTTTCCAAGATTTGGGCAAATTCTACATCGGACAAATGGGTTGTAGATATAGTAACCCTGGGTTACAAAATAGTTTGTAAAGTATCCAAACCCGTTTTTCACAGAATCTTCAGTACCCTTGCACAAGAATGAAAGGCTAGCCTTAGAAAACTGTTTCAACACCATGATTCAACATGTGGTGATCAAGGTTCCCAAGTTAGAAAGATTCAGCGAGTTCTACTACTGATTCTTCATAGTAAGAGACGCAAACAGAGAATTTCAGACTATCCTGGACCTGAGGAATCTGAACAAATGCATCAAGGTCAAGGTGAGATCTTTCAAGATGGAGTCTGTGAAATCCTTTCTTCTGAATCTACAGTAAGGAACATTCATGACATCAGTAGATCTAAAGGATACTTATCTTATGTCAATCTTCGCAAGACATCAAAAGTTTTTAAGATTCATGATTTTCAGAAGACATTACAATTTACAGCATGGTGGTAAGTTTTACCTCACACAGAATTGTCAAATTATTTACGGAGATTAGAAAATTGCAGGTCAAGCAAGTTGGAGTAGCAGACAATTGAATGAAGGTCTTAGGACTTATATCTGCAACATTGGATGTACTCCCTTGGGCAAGGTCTCATATGAGACCGCTACAAATATGCTTTTTAATTTAATGGGACAAGCATCCCAAGAGACGTCATCAGAGGATAACTCTCTTAAGGGAAGTAAGAAAGACACTGAACTTAGTCTTATAACTTTCTTTCCTAGTATTGTACATTCTCTGTTATAGTTGTTTGAATTTCTATTTGGGATAATTATTTGCCGTACCCACCTTGTGATGTCTAAACTGCTTTGGTATGACCTGGAAGCATGCTGACATGTCAGGAGGAAACTATAGATTATTCACCTGTTAATATGGTTTCCTCTACTCCTCTACACACATTCCCAGCCCTATGTTGTTGTTATAATAATGTTTAAATTATGTTTTGAAGCTGTGTGAAGTAGGAAAACACTGAGAACCAGAAGTGGGCGTTCTATATACGGTCGGTGTCTTATTTTTTCCTGTCTGGCTCCAGAGGGGGATGAACTACCCAGAAGTGTGCTGATGTGTAGGAGTAGAGGAAACCATATTAACAGGTGAATAATCTATTGTTTCACAGGCTACTGGAGGAAAAAGTCATTTTTTACCGTCGTCCCCTCAGAGAGGAACCAAATAATATCAGTTTTGATCTTTTCACCCTGCAGCTAGAGGCGCCTACACCAACATCAGGGAGCAGTCCTGTTAAGGAAGATCTTCCAGTTTTCTCTCTGCCAAAAGATACAGGCCTTCCTGGATTTGGCGTCCAAAAGAAGTAAAAGCCCCAGAGAAACCCTCCCCATGACGGTGTCAGTCTCCTTCCATATCAGGAGAAGATGAGAGACAGATTTCTCTTCTTTCCGGACAGTGGCTGTGTTCCACCGAGGATAGGTGGGTCCATGGGATCAACTCCAGGGGCTATGTCATAGACCTCTGAAAGCCCTCTCTCCATCTCTTCCTCCTCGAATCCGGTTGTCAGAGCACAGCTACGAATACTTCTAGATTCACTGTTGTCTTGCAGGGTCATTTCAACAGTCCCTTCTCTTCAAAGAACAAAGGGCTTCTACTCAAGTTTATTTCTAGTTTGCAAACCAGATGGCTCTCTAGGTCCCATCCTAAATCTAAAGGATCTGGACACCTACCTAAGTTTGGATCCTAAGGTTCTGGATGGAATCCCTCCGGTCAGTCATAGCAG
>WWET01000974.1:129311-141259 GCA_011038615.1 Limnodynastes dumerilii
ATATATATATATTATGAGTGTGCGCCCGTTTAAGTCTCATTTAAGGGTTCCAGTTATAACTGCAAACCCTCCTCTCCTTATGCATTTCCATGTTCTCCTGTGAGACCTGAGCAGCACCTTATTCTTTACGTTTTTTCTTTTATGTCATATTGAGCTGGTGCGGCATTTATGTATATATTTGCCTATTCATTTTACGATTGCCACTTTTCTTTCTGTTCAGAAATTCATAAATAACTTTCAAGTTGCCAAAGAGAAGGTTAGTGCGGCTACAGCACAAGCAGCCCAACGTGCAGCCACCAGTGTGAAGGACCTGGCGGAGAGGAGCTTTCGCCTGTTAATGGATATTCACCTGAAAGCCCCAGTCATAGTCATCCCTCAATCTTCTGTATCCAATAATGCCATAGTGGCAGATCTAGGATTACTAAAGATTCACAATCAATTTACTCTTGTGTCATGTGGAGACCAACCGTTTCCCCCAGTAATAGACTGCATGACTATCAATCTGACACAGTTTAAGCTGTCACGGTAAGTGTCCTTACAAAGTGCTAAAGAAAATGTATAAATTGGTAACTTTGAGGAGAGATGAGTCCCAAGAAAGACGTTGTTATGGAATTATAATCTGTGTTCTTATGTGCAGCATGCCTAATATATCTTCTTGTCATACATTGTGTTTTGCTTGTATCATTCTATTGTTGAGGCCACCGGTCTATGTCAGCAGAAGTGGCAAGGAGTGGCGTTTTGTTTGTAATGTTTTGGGGAGTTTTTATGTGGAAAATTCAATAAAAACTTACTGAATAAAAAAAAAAAAAAGTTACTTTAAAATAGTGGACCTGATCCTAAGATCTGTCTGATCTGAACACAACACCGATGGGGAATGATAGTGGATCCCTACTGTATCCACTGCCATCACTCACATAGAATTCAACCTTAATATTTCTAATCCATCCCCACAGATCAAAAGGCAAGATCTCTTGGCATCCCAATTTATTGCCCTTACTATACATTGTAATTATAATCCCCTCCCACTTCGAATGCCACGTGCCCTGCTATCAGAAGCTGTTGGAACTGTCACAAATCAGATGTTTGGCTTGGTTGGGTGAGCTTCCACTTGGAGTGTGCACATGTGTAAATCACAAAAGGGGTTGTGCTCCAAAGTGACCACTGGAAAAATGTCCACATTTTAAAATATCAGGATCTGGTCCAGTATTTCAGCAATGTCATGACTTGTTTTAATGTTCTCTTTATTGTTAAAGATATAATGCATAATGTTTTAACTTCTGTAACCTATTTTTATTTTTTTCTATGTTATATTATATTATTTATATCATGTTTTATGTTACTGAATAGACAATTCTAAGCCCGAGTCATTACCACAAAGCTTGCTGGATTGCATTGCTCTTGTAAGCCAAACTATTCTGGCCCAGTTTCAGAGCTTAAAAATAAGAAAGGAAAAAACCATTTTGATTTCAGGGGTAGTCAAGTTAATTGTATTCTTTGCATGCAATACTGACCAGCTCAGCTTTTACACTGTTTAGACTTGGGCTCTCAACTCTAATACTGTTTGCAACAGATGAAATATAACTCCCCTGAAATCAGTATGGTCTTGCTCAGGTGTAGCTTTCCTCTCTTATTTTCAAGCTATGATTCTGGTCCTCTGTCAATAATTTTAACTGTAGCAGTGAAGACTCTTAAATGTTCATGTTAAGTTTTTTCCTTTTTACGTTTTTTCTATAGGACAGTTTTGCACACAGCTACATCTGACTCTGACATTCAAATACTCCATCCTATTAATCTGTGTTTGTCAGTAAATCGAAATCTTGCAGCTACCTGGTACCATCAGATTCCTGGTTTGGAAGTGAAAGGATATCTTAATACTATGGATGTGAGTGTGCAGAGGACACTAGATTTACTATTTGTTATAAATGTTTATAAAATCATTTGCTTTGTGTAACTGTCAGGTATTAGCATTTTAAGGTTTAGGAGCAATATTTGAGAGAAATCATTTTTTTTTTGTGATAATGAAAGGAGAAAAATAAATGAGACGTTTTTATAATCTTAGGCGATGTGTGTTTCTTATTAAATGTGTATAGAAAATGACACTATTTAATGTTAATAACCATGGGCCAGATCCACACCTTATAACACTAAAGGACTTGCACAAGTCCCCTTGCAAGGAACCTCTATGCATGTGTTACGCAATGGCTCTTCATGTTTATAACTCCACACAAGAGGGGAGTGACAGGGGAGTTCTCTCCCCTCTTCCATGCCCACTTTCAGACCCCCACATGTACAGAAGTCTTGAGCCAGTCCCATGTGATCAGGGGGAATTGTTAATACAATACTTATTTTTATTTTACTTTTTCCTGTAGGTGTGGTTGAGTCAAGAAGATTTGGGTGTCTTGTTTAATGTTTTGGTGGAAAATCTTGGTGAAGATATAGATGGTGCCTCGGATATAGTGGTCCCTGAACAGATTGGTATGTGTGTGATGGACATCTTGATACCATATTGATTAATCTTCTAAGCGATGATCATAGCAGACAAAAACCATTGTTCAGGAATTGGATACATTTGGTCATGGACAGATAGCCAAATTTATCAGAGGTATCGTAATATCCTTTGCTTAGTGGATACTCAAGTTGGATTTTTCTAATGGGTGTGGATCCCCGCAAAAAAAATCCGAATAAAAAAAATGCGAATTTCGAAATTTCTATTGCGAATGCGTTTTTTCGCAGAAGAATATGAAAGTCGAAATATGCAAATACGTTATTTTTTTCTAATTATAACATAAAGTTTGTAATTCGAAAATCACTGTATTTATAATATTTGAATTTAGAAAATAACACATTTAGAATGGTTTGGTAATTATACATTTAAAATTTCGAAAAATTGTATTTATAATGCTCCGATTTGCGAAATTTCGCAATTTCGTAACGCATGTAATGCGATATTGTACGAATTCGCTTTGCTCTGCCTTCTAATTTGTTTTCATTATCTCTTTACAGAAGCCGTACAATCTAAACCAAGTGTTGTTCAATCCACTATAATACCTAAGAAAGACATCCGTGAAATCTCATCAGAACAAGAACCATCTGTAAAATCCTTTGCTGGACTCAGTCTTCTGCTAAATTTTGAAATTAAAGAGGTAAAAAAAGGCCTTCTGATGCACCATAGTTCTGCTAAACATTTTTCTTTTTTGTATTTAAACTGATCACATGAAACCACATCCAGACTTAAAAAATATGGACATTTTCCACTCTTTACGAGCAGAAAATGTATGCATTTCATGACCGTGCGGGTAGCATCTTTAAGCAGAAAGTAGAAAGCGTACATTGTATGTGCAAGTTTGGCAGGGGTGCTCTATTTAAATTCTACAAAAAGGGTGTGTTTAAGCCCTTACTCCCTATCCAGTTTTTAAAGGTAGTGCCCTGTTCTTGCAAGCTGGAACGTTAGAGGGAGTGGCCTCCACTCACCCAAACAGGAGTTAGGTTGCAGCGGGGATCTAATGTTGGATCTTTGATTCTGCTGATTTTTAAACTACTGCTGTAGGTGTGTTTGACACCTGTTACTTTTACACAGGTAGTGGTCCAGCTACTAAGTCAAATGAGAGGAAGTGCTCCTCCTCTCCATGTTGTTCAGGTGTCACAGCTTGGAGCAGAGACTAGGATCGGCACCCATGAAATGACAGCAACATTGTACCTCCGAAAGATCAGCATGACATGCAATGAGTTTCCTGGTGATTATGCAACCATATATATCCTTATTAAATATGTTAATTCAGTTTTAAATGATAACTTTTTAAATAAATTTGTAGCTATTTGTCAGATCTTATCTTATTTATTTACATAGGTCCCACTGGAGGATCTCTGCTGCTTATCAATTCTTCTGATGATTCCGGTGAACATCTTTTGAAAATGGAATATACAAAGGTTTTTTTTTATAATTTTTTTATTGCACTAGTAGATATAAAAAGGTTTTTTATACCTTTTATAAACATTTGTATTATGTGAAAGTAAATTTAGGGACATTCTTGTTTCTGCAACTAAACTAATGATCAGTGTGTTGGGTTTTGTTTTCAGGCTGATTGCAATGGGCCCAGTTTTAAAACTGTTCACAACAGTACTGTGCAGACTTTAAATGTAAGTATGTTGTAAAATTGCTTAGCCATAAAACAATTTAAGATATTTCCTGTAATGCTATATACCAGTTTTAATCATCTAAAAGGTAGAACATTTGCCATTTTCATTTGAATCCATAGAACGTGCAGGTATTTGTTTATTTTAATAGGTTTTTACTTGTTATATATATATTTTAGCGGTTTTAGATTACATGGCGCTTTACAGAATATATTTCACATTCACATCGGTCCCTGCCCTATTGGAGCTACATTCTAAGTTCTGTAATGCAGAAACACACACACACACACACACACACACACACACACACACATTTATTTTATGTTTCTGTTTGTCAGGTTTTTATGTCCTCACTGGATTTGGTTCTCCACACTCAAGCTTTGCTGTCTTTGATGAATTTCTTGTCTTCCGCTGTCCCATCTGGTGGCACTAGTGTGACCGAAAAAGCTAAGGAATTAAAACCAAGTGTTGCAAGCTTAAACACCAAACCAGGCACTGGTAAGACTAGTAATGAGTCATATTGCGGTAATTAGTAGTGATCTAGGAATTGTGAGATTTTACTACTAGACAAGTAGTCTGGTTTTCTTACTCTAGTATGCATACATAATTAATTGCATTTAACATGTACTGCATTGATTTATTTTCTTTGAGACCAATTTTATTAGCAGGCAGGCCATTCATTCCTTAAGTCTAGCATAACCAGCCTGGGCCATGTCATTCCCTTAGTATCTTTTGTTACTTTCAATAGCAATGATTCTTTAAAAACATTCAGCCTAGCACATTAGGCGATTGTGAGATTGGAAAGTTTAATGTGAAGTGGTTTGTAAAATGCTCCTGATTGTGTGAATCAGTATGATTTTCTGATACTTTTTTAAAATTCAAAGTGGTGAAATTTACTTTCAACTAGCTTCTCAGTGATTGCGATTATTTAACAACAGAAACATATAAAGAAAAAAAAGGGGGGGGGGGGGGAACAGACCTCGGGGGGGGGGGGAACAAAACTCGGGGAGTAACTTTGTACTCTGGACCCATGTGATAACTAACAAATTAAAGAAAAAGAGAATAAAGTGGTATAAGAACTGACTCCCCTTTCTATTTAGTAATCTATATGATCTTAGTGAGTTGCAAAGCAGTATTGGTAATGATTAGATGGGTACCAGATATGTTGTTTAAGAGCTCGTAGCAGTATCTTTGTTTATGTTTCTCATGTCGTAGAAAAATACAAGATTTGGACCATAATGTCTATAAATGGCAATTTTTACTTTCAGACAGTTTAAAATATGTGTACCAGACATAAAAATAAATAAAACAGTGAGTGTCTTAGCTGTAATTGAGGTTCAAAGCTCGTGGTCCTCCAGCTCGGCCCGGACTGTAGATGGATTCTCCGATGCCAGCTTTCAGCTTCACTCAAGTCTCTCTGCAGATTAGATTACTGTCTCAAAGCTTTTTGTCCTAGCAACGAGTTTGCTGATACGTACTTCCATTGTTTATTTTTCACCTTAGAAAGTCCATATCTACAGAAACTCATTACTACCTAACTTCTGTGTATTTTCTTCCACACCTCCCAACCCCCCCCCCCCCCCCTTTCCTTTTTTTTTTTTTGTACTTTATTAGGCAGTTCAGAGAATAACAATACATATCACAAGTACGAAAATAGCAGGTATGTCAAAACAATTGCAAAATAGCATGAGGATGAAATTACAATGAGCCACAACGTAAAATTAACAACACAACAGAGTTGTTGAATAACAGAATTTGTATTGTGGATTATTAGCATATAAACTGTATTATAGTATAAACAAAGTTGTTAGGAAATAGGTAACGTTTATGAGGAGCCCAGGGAGAAAACCTCAGATCTAGGAATCCGGAGGAATTATAGGGTGGTCATTGGAATATACACGAAGCAGGTACCAAGAAGTATCCTACATACTCGGGTATATGTGACGTTGAATATCCTCAGATAGTGTACTAATATAAGTTTTCCCATATGTCGAAGAAGTTTTCCACCCTGCTTTCTTTATCAATTAATTCCTCTATCCATTCCATTCTAAGGATGGTGAACAACTTTTCCTCAAATACTGGGAAGGGAATAGGCCCTTGGCCAGTCCAATGTTGTAAAATGTTTTTTTTTGGCAGCTGAGCTAAGTGCTAGTGACAACTTCTTGCACCCCCTCGCAACTCGTTGATTCTGCAGGAGTATACTAAAAATAGCCCATTCTGCCATGAAGGGGACATAACTAAGAAGCGAGGCCTCTGCATATCGTTTAACACAAAGCCAGAAGTGTCGTACAATGGGGCATTCCCACAGGCAATGGTACAGTTCTGCTTCAGAGGCACCACATTTGGGGCACACTGGCGTGTCCCCTACACCCATAATATGACAACGTCTGGGACATAAATAGGTTCTATGGTATATATTTAGAAAGAGCTCCTAGTATCTACTAGCTTTAATTAGTTTACAAGAGTGAGATAATGCTTTTGTCAGTGCATCCACAGTTAAAGTGGGGGAAGAAAGCTAACCATTGAGATACCCCTGTATTTATTTGGGCGTGATCAATTTCCTCACGAAGCATGCAGTAATGTATAGAAATAGCCTTGGAGCGGGGTGTCAGTTGCAGGATTCTGTTATCCAGTTCATTGAACCAATCTGAGGCCGACACCACAGAAGTCACATAATGCCTTGCTTGTAAAAAAAAATAAAGCTATAGGGTATCCTCGTATAGTATCAAACCTCTCAGTTATCTCAGAGAACAAAAGGGACACTTTATGAGACCTGCAGACAAAATGAATATTGTGAGCCCCCTACTCTCCATAAAGTAAAGGGATAGACAGCTGCACCATTTTGCAAATCAGGGTTTTGAATGAAGGGGAGGAAAATTGATTTATGCGAATTGAGGTTGAACTTTTTTGGAACGTCCCAAATCACTTCCTGCTAGCAGGTGCCCGGCGCTAATTACAGGTTATTGGCCAGTGTCTGAAATATCGTTCTCAATAAACCTGTCCTTAGCGCCGGGCATTTCCTGCTAGCAGTAAGTGATTTGCGATGTTCAAACAAAGTTTTTTTTAACAAGACACCTGCGCAGCGGCCCTGGCATCCATGGGCATGCTGATACTTGTAGTTCTACAAGCATCAGCATGTCCTGTCAGGGCACAAAAAAGGGCAGCGTTAAAAATTCGCACCTCTCATAGGGGCGAGTTTTTAATTAAACCTATCGGAAGGTTTTTTTTTTCCCCCCCGTTAAATTTCCCCTTCGCTGCCTGCTCTTTTTGTGCAGCGTTAAAAAAAATTGAATATGCAAATTTTTATCGATCAATTGCCGGCGAAGGCGTCGTATTTTTTCCGACGCAATATTTTTTAAAGGACCGCCGGCAATTGAATCTGGCCCTATGAGTATAGAAAAAAAAATATCTTAACTTTAGGAAACTAGTGCGTTAGAGTCATATACTAATTGAAAGGCATATGCGCCCTTCCCTAAATTATAAACCCTATAGTAGTGTAAAATAGTTAACAAATAGGCAAGACAGTTTAAGGGTCTATTTGTGGTCTATGTGGGGACCGTTGCCCCATAGTGATTTTTTGCCAATATTGTGCATGTAAGAAACAGAGTTTGGCCATTTTCAACTACCCTAAATTTGCCTGGATACATTAAGGCAAATCGTTTAATTTGACTCCGCAGCCATGTGCAGATTTCACTAAATTCCTTACGTTTTTGTGAGACAATTGTGGAGAAATCCTGAAATATCAGGACTTTCTTAAGTCGCACAATAAGCTGTGGCAGCTTCCTATATCTCTGGAGAACCTTTTCTTTTTCCTGGAAGTCTAAAAACTTTGCTATTACGGGACACGGTTTATTATTTGGACCTTCCCGTTCTGGGCCTAGCCTATGGGCCCTTTCTATATGGTGAGCCCCTAGGTCATCAACAATCCCTAGAGACTAGGTAAGGTTGCAGTTAAATACTCCATCAATTGAAGACCTTTAATCGCTTCGGGAATCCCCACAAAACGTAAGTTGTTACGGCGATGTCTGTTTTCCGGATAATCCACGTTATCAACTAAGGTCTGCAGGGAAGTGGAATGATTGGTTTGGGTGGCTTGGACTACATGCACCTGATCCTCTACATCACTTTGCCTTTGTTCAAGAATGGTAATTCGAGAGGAGTTAGCCTCAATTTTAGACAAAGTGGTGTCTATCCTAGCTTGGAGGTCCTCAAATTTTATATCGATGTGCAGCATAAATAAATTGTAAAGCTCTTTGGCCATCTCAGCCAAGGATGGCACAGGGGGAGGTGATGGACCAGGGTCCATTTTGTTCAACTCCTGGCCTGAGGACTGAGGTGCGGTGATTTATGAGGGGTTTTAGCAGTTTTTTTTGTTTTTTGTTTTTTGGAGAGTGGGATGTACGAGATGGCACCAATGTTTGAAAACATCTTTCCATGCCCTATGGGCATGTACAGAAGATGGCTAAAAACTATTTGGAGTAAACTTAAGAATATCTCAGGAGTTTTCAATAAAGAGGGGGTGTAAACTTGGTATTAGATTTCCCAGCAAACACTCCCACTATAAGGTAGAGTATGTTATCTCAACACCAGTATTCCTTGGGACATTCCTATACGACCTAAGAAAATATCACATTATAGCTTTCTGAAATATCAGTTAGCAGTTATGATAAATTGAATAATGAACGCCAGCTGGTTCAATGCAATTATAAGCGCAGATAATAATCTATATTCTATACAGCGTATACAGTAAGGCTGAACAGTAGCTAATGGCAGAAACTGCTGTAGGTATCTGTGCTGGCTCTTAGATAAAACCAAAAATATCCAATAAAAGCTGTGACCCGCTCTCAGAAAATTACTGGCTACTTACAATAACTAAAGGTCAATGGCTGATCTGATTTCCACAATAGAAATAACTAAACTAATATTACTAAAAGACTCAAAGCACAGAACCCGCAACTGAAAAATTATTATCGGTTAGTGAGTAAACAATAAGCTTACAACTATCAAGTGTTAAACAGACAGGCCCCAAAACCTGTGCCTTAATGTTAATGTCCCCTGTATTAGTAGTGATCCAAACTTATTCACAGCAATGGCATTCACGTCCTATAAAGGGCATTACACTCAGAGGGCTGTTGGGATGTAGTTTAATAAGAGATTAGTATGTCAGAGCTGAGGCAGATATGGCTGTACACCTATAGACACATACCACTCCCAGGACAATATTGTGCTAGAACATAAGTAAGCCAAGATACATCCGCATTCAGTGCCAGGTGATAAGGTTGTGGTGTAAACTCCTTGGGACCTTTACTGTGCGTTCAATATGTGCTCCAAGCTGTGTAGAACTTTATGCCCTGCAAGAGTCACAAAGAAGCCTCCACTACTTCAGATGGTTTCTTTATTATAACTCACAGTACGAGGGTGGTTAGGATTATGTTATAGAGGGAAAAATGACCTCTAGGGAGTTTCAGTGCTCTGCCACAGGGCCTCCCAGGGAATAAATGATCCAGTATATTTCCAGATCCTTGCTAGGCTGCAGCTAGCCACAAGGATACTGTGTACCTGCAGTAGGTGTTTTTTAGAGATCTGTAGCAGGGAGAGACGATGAAGGAGGCATTCAGAGGTACAGTATGGCATATCACACTTGTTTGCTGTAGAGGGGGAAAATGTCCTCCAGATTTTCACCAATGCACTGTGCCGCTTTTCTTTTCGCAGGGCCCTCCAAAAAATGACAAGCATGATTATTTGCAGACTCCTCTCTAGGCTGCTAGTTGGCCACAAGGAGTCTAGTTATGTTACTCCTGTCGCTCTTTTTTAGCGGGTTACCACGGTAGGGACCTTGTCCACCTCTTCTCCGGCGGCTGTCCGTCACCTCCGCCTCCTCGGGGACACATGCGGCACCTCAGGCAGCCAGGACAGGGCGCTCAACGAAATTACCTGGGCCGCTCACCGTCTCTGAAAAACAGCAGTGCAATTGCTGCAGCAGACACCCGGGTCACCACTCACCATGCAGTCTCCCCCTTTGGACCTCAGGCCTCAAATTCCGGGCTGGATTCCGGAGTTCTATGCAGCGACGGCGATCCCAGGTACCGATGGGGTCCGCAGTCCCTCCTACACTTCCACCGGTGCCGTTAGGGGCAGACAACTTGCCGATGGGTTTAGACTTGTAGGCCGCAAAATGGCGGCTCCGCGTCCTCCAAGCCCACGATCCTTTACCGCCACGGTCAGGCTCAGGTTCAGTAGAGGCCTCAGCAGTATTGTCCAACTTCCCTCAGGCGGAAATCTTGGGCAGCAATCTCCAACAAACAATCAGAGGCATTTTCAGCGGCTCCGACACCACAGGCCTGACAGGTAAAATGGCCGCCAGCTCTGAGGGGCCTCAAATATAGAAGCAGACTCCGAAGAGATATACTGGCTCCTGATGGCCGCTTTAGTCCAGAACAGGTCGGCAAGCTGATAATTTTAGTCCCCACCAGCCAGTAGTGGAGAGAGGTAAGTCTCTGCTGCGTTTATGGCCTTAATAGGTAGAGCCTTCGGGAGCTATAATAAAATGCGGCCACCTTGGCGCACCGCCCACCAGAAATCCCCTCCTCTTTTTTCTTTATACGTTTGTTTTGTTTTGTTTTGTTTTGTTTTTAAATAATCACAGTCACAGAGAACCTATTTGGAAGAAAATCTCACCACTTATTTTGTTCTTTAAAAGTGTCTGAAAATTCTACAGAATCACACTATCGGATGCATATTCGAAACCACTTCACATTAAAACTTCTTTTAAAAGTACCTGTCTAGCCAAGAAGAACAAAAAAGGAAAAACCGCCCCATCACAGTTTGTTGGGGATAGGTGAAAACACTAAATATTTTGTTGTGTTCATCTAAATTTGTTGGACAGCTTAATGATGGGGTATGCAATATCAACATTTTTAGTTGCCCTCCATGGGTCATAGTTACTTGTCTTGCATGATACTATTAGCCTTCATATTTCTACAGGGTGGTACAGCTTCTTTACATCCCCTCTGGTGGTGCATCATCTTTGTGCCACTGCATTCTATGTGCCTAAATTCTTAGTCTGCAAGATGTTCTTTTTCTTGCTTTCTCTAATGCTAGATTATTCTGAACTGGTGCCTCCTTTCTTATCTTACATAAGGGCTGGCATTGCTTCTGACTAACAAGATGTGCCGGACTGAATGTTAGACCAACCATTCTTAAGTGAATTAAGGTTACATCCAGCCATGTCAGCTTGTCACTAATATTTAGCTGTTTTTGTTTTGTTTCTTTTAAATTTAACCTTACATGTTGTTGTGGTTTTTTAATTTCCTGTTTAGGCAGTAGTCAGCACAACGTGTTTTTTTTTTTTCTTGTATGACGTTTGTTAACAAGTGCATAAAGCAAGGCATTCCTATCTAATCTAATTGAATACGTCTTCCAGCTTTTCATATAGCTTTTTTTTATTACTACTACAAATTAGAAACACTTATACTAAACATTTATAAAAACATTCTATTTGTATATTTTTTATTTTATTTCAGCTGTCTCTGCATTATCAGAGGAAGATATTTTGGACTTGAAACTGTCAGCCACATTAAATGCTTTTAATATATTTGTTTGCGATGAAATTTGTAACATTGCTGATATCAAGATCCAAGGTAAGAATTAAGAGGTTGTGCCAGTATTGTAAATGTTCTCTGTAAACAGACTGGTTAGTGTCATGTTGAGGACAAGGTTAAAAATTGCCCTTGCTTTCCAACACTTCTAATTTTTTTTTTTTTTTTTTTAACAATTTTTTTTTTTTGGTTTTGAAAGGTAAATAATTGCTACAG
>WWET01000974.1:141571-181870 GCA_011038615.1 Limnodynastes dumerilii
ATAATTGAATATAATAAACTTTTTTAAACATAAAAATAGCAAACCGGTATAGTTCGCTAGAGGGGTGTGAGAGGAAGAAGGAGAAAAGAGGGGAAATTATTTAGGGGATCAGACATCCAATTGGTAGAGTGTAACTATAGCCACCTGTAGTAAGAAAGGAGACTCCATAGTTTAGAATAGAGGAAGAGATCTGAAACCCTTGAACCAGAAATTGCACCTGGGTAGGATATTAAAATGAAAACCAGGGGGCCCAGACCTGCATAAAGATATAAGATCTAATGTAAAGGTATACTGATATTTTTTTCTATGGATGACTGATGCCAAATTTTGCACAGCAGTTGCAAGGAGGAGGGCGGGGTGGGAACTTTCCAATGATTGGCTAGGCATATGGAAGCATTTAAGATTTGCGTAAGTAGTCTGAGTATTTGGCCATCCCTTCAGTGGGTGAAGCCAAAAAGAAGGATCAAGGGCACTTAGCTATGGGTATATGCAGCACTTGGGAGAGTAGTGTTGCCGCCCTGAACCAATATTTTTAAATTTTGTAGCCCTTCTCCCTGCTAGCAGGCTGTCGAGGTAGTGCCATATATGTGGGGCAGGCAGGTGAGGACCAGGTTCCACCAACCTACTGTAGATTTTGATAAAAATTTCCTTGACAAGAAGACTTTAGAGATTCTTCACTGGGGCTTACCTTACCCCTCTCCTTCACTCACACCAGCAGTCCACTTCCTTCCACCTCCTTATGTCTTCTGTAAATACTACCCTTCCCACTTAGTGTGTTAACTCATGTGAGCAGGGCCCTCAATTATAGTTCTTACTATATAGGGTATAGTGGGACTTGGTGATGTAGATAATCTCAATAATTGAATCATTTTAGATAGCTGAAGGAATAGTTACCCTTCAATACATCAACTGTGAGGGATGGTTTATGAACTGAGAGGGCTTCTTCAATGCTGGTTTTACCAAAAATATTAACCATTAAATCTGTTATTGATGTATATGTAATTGGTTAGATAAGCACTAATTAGTATCTATTTATAAGGATACGAAAGCTCTTAACCTCATAGGATATATTCTACACATATAGTACCAGCTGTCCTTGTTTCTAGGCTGGTTTTCTGTTTAAGGGGACAGTTGACCAGTTTGTATAAAATGTTGATATATTTGTTTAGGGGTTGTTTATACATATGGTCCTGTCACAGGTAACTACTCTTCCCCTTTTTCCTGCCTTAGGTATGGATGCTTCTTTTGCTGTGCAGGCTAATAAAAAAGATCTGTTTGCCCGTCTTCGAGACATTGTTGTCATTAATGTGGATCCTCAAACCATTCACCAAAAGGTAAACAATGCATTGTACACTGCAGTAAATGGAAGAGCACAATTTTAGGCGACATCTTTCCGAAAATAAATTTTTATTATTGTAAAAGCTACACACATGTTGTGTATTATTAATAAAAAGTTGAATCAATTAATCTTTGCTCTACAAAATAAATATGTGCTGCAGTTAAGAAAGGAACTTGTTTCTTTTACAAAAAGAACTTAACTAACCAGCATTTCTCTATATTATGATGGGAGACTTTCTAGTTCCTTTTTATCCACTAATTCCACAAACAGGCTTATGGGTACATTTGTTCTGCTTGATGAGATATGATTTATACTTCTAGACACAGGAGTATAGTAGGTGGTCCGTGGAGTCAGGGCACTTCAAACCTGAAAGTGATAAACTGTGCATTCCTCTCTGCTATGCCCCTCCCCCTAGGGGGACTAACCAGTTTAGTTTAAGTGTCCAAAGGAGTCGGGCATATTTTACAGGTCTCCGTTCTTATTTTGAACTTTATATATTTAATTTCTGTGCTTTTTGCACTGTGGTCTCCTGACTCCTGGCAGGAGACCAGGGTACCGCTGGGACACCGCCTCAGGTGTGTGACATCCTGCAGGCTTCCTCCAATCTGGGTCCCAGCGTGGGGGTGAGTAGCCTGCGGCCTTCCTTCACCCCCTTCCCACAGGCAGGTTGTGGCACCTTGCAGGCGGCTGTTGACAGCAGGCGCGCTGACAACCGACATGGTAGGACCCGCTTGTGCTTTGCGGTCCAGTCCCCCTTGCCCACTGCCCAGAAGTTCTGCTAAGCAGAGAACACTCAGAAGGGGGAGACAGCAGCAGCAGACAGCTCTCCGGATAGGAGAATACTTCTGCTGTCTGCACCCATGGCAGTGGAGGTGAGTAGCCTGCGGGCTCCCCTCACCCTCTTTTTCACTAGCCGCGGGAGGAATAGCCTGACAGCGCCATTATAGTGGACCGCTTGCATGGTCTGGGTCCCCCCTCTTCATGCTGCTGAGAAGTTCTCAGCAGGGGGGGACAGCAGCAGAAGTACTGGAAAACTTCAGCTGCTGACTGCAAATACAGTCAGAGCGGCGCCTCAATGCAGACTGTAAAAAAACAGCCACCATTACAGAGGACTTCATGCACTGTCAGGTCCCCCTTCTTCCCACTGCTGTGAGGCAGAGAACACTCAGCAGAGGGGGGACAACGACAGTGACAGAAAAATCAGCAGCATGTTCTTTCTCGCAAGACTACAGCTGCTGACTGCACTGGTGACGGCTGAGGAGTAGTCCCAGTGAAGCCTGCCATCTAATGGTCACAGTTAATAAGGAGAGGTATTCTCTCCTTTACTGTTTAAGCTCTGGTAATCCCTTGCTCTGACCTGTGCTTTTAACCTGCAGTCTACTGCAGTTTACTTTTATTAGTAATTTATTTGTGAGTGTATCAGGAATGTCAGACTAGGGTTATGCTAAGAGCATGGGGGCAGCGGGTAGAGCTGCACTGTTTTATACTTGTACACATTGTAATGATAAATTACTTTGTGGACAGGTGAACCCAGAGCCCAGGTATGTGACAGGCGAAGCCAGGGCGGTGACCAAACTTTGTTGGTGGCTATTCAGGCTTCGGTGGAGGAACCAGTCTGGCTGAACCTCTCACCAGTTCAAAGCCAAACTCACCCGTGTTATGACTCAGCGTGTGGTAAGTGAGTCTTTTACTTCTATTGCACCACACTACTCTTCAGCACAGCCGGTACCGTCTGTAGAAGGGTTTCTCCGGTTGAGTCGGGGTTAGCACTATCGCTGGCTGAGTCAGTTCAGGGCCTAGACAAGGTGTCCATCTTTGGAACACCTTATTAATGCTTCGCATACGCCGAGCTATAGCTGGACTCTCTGAAGTTTCCTCAGAGGAGGAAGGAGAGATCGTTGAATTAAAAGAGGATTACACTCAGACTATGGTTCCTTCTATTGCCCCGTTCAGGACGATCCGCAATACCTTGGGTTTTTTTCAGAACCAGAGACCTCCTGAGGCTACTGGGGGTTTTCTCTGTTTAAAAAGCTGAAGCGATAACTATTTTCCTTTCCGTCCTCTCCTCTGATTATGGAGATTGTCGGAATCCTGGAAAAACAATCCGGATAAGAAGTTAGGGTATCGGCTAGGGTTCACTTTCTTTATCCCTCACCTCTGGAGGAAGCTGCTAAATGGGAAACGGCTCCTGTAGTAGACTACCCTTTGGTGCACCTGACTAAATCTACAATTATTCGGGTGCAGGAAGCAGTTCCTCTTAAAGATGCAACTGACAAAAAATTTGATTTTTTTTTTGTTACGTTATGCCTTAGCAGTGGCAGACTCTTGAGTCGGACCATCAGTCTCTAATGCCTGGATTAACAGAGCCCTTTAGGTGTCAGTTAGCCAAGGGATGACAGGAAAACAGAGAGAAGTCTGACCTCTTTTCCTTTTTGACAGAACACATCAGAGAGGCGTCTGAATATGTGGGTCAGGCATCCCTGGATGCCACTTCCATCATTTTTAAGCTCTCCGCCCTCATTATTGAGGCTAAAAGAGGTTTACAGATTCCAAATGCATTGGAATCTTGGCCTTTTAAAGAGTGTACCCTTTTCGGTTCACACTTAGAGAGAATAATTCAGACAGACACTGGGGGCAAGAGCCCCTTCTTACCGGCACCTTGTGCATAAACCTAGCAAACAAGGTTGCACTTTTACTTTCGATCCTTCGCTACTCCCAGAAGAGCCTTGGGTAAGGGATCAGCCAGCTCCTCCAGAGGAGGGTCCCGTGGGACCAAGATCCCTGTTAAGCGAGGTGTTTCTAAGCCCGCTGAACCAAATTCAGCATGACGGGCACCCCATTTAGGGATTTGCAACTAAAATGCAAGGACCTTTTACACTCAATTCACGGTCTATAATTGTTCTGGTCCCTTCTCCGGAGAGAGGTTTGTGGTTTTTATTCAAATCTTTTGCGGGTAAAGAAGGTTGACAGGTCCTTTCAGCCAACCCTAAATCTAAAGAGCCTGAACAAGTTAATAGAAGTTCCGAGATTCAAAATGGAATTTTTAAGATCATTATGAACATGGGTCAGGGGGAGTTTATGGCTTCGCTGGATATAAGAGATACCTATCTCCATGTCCCTGTTTGGGCAGGACATCAATACCTGCTGTGTTTTCGAGATTGCCGAAAATCATTTGCAGTTCAGTGGGATTTACCGTCCCCAATACCAAAGGAAATCATCCGCCCCTGGGGCAGCAGGTCGCCTGGAATCCTGGTATAGTTTAAAGGCTATTTTCTGCTTCATCCTTACCAAGCACCTTGAGTTAGCCATGAGATTCTTGGAATCTCTCAAGTGAATTCTCAATCTCCATACTTAATCCCTAACTCCAGCTCAGATAATGTGATCCTTAGGTCTAAGGTGAACACCAGGCATCAGCGAGTCTATGCCAGAGGATAGGATTCTGGCAGTTTTCAACAGGTCCAGATCCGTTCTGGTATGAGACAGAGTATCATGGCTGGAGTGTATGAGACTCCTAGGAGCTTTGGCCTCGATCTTCAAGGAAGTTCTGTACGCCCTGTTTTCGTTCAAAGTTTTTCCAATGGGAACTCTTACGAAAATAGTTCTGGTCTAACATCCATCTGGACAGACAAATTATCAAGTTGTCAGAGAAAGCTCGCTACTCACTAAGATGGTGGCTGCTCAGGTCACACCTCTCCAAGGGTCGGTCCCTACAGTCTTGGGAGTGGACCTTAATTTCCATGGCGCCAGTCGGTTTGAGGGGCTAGTCATTAGAGATCTCAAGTTTTAGGGTCTTTGACTTCCTCACGAAGCCCGTCAGCCCATCTATATATATAAAAATTTCGAGCAGTCTACGGAGGTCTAATGCAGTCCGAAACTCTTTTATACAACAAGCCCATAAGAGTTCAGTCCAACATCGTGACAGCAGTAGCTTACCTCACCATCAGGTAGGAACGTGCAGGGGCCATGAAAGTGACCTCTCTGATCATGGTCTGAGCAGACCATCACAATCCAGTGTTGTCGGCAATCTTTTTCCAGGAGTGAAAAATTGGAAGGACCACTATCTCAGTTGTCACAGTCTTCAGATGGGAAAGTGGTCTCTGCAAAAGGAGATATTACATCTTCTAGTGCACCGATGGGATAGTTCAGAGATACATCTCAGGGCGTCTCAAAGGAACTTCAGGGTTCCTTTCTTCTGCGCGAAGGCCAGAGATGCAGTCGCAGGATTCAGACGCAATGTCGTTTTGTTGGCAGGTTCGGCTAGGGTATCTATTCCTTCCACTTCCTATACTTCAGAGAGTTTAAAGTAATTGAAGAGAGAGAGGGTTGCCACCATTTTTGGGGCTCCGTATTAAACTACCCAAGCAAAGGTATTCGGACATTATCTCAATGTCCACAGTTCCTTCCGGTTACCTCTGCGACCAGACCTTCTCTTGCAAGGACCAAGCCTTTGCCAAAGGCTTACGGCAGCTTACTTTGACAGCGTATCCGCTGAGATTTTGATTCTGAGATCCAGACGTGTCTGTGCAGTTGTCATCAGCACCAGCATTTGGGCTAGTAAGCCTTTTTAGTTGTCAAACCAATTTAGGGTTTGAGAGTCTTACATCCAGTGGTATAAATCACAATGATTTTTCACTACTTGTATTTTTGTTCCCGGTTGTTTTCCTTTCTCCAAAGGGGACTGGATGAGGGCCTTTGTCTGGCATCTTTATAAATGCAGGGTAGGCCCTATCTATAATCTTTTAGGAAAATCACATAGATTTTTTTCGGGATGTCCAGATTTTTATGAAGGGTGTATTGATCAACCCCCGTTATTCATCCAATTGAACTGTGGGATCTCTACTTAGGCTTTACCAGGGAACCCTTTGATCGAAGATCTGTACAATGAAAATATTTTTCCTATGGAAATCTATTGCCTATTTCCTCTACACGGCAGGTATCAGAATTCACGTGCCGGGTGAATTACTTCTACAATTAGACAGGCTTACGTTCTGACTAACAGACCTATTCTAGGTGGGCCGAGGTCTCTCTCCACTACGGCGATTGGCGATTCATAGGTGGCAGGTCACTCTGCTTGCACGATACTGGTTCAGGGCCACCACGTGGTCGCCTGTCCATACTTTTACTAAATTCCATAAGTACAAAGTGTCGCACCTCAAGATGCCAGTTTGGGCGCAGAGCTTTGCGAGCAGCTGTTGCAGAGCATTTCCTCCCTTGGGGGTGGCTTTGTTATGCCCCCTATGTCTAGCAATGGAAGTAAGAGAAAATAGGATTTTTATTACTCACCGTAAAATCCATTTCTCGGAGTTCATTGGGGGACACTGCGTTCCCTCCTTTCCTCTGACTAGTTTATAATTTTGATTGGGTAAAGTTACTCATTATGGCTGCTCTTTGGGCTCACTTTGCAATAAACTGATTAGTCCCCTTAGGGGGAAAGCATAGTAGGGGAGGAGTGTACTGTTTAACACTTTGAGGTTTGAAGTGCCCTGACTCCACAGACCACCTACTATACCCCTATGTCTAGCAGTATCCCCTAATGGACTTAGAGAAATGGATTTTACGATGAGTAATAAAAAAAAAATTTTTTGTATCTATTCACTTTGCATCTTTGTGTAAACAACCCAGAGAGAGCACGCTGAACACACCCAATACTACATTTACATTTGAGTATTACATGTGATTGGTCTTAAAAGACAAGTAGGTAATTTCTGTTAGGTTGGTAGATGAACATATTGCACTTTAGTTGGCAACATGCTAGAATATGGACCTGTATATATGGTACTTTTTTTCTCCAAGTAATTATTTTGTTTTTTGTTGGAAACAAATGGACTCATAGAATTTTTCGTACTGTAATAGACGGCAATAGGCACGCTTTGTGCTTTTTCCCTTCCTTTGCAAACAGGTGAATTGGGCCTCAAATGTTTTGTTGCATATTTGTACCCTTTTTTATAATTCCCTTTGTTTTGTATTATCTTTATCTAGGCTGTGTACATCATGGGAGAAGAGGTGTTCAACTTACAGATGACATTATATCCAGCTGCTACAGAAGGCGATGCTTACACAGATATGTCTGCAGTAGATGGCAAAATCTTGCTTAGGGTCGGCTGTATACATATTGTGTATTTGCATAAATTTCTTATGTCTCTCTTGGTAAGTATTCCGAGATATCTTGTGCCTATATTGATTATCAATGCTTTATTATATCACTTTTATTTTACAATGTAATCCTGACCATATAACCAGTAGGTAGGCAATAAAATAAAGGAATTAGGAGTGAAAAGTCCCACAGTGAACTTGAGATAGTAGTGTTGATATTTGATTTGATTTCTTCGATGCACTGAGTTTTTTACATCTTCATTAATGAAGAGAGTTAAGTGGAAGTGTTTTCACATGCCATAACATGTTGGAGGTTACAAATATTTAGGATTTTTCTTTATTAGAGTATATAGTAGTATAGTAGTATTAGAGTTTATAAAGTAGTTTTCTTTATTTTTTGTAGAATTTTATGAGCAAATTCCAGGCAGCGAGAGAGGCTGTGAGCTCAGCCACTGTCCAGGCTGCAGGAAAAGCGGCTTCTAGCATGAAGGACTTTGCAGAGAAAAGCTTCCGTCTCTCTATGGACATCAACCTGAAAGCTCCAGTTATACACATCCCTCAGTCTTCAGTTTCTACAAATGTCATTATTGCAGATTTAGGATTGATAAGAGTTAAAAACAACTTTACCATGGTTCCTGGAGTCAGTGGTCTTCCACCAGTCATCGACAAAATGGACATCATTCTAACTGAGTTAAAGTTAACAAGGTATGATTGTCCTGGTTTTCACTTAATTCACATGTCTTATCTATAGCAGGTCACCATAGCATAAAGCTGATTACCGTAGCATACACTATAACTGGGAACTGGCAACTGTGAAGAAATGCGAAATGTTCCATTATTAGCTTTTTTTGTTTATCAGTCTGCAGTTAAAGGTATTTAATTTATAAATGACATTCTTCATTTGCAGGACAGCTCTTCAGGCTGGATCTCCCCAACCAGAGCTTGAGATATTGCAGCCTGTTAATCTTCTTGTCTCTGTAAAGAGAAATCTTTCTTCATCATGGTATCCCCATATTCCAGCCATACAGATAGATGGAGACTTAAAACCCATGCAGGTATGATTACTGGGTGTGTGGGCCTAAACTTTTACATAAAGAGCTCCCAAATATGACTCAATTTTTACAGATCCAAGCTGTCAGAATTATTAATAAATGCTTTTGGCAACAGATATCACAATTTTATTATAGAACTTCAGTGGCGCATCCAGGGGGGTTTGTGTTGCCCAGAACCCCCCTTCCCCCCAAAAAATGAAAAAAGGGCCAAAATAAGAGAACATTTTAAAAAGGGGTGTGGCTTTGTGGGTGCCACGAACGAAGCGTGGCTTCGCAGCCATATGTGGCAGACTGACATAGAGGAAGATGGTAATGTCCTGTTCTACAATAGGAAAGCAGGTGGGGTTGGAGAATGGGTCACAACAAATTCAACAGTGCTTATGCACTGACGCAAATTCTGGTCCATCGTGTAATGTGCTCTGCTATTGCTATTAGATCTGTACCTTCAACATAAAACTACTATTTTAATGTGTGAAATTAAATTGTGTGTGAAAGTAAATTATAAATTACCTAAAAAATATCAAAAACAAGACTTGTTACCGCCAATAACCAATGCAATTCCTTAACTTCCTGCTTTCAAAGAGAACGTTTATGGACGTCTTTTGTTAGTCAGATAGTACCACCGTGTTATCAGTATTGTCGTTTTACTTTTTTTTTTATTTTGTAACCGTGTCATCATATTAAGTAGCTCTTTACCGTTTTAAACAGTCCTTTACATCAACCTCTGCCGCGTTATAGTCTAGTTTCCAAACACTCACAGGCTAGGGATAATTTTTGCCCCATGCAGTATGACAGTGGGGTCGGGTCAGGAGCAGAGTTTGCGTGGGGACGGAGCTTATTTGTCCCATGTTTTTGGGCTCCAAAACCTTGGTAGGTATGCTAATATACTCCACATAATTCCCCATTTCAAATCCTGCATTTGCCACTGAACTTAGTAGTTACACAATGGGTTGACTAAGCAGTGCCATAATTATTAATGAAGTCATTAATTTTCCTTCTAGATCGCTTTGAGTCAAAATGACCTTAATGTGTTAATGAGTATCCTTTTTGAGAATCTGGCAGAGAATCCATCACTTTCGAGTGAAGCTCCAACATCCAAAGCTGTTGAAAGAGTCATAAAAGAAACAAAAGCATCTAGTCATCAAGCAGGTAGAAGAAATTCCATAATGGTGATAAGCATATTGCATATTGTATGAGACATTTATGAACAGCAGTACTGGTTGTTTATCTGTGATGGCTGATCTTTTTTCAATAAATATTGTGCATCCACTTCCCTTTACTTTACCTTTCAGTAAAGAGCCAAATAACTGTAATATAATGGGGAAACAAACTCTGTGGTGTTTTTGTTTATTTTAAAGATTTCTAAATCCCATATCTAGTAATCCATTCCTAGTATTTTAGGGCCTGGTATGATAAAATGATTTTTTAAGGGATTCCAGTGTATCTTTATGATAAAATTGATTGCTACTCTGATTTCACAGACCGAATAGGATCTGTATCTGCAGAAAGTTCCAGGGAAGAGACGCCAGCTGTCACTATGAAGTTTGGTTTTAATTTTGAATCGCTTTCTATTGTGCTTTACAACAGTGATAGTAGTAAGGTGGGTTCTGCCATATAAATGTGATGAAACTTCTGTATGTTAATCTTGATTCTGGCTGGATGGTAATTGCACACACAGCATTCAGCTGCTGGAACTGGCTCCCAGCACTTACATCACAGCTTTTGCATTCAGCCATGGCACACAGAGAACATAAGTGGCTGCACTGCTGACTGTAAAGTGGAGCCACGGGGGTGATCTCCCCACATGTTTCTGGATGCCATGACGACCTTGTGCCCAAGATTACATGAGCCCTGATGTACCATCAAGAATATATTTTTTTTAATAACTATGGACTGGATCCAGAGTTGATAAAGCCAGGCCAATTACGCATGCAAGGTGCGTAAGTGGCCTGATTTGACTGGAGGGCGCATGCGTTAGTAACACTAGCGTACCTAGCATTGTACGGAACTTAGTTCAGAAGAAATGGGCTGTGCTTCCCCTCTGCCTGTGGGGGAAGCATGGTAATGGTACAGCATGGAAGGGGTATCCCACACATGCGTGATCTGCATGCTTTAGTTAAGGCAAGCTCGCATGGGAGAGGGGAGTGACTGAGGGAGTTCACTCCCCTCTGTTGGATGGACAGACTCCCGCACATACGGAAAGCGTGCAGTAGTCTGGATCCAGTCCTATATGTTGTTAAGTTGTTATTAAGAATACAATATTAAGAAAGCAAACCACAATTGCTGTGTTCACCCTGGAGAGTTTTATCTTCACACTGTACTCCTTTCCCTGTGGCTTCCTCCATTCCCCCTTCCCCCATCCCATGACAGTAGAAGTGTGCAGTCTGAACCTAGTTGTGAAAGAGCATACATAGTGTGTGAATAAGATGGTCTTCTGTCATTTTTCCTCCTTTAGGTGGAATCTTCCTGGCTGCATAGTGAAAATATGCGTCTGGGGAAAATGACCTTGCATCTCCTGTCCTCCTCAGGAAATGTGTGTGCAGATAACTCCATGGACTTTTCAATTCACCTCAAGACTTGCACTCTTGATGACCTTAGGGACGGTTTCACCAGGGCAACTTCCAGGTTTTATTATTATTATTATTATTTTTTTAATTAAAATGGCTTTTCTGTCATAATCATTACTTTAATGTTAAATGTTACCATTGTCCACTTTGGCTACTTCATTGGCCATATCTTATATAATGCTTGTTGTGTTTTTTGAAAATGACTTTATATACAAGCTGTAAAATAATGGATTATTTTCCACTAGGCTTTAGAGTTTTGTATTAGTTCCTCTTATTGGAATGGATCCAGACTTTCACTGGTGCTGTGTTCAGAGCTCTAAACCCTGCACCAGTAAGGATCCAATGCCTGATTTCTGCTGGATCCACCTTTTAGTGCTAGCTTACTTATTATACCTACCGGTAATGTTTGTCCACCTGAAACAAACACAGTACAGCCAAGCACCCTGCAGCTATATTCCTTTCCCCAGGTGTGTAATGTTATATATAGTGGTCACGGATATGCGTAAGCAGCTTTCCCACACCTTTAGAATTGAGCTCAGAAGGTTAAATGCTACGGCAGAAGTTTAAGTTCAGCAGCATTAGTGGTCGGCAGCTTCATGGACATGCTCTTTAGCTGGTGCATTTGTTTAGATATAGATTGTACGTTTTTTTGTCTGTGTTTGCATCTGTATTGGAGTCAGTTGCATGAACATTCCCTTACTGTGTGGTTACTGCTTTTATGCCTTACCTTCCACAGTACTTTCTGCTGGATTGCTGTAATTGCATATATATGTTCTGGGCATGTGCAGTAACACATGCAGGTATGTGTTATGTCTTACAGCATTTGTATAGGTCTAAATCAGGTGCATATTTCTATTTAAATAAAGATAAAACACGTTTTGTAGCGTGTTTAGACTTAACAAACAATAAATATAACATAAGGTCAATAATTGTGTTGCATGACATATTTTGCAGCTCTATAATGAGTATCTATAATAAGTATCCATTATTTCTGCTGTGATTCTTAGATTTAGCCTAGCTTTTAAATGTTTCCTTTTGCTTGATCTAAATGTTAGTGAGGTAAATCAGTTCTTGTTTTACAATTGGCACATAACCACCATTTCTATATTTTCAATTAGAATGATTGATCAGAAGGATGCATCCAGCACACGTAATATGATAGATGTAAACTTCAACCAAACCGAGGAGCGCTCAGTCACAGCCATATTGGAGAAGCTGTATGTTTGTGCCAGTGTGGAGTTTTTGTTGACTGTGGCAGAATTTTTCATTCAGGCTCTACCTCAGAGTCCAACCACCAATAAAACTGGGCAAACCCAATCCACGCAAAGCACCCCAACCAAGGCCAAAGCAGGAAGGACAGGTATGCTAGTGATAGTTTATATTTGTGGCTGAACGTTTCATTCTATAATGACATTTATTTTTTACAGGACATTTTGTTTCCTGGTTGAATTGTAGTTTTCAAATGATTTGTCAAGTGTCAAGCTTATAAAAAAAATGTAAAGGCCGTTGTGTTGTGCCAAGACACTACAATTGATGCTGGTTACACACTATGCAGTTTTCCAGCTATTGGATTGTGATCTCATTTTGTTTGTTGGCTTTATGATTGTCCAGCTATTGGACCATTTTGTTGGGAAAATGGGAAAAAATATGTAGCAACCAATTCTCCACATTGCTGTATTTTTATATAATGGAGCTAAAATCTGTTTCCCCTTTCCTAACACTGGACTGAATCCAGACTTCTGCTCCAAACACAGAACCAGTGAGGATCCAGCCCTCCATACAGACGAGGGGAGCCACTTATATCATTCCACATAACTTTCCTTTATGAGCTGTCATTACTTAAATGGGTTTGTTGCAGAAGTCTGAATAGTGTGGAGGGCGCTTAACTTTAAATTACACCCCCCTTCCATTTGCATCAGCCCTGTGCTTCCCTGCTGTCGTAAATGCTACAGAGGGCCACAAAGTTTTGACGTGGATCCAGATCCATACAAAAAGCATGGCAAATTGGATAAGAAAACACTTCCTTTATGAAGTTGCCTCATGTTTCTACTTCATAGTTTTGTTTAGCTAGAGCCAGAAGTGTTAGTTTTCAGTGTAAATGGGTCTTGTTTGCAATAAATAAATGCATACTTGTTTATACAGGTGTGGTGTGCTATGAGAAATAGCTCTCATTATACTGCTGACAATATGGTTAATGCTATGCTGTGGTCATGGGTATTCTCTGTGAAAGTCAAGTGCATTCAGGTCACTTTCCTGATGGCTGCTGTTAAGTTACATTTGCGCCCATACTGCATATGCTACTGACAAATGTACTGGACCCATACTAACACTTCTAAATACATAATTTTCTTCACTATACATGAATTCTTTTTATTCACCTAGGTTGATGTCTGATAAGTAATGTTGGTAAAAAAAATACAGCTTACTGGATACTCAATAAATGTAACAGTCTAAAGCTAAAATGTAATATATTTGCCTTCAAGAGAAAATGATTTGTTAGGAAGCATGTGTAGGTCTGTTGCTGTTGACTGGCATATGACATAGAAACATCTGCCAACTCTGTTCTATTTTTATGAATCATTCAGAATCCTAATATACTGCCTTTTTAAAGGAGAGCTTATATTCTGCTTCCTCAATTTCCAACTCGTGTGACACTGCTATTTCATAATAGCAAACCGTAATTAGTGACCCAGATCCTGTCATAATCCTCCTTATAGCAAACTCCCTGCAGCTGATTTAATTAGGTCTTCTGTGGAACAGAACAACCCAGTCTTTACCAGTTTTGTGAAGCCTAGTAACCTTTTTGCTGTCACGATTTCATAAGACTTAATTAGTAAACAAGGCATATAATAATACTAGCAAACTGTCTGTCGAAAAAAAAATCTGTATGATGAAAGGTCACTGGAAAAAGAAAGTAACAATCAAAAGGGTTTTTCATGCACTTTCTTGCCCTGTTGACGCTAGTATTGTTCATGCCAATATAATGGTGCTCTTCTACATAGTAATAATGAATAGTATGCTAGTTTACTAACATAAAACACAAAACATAGGCGAGACTGATCAGACTGAATGGCGTAGCAAGGCCTTTCCTTTATTAAATGCGGTTTTCATATCATTAAGGCTAATTTGTAATACCAAGATGTAAAATAGCCCATCTTTTTTTTTGTGTGAAAATAGTGATAAGGACATACCCTTTAAGAGTTTATTGACTTGATGACCACTGCATGTTAAAACGTATTCATCAAACATCGGATGATAGTTTTTATAATCATTTCTTTTTGTTCTCTTGATAGAACTTGGCACTGTGTCCCAGAAGTTGAATGTGAAAGCACTGATCATGGATCCCGAGCTGGTGTTTGTGGCCAACATGTCAAAGGCCGATGCTCCTGCTTTAGCAGTGTCTTTTCAGGGCAATATTACTCTGTTTGATGTGAACTCTGAGAAGAAATTGACAGCAATTGTAAAAGAATTTAAAGTTCTGGCGTGTCCTTTTCTTCGAGAGCTAAGGGGAAACAACATCACCACGGTAATAAATGTTCCTATTTTACTGACATTGCATTCAACTATATGGCCAGATAGGTGAGCACAAGATACAAGTAATAAAAAATGGACATGTGCAGTTTGTAAATTATTAAATCCACTTTACATCAGCTTACCAATTTTAATATATATATTTAGCTCTAGCATTAGAATAAGAGATAATATCTGGAACCTTCATTCTCAAACAGGTATTACAGCCCTGCTCATTGCTTATGGAAAGCACATCAGATGTATTTGGCAATCAGAATGCCAGCCTTGTTGTGGAAGAAGTCACCATTAAGGTAAACTAATGTGTTGCTAGAATCATGCACTGTAAATGTAATGTAATATGTAGACTATGACCTCCCCCTAGTTTATATTTTTATTTATTTTTAATCTATTTAAAGAGGTTTTTTACAATTCTCAGACAGTTTCAGTGCACGTAAACAAGCATTAAGTAACGGAATATACAGTAAACGTCCATAGAAGTCACACAGCAGGTAACAATTTGTGCAAAGAAAAAAAATGAAAACACAAAACAATATTCTTACATCGTAGAAGAGATCTCAAACTGATGTCACATTAATATAGTTTTCAATGAACTGCAGCAAACCAAGCATTATGAGAAGGGGATAAAACATTGTTAACAGTGGTAGATGGTGTTTGTTCTAAGTGGGATTGGGGAACCTAAGGGGGCAGAAAAGAGGCTCATCCATCTGGATAAAAATGTAATTTTGCCAATCAGATAAACAATGTACTATGATGCAGATGAAGTAGGGTGAAAGTGAGAAAGCAGGAAAGAGAAGGAGAAATACCCCACAGTGTTATAGGCAGGGGAGAGGTAGAAGGCAAGCCCAATAAGGCAATTGTCCAAGATGGTGCCAGGCGTTGAAGTACCATTTTTTCAGTTAAAAGCAATTGAAGTTTGACTGTGCAACATGTGTAATGTAACTTAGTTAATAGGCTTATCAACCTTTCAACAGGGACACATAAGAGGAATTGGGAGTGAAAAAGAACTAGATTAGGATTTACTACATGTTGATAAGCAAGTTGACCTTACTCCAAAAGGAATTAATCAGAGGACAGGACACCAAATATGTTTAAAGGTACAAACTTATCCACATTGTCTCCAGCACTGACTAGTGCCGCTGGGATAAATGCAATGGCGTTGATTTCCTGGGGGTTAAATACCATATGGTATAAACTTTATAGGACGTTTTTCTAACAGTGACACACTAATGGAGCACTTGGCTATCCAGAATTCTATTGTTTCCCAATTCTTGACCTCCAAGGAAATTTCTAATTCGCCTTCAACTGAATTTCGTGTCCATCAAAATGATCTGTCTCAAGAAATGAGTGCTATAGTCGAGAGGTGGTCCCCCGAGCATTAGAAGAGCTGAGGCACAAATGCTAAGGAAGGGGTCTAGGATAGGCTAGTAAAAAACAGTGTCAAATTTAGTAGCATTGGTAAAACTTAGTTTGAGGGATAGAATATCTCCCTTGTATTTCTGAGAAGGAGAGTATAGAGTAGGGTCCTAAGGCGTGTTGAAATAGTGAAATCCCAGCTTTCCAGCCAGGGTTTAGCCAAACTGGAATCTGTCCCTGGGTCAAATGCAATTCCAATCAAATGCAACCTGTTGGCTAGGATTTTAGCAATACATTTCAGTTCATGGCTTGTGGTTAGTTTATTGAAATTACAGTTTGATTATTTGGGTCACTGGAAAGAGATGCTAAAGATGTATCATTAATAGTGGTAACTGCAGTAGGACTCAACCATGTTTCAGAGATGCCAAACTGATCATGAGAAATAACTACAACTCCTCACAACAATATTTTTAGACTTTTAAACAGATCTTTGTGCGCGCACACACACACACACACACACACACACACACACACACACTATTAGTATATGTTTGGCCCAATTTACTTGCATGGTGTTTTTCATCCTAGTGGCATAACATAAAGCCTGTTAAACTATAATTGTTGATATATTTATTTATTTCTCAGATTTCACCCATCATTTTAAATACTGTGCTGACTATCATGGCTGCGCTAAAGCCAAAGCCCAAAAAAGACGAGAGTAAAGAAAATTTGATTGAACACAAAAACATTTGGGATATGAGAACCATTAATAGCTGTAATAACTGGTTCCTGGGAGTGGATACTGCTCAAGAGGTTACAGAATGCTTCCATAACCCAGATTGTTCTCGGAAGGTGGAGAACTTTAATCTTGAAGTGAAGTCTGTGCAAGTGACTCTTGAGTGTGGATTGGGTCACCGCACTGTGCCATTGCTTTTAGTGGAATCAACCTTAATAGGTTCTGTCAAAAACTGGACATCACTCATGAATGTGACAGCGGACACTACACTGGAGGTACTTTGAATAGGATCTGAATTTCCATTATTGGATATTCTACATTTTTATGTTTTTTTTTTATTTTAAATGATGCAATAAATTAGCAAACTTTTTATTTGCTCTATTACTATAGATTTTATTATTTATTGAGTTTCTGGTTTAACAGGTTCATTACTACAATGAAATATACGCTGTTTGGGAACCTCTTATTGAACGAGTGGACAATGGAAAGCGACGTTGGAACCTGAAGCTTGAGGTTTGAGATATATTGGAAGTCCAGGAGCTTCTGTATGTGACTGTTCAGTTGTGATAGACAGCTGTGGCTCGATTATGTCTGTCTTACCGTTATTCTGTAGTTATATCTGTTCCTTATGTTTGCAGATAAAGAACAATCCTGTCCAGGACAAAAGTCTTCTTCCAGGAGATGACTTCATTGTTTTTCCCATTCCCCAATCTGCTATTAATATTATTTCTAAGGACACCATGAATATTACTATCTCTAAATGCACTTTGGGAGTTTTCACTAATCTGGCAAAGGTAAGAATAATTAGTTCTTCATAATCGTTGAACTCTATTCAAGTAAATGGGTTTTGAGCCATTTAATAACACTTGACGATTGGATTCAAAGATTATTGTGTTCTCTTTATAAGGCCTTCTCTGAAGGAACTGCTTCCACATTTGACTACTCTTTAAAGGACAAAGCACCTTTAATTGTCATGAATGCACTGGGAGTACCCTTGATACTACAACATGGTCCAAATTTACGATCTTTTGGATCATCAACTCAGATCCACATTCATAATGTCAATCCAGGAGAGTCTCTGGAGCTTGAATTTTCTTCTGTGCAGCCTTTGTACCGAGGAAGGTTGTCTGCACTGCATCGACAGGAGAGTAGCCTTTTTACACTTGGCATAGGTAATGTAAACTGATGGTAAAAAGATGAAAAAAATTAGGATGAATCATTTTTTTCAGCTGGTATCTTTTACTTTCTCATAGTACCCGAAGGATACACAGAGGTGTCAAACGTACCAGTTACTAAGCCAGCCAGACGCCTATACAATGTACGGAGTCCATCACAAAACAGCTGTGTTTCCATTGTTGTGCAGATTGATGCCAGTGAGGGGAACAAATTACTTGTTGTAAGGTCTCCATTGCAGGTGAGCAAAAAAATGAGCAAGACTCATTGTATTGGTTCTAACGCTTTGTGTGTGTTCTAGTGAATTTGGTGTCATATATGGAATGGAAGCCAATCACTTAGGGATGTTGTATTTTGTGTAAATTTTTAATTTACATTAATTTTTTTTTACTTGCAGTTAAATTCCTCTATATTTATTACAGATAATGGTTCAGTTGTAGTGTGTTACTTGTTAAATGACATGACCAGTGGCATAACTACTGTGGGTGTGGGGAGGAGAAGTGGCCAATGGCAGTTAATCCTGCAGTCATGGAACTTTAAGCAAGCTGTCAGAGGCTGGCAACTTAAGACAGTGCTCAGCACTCAGTTATAAGTGCTTAGCACTGTTTATTAATACATAGCTAGCAGCTGAGTGTTGAGCACTGTTTTAAGCTGACAGCTTGTCTGCACATGTGCAGAGGGCTGTACACACACCACACTTGTGTTGCCACTCCATCATCCACATTCAGGCCCCACCTCCTTGCTATGGGGTATGACACAATCAAACTTCCGTGTTCATGACTGACTTTTATTTCTGTTATAATTCCAGATCAAGAATCATTTTTCAATTCCCTTTACTGTGTATAAGTTTGTGGCAAATGCAAAGTTACTGGAGCCTATTGGTGTGTGTAGACCAGATGAAGAATTTCATGTACCCCTGAATTCCTACAGGTAAATGTATCACGTGGTCTTTATTTGATTGTCCAGTGATAGAGATGCAGCTGACATTCATCTTTTGTTCTTAGCCAGCTATGACAGAAACTTTAAAAATAGAACTAGACACCTCCTACCATGAGTAACAGAGATGAAAGGCATTTCTCTTACTGTTAGCATAATTTGTAGTGGTGCCTATACAGGATCAGCAAACCCCATATAGAATATATAGAGTTGTATGTATATATAGAATTGTATGGCACTCGTCGTCTTGGGGAAAAAAAAAAAACAGACTGTCTTAGGGTATCTTTTAGTTTTATCAAACTTTCATCAGGGAATACATGTGATAATGGTGCAAACCATTTATAATTTACCCCTTAAATGTACTTCCCCCATAGATAGAGCGCAAGTATAGATCTAAACATTACAGTGTGGTGCTATTGTCACAAGACTGAGTATAAAAACTGTGTATATAGAACAAGAGACAGTAAGCAGAGTCCACCATTAAGGGACCATTCAATCTTCTTTGTAGAAGCATGATCAGTTGAGGGTTTCATTAAATCCATGAGGGGAAATTGTATTAAGTTTGTGACAATAACGAGCAGCACTCACACAGCTCCACCTGCTTCCAACGCAGAGTTTGTGTCGGATGCATTCCATGGAGAGGTTCATTTGAGGGGTGAGTAATCAATGGTTTTCACTTGGTATCTTGTGTATTCCTTGATAAAAGTTTGATAAAACTGAAACTTCAGATGCCTTAAGACAAAGTCTGTGTTTTTTTCCATACAATTCTATATAGAGATAGATAAATATAAATAGATATATAGACAGATACAGACAGTGATAGATGGACGGGGAGAGACGGAGAGAGACAGATAGAGATGGACAGATAGAGAGAGAGGGAGAGACGGAGAGGGAAAGAAATATTGCTGGAATATGCACATTGTATCGCAACTCAAAGAAAAGGTTTGGGTTTGTATTTTTTATTTTATATATTTCAATTATTTTAATGTGCTGTGATGTCACCAGGTGTCAACTGTTCCTCAAGCCAGCAGGAACCTTGGCTGGGCAATATAGAGAGTCAACAACTTACATCATGTGGAAGGAAATGCTTCACAGGAGTAGTGAAGTACAGTGCACCTTACAGTGCCCAGCTATGGAGATCAACTTCCTTCCTCTTATAGTAAATTGTACAGCTGTGTCTGATGAAATCAACTTCATCACTAGTAATGGTGAGAAGGACTGGGACCCAGCCTACATTATCCATCTTTACCCCTCGTTGACCATCAAGAATCTTCTGCCTTACTCCCTGAGATACCTGCTTGAGGTATTCAGCTTTCAGTTAGCATGCTATGGCTATATTTGTTGTTTTTCTAGTAACCACTTGCTCAAATAATCAAAATGAAACTATTCAATATTTAAATATTTACCACATTTACATCTACTACAATGCTGATAATGTTTTTAAGCATATGGCTATAAGAGCATGTTGCTTGTATTGTATTTTTGTACATTCTGATTACCTTAATTATGCAACATTCAGAAATCTCGTAATTAAAAAATGAAATCCATTTAATTAGCTATTTTTTTTCCAATGAAATAGGTTACTGATTATACAATTTTAATACTTCTGTAAACACAATGGTGTTAGAAGACTTATCATGGGTTATGTGAAAATATAACACTGCACACGTGACTATTAGAGATTTTCATATAATTTGCCTATAATGGTCTAAACCAATTATTGGATGTTTCTTTTTTTTTTTATTTGAAGGGGACAGCAGAAGCTCACATGTTGCCAGAAGGAAGCTCTTGCGATGTTTTGCATTCACGAATCAGTGAGGAAGTCATGGAGCTTGTCCTGACCAAATATCAAGGCAGGAACTGGAATGGATTTTTCAGAGTCCGTGAGGGTCTCCCTGAATTTTTCACTCTTTGTTTCACTGCTGACACTTCTGAAGTTATGACTGTTGATATCTCTGTGCATGTGAAACGTGTCGGAAATCGTATGATCCTGTCTGTCTTTAGTCCTTACTGGATTATCAATAAGACCTCACGCATCCTTCAGTACCGTGCAGAAGACATTCATGTAAAGCATCCATCAGACTACCGAGATGTCATCCTCTTTTCATTCAAGAAAAAGAATATTTTCAGCAAAAACAAGGTGTGCCACGTGTGTTACACGTCATTAAATACAACCAATATTCTCTTTTCATTTCTGTGTGCAATGCAGATGTAATGAAGAAGCCATTATCTGCTGTGGAAACATTGGTGCTAATCTAACACTGCTCTTTGTTGCACAACATAGGTCCAGCTATGTATTTCTACAAGTTCCTGGTCCTCTGGATTCTCTCTGGATACTGTGGGAAGTTATGGTTGTGTAAAATGTCCTGCTGCTAAAATGGAATACTTGGTGAGTCGTCGTACGGGAACAAGGAGTAGCTTATTGGGTAAATCCAGAACTTCGTACGTGAGTGTTTTTACGCGAGCCACTAGCGTAAAAGCTCCCATTAGTACTTATTGCTTATGCATGCAGCAGATATAACTCAGAGCGTAAGGGCCAGTCACGTCACTACAGTGTAACTACGAACAAAGGGGCATGTCAGCCAAACGACACCCGTAATTACGCTTTGGAGGCGGGGTGAGGCATTTAAATGGTAGTATGGGCAGTATGGGCGTGCTTAGGCGCGTAAGTACGTGCTGCCTTTATGTACGTCAGCACTTACGCTGTGTAAAATTAAGGTAGGGTTCGGAAGCGTAAGACGGCCAAAGTACGTACATGCAAGGGGAGTGCGTAGTAAATCCGCTACGCTAGGAAACGGAATTGAAAACCTAGCTCTGGATTTGCCTCTGTGTTTCTAGTTGCTGGATTTTGGTTTAACTGTAATGCTTGGAACAAAATACATGTTTTTTCACAATGCAATATTGTTCGATTTGTGAAATGATACGTTATAAATGATTCGATCGATCAATGTTATGTACTTTACAGCAATCAGGCAGGATTGTAGCAGCGCGCACACTATTCAGATAAACTTTATTGTGTGACTGGAATGATTGGGAGGAAAATGTAGTGTGTGCCCAGCTTTACTGTATACCTAGTTGGTGCTTTAGGCAAGCAGTGATACACAAAGATAGTGGCTTGTTACATTATAAATATCTTACCAATTCATGGTTATAGTATGGAAAAAAAATAATCCTGCAAGAGAGAGGGCTCAGCTTCTACTCTGTGGTTGAATTTGAGCCTCCTATGAAAGACACATCCAATTGCTACTATGGTAGTTCTATCCTTACTTGCTAGCACCTTTCCTCTTTACTGTCTGTTATCTCTCCCTCTACATTGTATTTGTAAAGGTTCTGTCCTTCTTTAATAAGTAGTATTTTGTGGGTCTAAGCTGTTGTTCTTCATATTATTTTCAATTGTAGGTTGGAGTGAATATTAAAATGAGCAGCTTCAATTTGACCAGGATTATTACCATGACTCCTTTCTACACTCTTGTAAACAAGTGCGGGTTGGAACTCGAAGTTGGAGAAATCAATGCTGATGGCTCTTTGCCAGAATTTAATTGGCAATATGTTGCTTCTTCTGAGGTACAGTGATCAGTTCAAAATATAGAAGTATAGTGTGCTATTTAAGTGTCATTTACACTTTCCAGTTCAGGGCAAATGTTAACATGTATTTTCTTTCAGTGTGTGCCATTCTGGCCTGAGAATGTCTCAGGGAAGCTGTGTGTAAGAGTCATTGGATGTGAGGGAGCATCCAAACCCTTCTTTTTCAACAAACAAGATAATGGTACCTTACTGATCCTAGACAAAATGGTGAGTTGGAATACCAACTTAGAAAACAAACAAGTTCTCTAGTTTAATTTAGCATGCATCCTTATTTATGCCTACAAAACAGAGTGTAAAATCTTCAATGTATAGAGGTGCTGTGCTTTCCCTTTCTATATTCTTCACTTAAGCTTCGACTAAGGGTTGCAAGTATCATAACCGTACTTGTGAAGGCGCCAAAGTATTAATTGGTAAAAGGTTAAAGTTGGGTGAAATTAGGGATGTCTCCATGATTTATTTTATCACATGTAAAGATTTTTTCAGAGGCAATAAGTACCTATCGGGATCACATTGCTTCAAGCAAGAAGGTTAACGTTGGCATTAGAGCATCTTTTTAAACACTGCCTTCTGAATGTGTAAAAATTTGTCTCCGACTTCCGGTGTGCGTGCCTAGCAAGATGGCCGCTTTTTAGAGAGCTCCATAAAACCCAACGCCATCAGGCTACCAAGGGGTGCAGTTTACACCTAATTACCACACAAGGGGCAGAGGATAAGAGCAGGCAAACGGGACCGTGTCTCCCTGGCTTCCTGCATCTTTCTCCCCGCTGGAAGTCTAGCCTGTCGCCATTGCAGGCGCTGGGCCGCGGCCACTGCCACGTGAGCCGCTAAAGGCCCTCTGATCAAACCTGTCTGGATACTACTGCCAGAATTGGTCACCGGATAACCCGAGGACGGACCAGACAAGACCTGCATCGGGCTCCAAGTCTACACACCCTGAATCAGCCGGCTGGGCGCCGCGGTGCCGCGGACCAGGGCCTACCTCAACCCATCGTCCACGGATGCCACATGCAGATTCTGCCTCCTCATTCATCATCTAACGTCAAACTGCTACCCAGACTCCGAGGGAGCCATGGATGGTGAGACTTGACTGCTTCTCCGCTCCCTATACAGAGGATTCAGGTACCCCAGGACCCATCAGTGTCGGAGGGCTCACGGAACAGCGCCAGACTTTGGATTGGTGCACTCATCGCCTAAGGAGGACTCCACGTATACTTTGCCATCTTAACGCCCGACCCGACATCTGCCAGCTTCACTACGACGGATCTTCCCTGTTAGTGCTGACTGTAACCCCTAAACCCTGGGCTGCTGAAATTATATTTGGCTAACAGATCTGCAGTTACCAGGGGCTATTAACTTACCCAGTCGCTCTCCAACTGTCCTCCTGAAACTTCCTCCCACGGCATTGATCTCCATAAGAACTGGCCTTGCAGTTCTCTGCAGGGTTACTTGCAAAACCCTGAGCAGCTTGCAAAACTGGACATCACCACAAGAGGCCGCCAAAGGCAAGGTTTTCACACAACTCAGCCTACACAACAGGTTTTCTAACCCAGCCAAACTCATTGCGGTGGACGTTTAAAAATTAAAAAAAATAAATAAATAAATAATAAAAAGAAAATAAAAGAAATTAAAAAAAAAAAAAAAGCAAAAAAAAAAAACAAGAAAAACCAAACATGACAAGAGCTGATGGGGAGACAACTATCTGGAGGTTATTGAATGCCTAGGGTTCTCCGGGTGCATTGGGGGAACAGCCGTGACATACTTCATCCCAGACTTGGTACACAATTGGAGAGAACCGCCTGGAGCTGTGGAGGTGTATACAACAGTTCGTAGTTGCTACAGCCCACGGGCTGTCACAAGGGAACTTTAGAGCTACGGGGCCTTCGCATCACTGCACCTACCCAATAAAAGATCATAAGAGCGCGGCAGACACAAGCAGCTGTGATTATTGAGCCAGACGTCTGGATTATCGCACTGGTGAAAATTACACGTTGAATATTGCAACGTAAAGGGATTAGATTGGATGAGAGATATTGATAAACCTGGACATTGCTAAAATACTGTGGTTATAGGACCAGAGAGTAACGACATAGCTGATCTAGAGTCCCCTGAGCTTCTAATTTAAATCCAATAGGTCAGTAGCTGTTTTTGTTATTAAAGGTGTGTTGATCCTGTTAGAAGGGTTTAGGATTGGATATAACTAGCTACAGGGGGTAGGAGTGAGTAGATATAGAATTGCTTTACGACATTAGAGTGTTTAACAAATGTAGTTAAGACAATATAGGGTGACCTACTTTGCATTTCAGCATCTATATTGTACTCTGGCATGAAAAGGTACTTGGAGAGAGAAATTCCTGAAAGAATGGGTAAGCCTAAACCTACTGCGCAAACCCCTCGTCCCCAAAAACCCAACCCATCAGTGTCCTTGTCACCCCCATCACCAGTCCTACCATCGCAAGAGGAGCAATCCCCATCACAGCCCTCCCCGAGTCACATTGCTGCGCCGTCTGCTACCGCAGCGGCTAAGGAGATGTCATTAATTCTACTGCCTCTCATTGACCAGCGCTTAGAAGCGTTCCAAAATAACCTCTCATCTTTAGTATCACGGATTGAGACCAATGAGAAAAAGATCACTTCCTTAGAGCAAAGAGTCAGTGACATAGAGGATGTTACGACATCCTCACAAAATATAATTTTGTCCCAAAAATCCACGATAACCTACTTACTTAATAAAGTAGATGACTTAGAAAACCGTCACAGACGCAACAATCTTAGATTCATCGGCATTCCGGAATCGGTCAAAGGCCAAGACCTTATTGACCTCCTGCAAATTGACTTGACTAGCTCCTTAAAGATTCAGAGTGACTTGGGTAGGGTTATTGTAGAAAGGGCGCACAGATTAGGACCGGAGCGACAGAACAATAGTGACAGACCAAGGGCAGTGATTGCCAAGTTCCTTAACTTTAAAGATAAGGAGAATATCCTTCAGAGTTATCGTAAAGCTGGTGGCCTTACCCTGCGCTCATACAAAGTTTTGATCTTTCAAGACTTCTCGGCAGAGGTATCGCAGAAAAGAAGGGAATTCGCCCCTCTTTGCAATTGTCTCTTTGACCATCACGTGAAGTTTGCTCTATTGTTCCCTGCAAAGCTTCGCATACATCATGAAGGCCAAACCCATTTTTTTGAGGATGTTAAGGAGGCGAGAACCTTTATCCAACACCTTTCTTTGCCAGATGACCCACTATACAGGTCACCCTCACGTTCCCAGACTACATGAGTAGTAGTTCCCCGTATGGGGTTAGGATAATTGGGCCGCAAGGCCAAAAAACGCCAAAGGTTTTGGTGAGTTTTAGGTTAGTGTTCAACTTTGTTAGGAAATGTTGGTATTTGTTATACTTCCCACGTACCCGAAATGGGCCGGGGGGAAGTGGTTATCTGGAGGAAAAAGTTAAATTGGAGTTTAATTGGAGAACAATGAATAACAAGCATGAAGATCCCATGCCTCATCTACCTTACCAAATACAAAGGGCCTTGCTGAGTAGACTTACTGTGAGTACTAAGGCCATCTTTCATGGCTCACCTACTACATACTATTTTTTGGGGGAGGACAGAAGTTGTTTTAGAAGTACCAGTACCCTTTATTACGCTGTAATATTGTATAGCTATGTCTAGTATTGAAACCAATATAAAAGCGGAAAGAACTGCCTTTAACATAATTTCATGGAATGTGTGTGGCTTGAATAGCCCAATGAAACGGAAACGGGTTCTCACTCACTTAAAACATTGAAGCCAAGTGTAATATTCTTGCAAGAAACACATTGGAGGGCTGCTGCAGCGTCTACACTTAAAAGCCCCTGGATTGGGGAGTGTATCTCAGCGCCTTACGCATCAAATAAACGGGGGGTAGCTATCCTCTTACACAAGGATTTACAATACACAATCACCAGCAAAGAGCTAGACCCAGGTGGCAGATATATTGTTCTGGGTTTGTCAGTGGGACAAGAACGGTTCACCCTGGTGAATGTTTATGCTCCCTCGGCGCCTAACTCTTCCTTTTTCAAAGCCTTTTCTAATCATCTGCTACAGCAGGACACTCCCAAATGAATACACTGCCAGCAAGGAGACCCTTGAGAGTTTCCTGAGAGCACATGCCCAAACCAAGTTAGATTATTGTAAAAACAAATTTTACAGATGGGGAAATAAATCTGGGAAATTATTGTCCAACCTTACAAGACCACCTAGAAACAGAAATTATATTCTAACCATTCGAGAGAAATCTTCGTCCCGAATGCTCACTAACACAAAAGCAATAATGGAAGAATTCCAGAAGTATTACACAGATCTTTACAAATCCACATCTGATAATAGAAACCTACATTATAAATTGCTGGAGGATGCAAAACTCCCAAAATTATCCCCGGCCCAACAAGAATTCCTGAATGCCCCAATATCAGAGAACGAGGTGAAATACACTATAACGAATCTCCAAAATAATAAGTCACCGGGCCCAGACGGTCTTACCGCCGAATTCTATAAAATCCTACAACCTAATGTAACCCCATTACTTACTTCTCTATTTCAGTCAATACACCAGGATAACAACCCAACCCCACGTTTTAATGAGGCACATACAATTTTGTTAGGAAAACCAGGAAAAGATCCTCAAATGGTTACGTCCTACCGACCCATTACCCTCCTTAATCAGGATTACAAAATACTATCCAAATTAATGGCTAACAGGCTACAAGCGTTACTCCCATCGATATTAACATCACATCAACTAGGGTTCACTCAGGGCAGGCACTCTGTTAAAGGTATTAGAACAGCTATAGCAGCTACAATAACAGCGTATCAACGTAGAGTAGAGGCCTCACCAGAGATCTTATTAAGTTTGGACGCCGAAAAGGCCTTTGATAAGGTCTCGTGGTTACATCTCTACCGTGTATTTGAGGCTAGGGCATTTGGTAACATTTTTACACAGCTTGTCCAATCCCTATACCACAACCCGGAAACTAGATTGTCCATTAATGGTGAACTAAGCCAGCCTATTAAGATGACAAGAGGAACCCGACAGGGGTGTCCCCTCTCACCTCTATTTTTCAATCTAGCCCTGGACCCTTTGCTGAGACTACTCCAAGATAATGTCAACTTTAAAGGAATACAAATGGGTAAACACACCACAAAAATCACTGCTTTCGCAGACGATTTATTGTTATACATAGCCAATCCGCGGACCTCCCTGCCCTTAATCTTTGATACTATTAGTCAATTTGGTAGTATATCCGGCTTTTCAATTAATCAGGATAAATCTGTGGCAATGATGCTTAATGAGCAAGTAGCCCCCTCGTGGAGCTCCACATATCAGCTTCAATGGGCGAAACACTCAATAAAATATTTAGGAGTACAGATCCCTAAAGACATGACTAGGCTATATAATCTAAATTTACAACCACTAATCAGAAAGATGGTGGTGGAGATTGAGGGTTGGGGAGATCTGCCTCTCTCATACCTAGGTAGAGCGGCACTTATAAAAATGGTAAGTTTCCCTAAGCTCTTATACCCTCTCCAGATGTTACCTCTCACATTAAAGGCGAAGGACGGAAAAGATCTAAATGCGGTATTCCGCAAATTTATATGGAGGAGTAAGCCCCCAAGGATTAGTCTGTTTAAATTGCAGAAGGGAGCAGAGTGTGGGGGAATAAATTTTCCCGACTTAAAGCAATATAGTCTGGCCAGCAATTTGAGAATAATCAAGGACTGGATAAACAACACCCAAATTCACACAACAACTATAATGGACCAATCTTTCGTACAGGGTATTGACCTAGTAAATTTCTTGCATATGGTGCAGGCTGATATGTCGAGAGAGATGCTGGACAATCCATTGCTAATGGCGGCGTGGTCCACATGGAAGGCAGTGCGCAAAAGGAATAAACTTAATTTCAAAAACTCATTATTCCTTCGTTTACTGCAAAATCCTGCCTTCCAGGGGGGCCAGGCATCTTTCCCATTCTCCCAGTGGCAGACCAGAGGAATAAAGAATATAGGAGATTTGGTCTGTAAACTGCATCAATCTCCCTTAGCGATAACCGAATTTCTAAGGAACAATGATATACCTGATGCCCACTCTTTCTATGCCCACCAAGCACTACATTATGCCAGACAGGTAACGGAATCTTTAACTCTGGAGGACTGGCATAATGAATTAGATAAGGAACTGGTTAGACCCACAGGTAATAGGGGTGCCATTTCGTGAAATTACAAATTCTTAAACCGATGTATTATGAATTCCCACAACTGTGAAACACACCCTTGGTCGGGGATATTTCCAGACCTCACTGTAGCAGACATAAGTAAAGCTCTATTATATTCCTGCAAAACCATGCCAGCAACCACATATAAGGAGCTGTTTCTAAATATTTACCATAGGGGATACTTGTCTCCTAAACGCAGATGCATTATGGGCTTATCGGACTTAAACTCTTGTCCTAAATGTGGGGCCTTAGAGGCCTCCTTATACCACTGCTTATGGGAGTGCCCACGTATTCAACACTTTTGGAAATTGGTACAACTTTACACTTCTAATCACCTACTGGAATACGCCCCTCTAACACCTCTCTGGGCAGTGTTGGGTATACCTGACCCATCACTTAAATTTACAAAAGGAAGCAGAAAGTTATTACTAATAGTATCTGCAGTGGCAAAAAAATGCATCATGCAACAGTGGATACAGACATCCCCTCCCACATTACAAATGTTCCACCAAAAACTGTTCCAGGTATTCCGCATGGATTGGCTAGAGGCATCCATACAGAAAAGACGAAACACGAACAAACTCTTTGAGGTGTGGGAGAGTTTTATAGAAATATTGCCTGACGCAATAAAATCAAGTTTACACAAATGTTTTCGCAACACATATTGGTATGAGCTCAGAACTTACGAAAATGATCCACCAATTGTACTGAGAGAGGGCACTCTTGAGAATTAATTTATTCATATTGTTAATTATTGGTAATAATTGACCATTTTTATTATTTACCAAACTAACTGATCTATAGGCGTAATTCTGGGGACTCTTTTTTCCCCACACACGAAGATATTCCCCTGCTTGACTAGATATTGATATATGATGTAAGGTTAACCTGTATTAATATGTGATGCATGTATCCTCTTTTATAACCTTTGGCACTGTTCTGTAGCTAATGTATGAGGCATGTGAGCCCATGACAATCTTTGGTGTAAAACATTGTTATGTTTTGAAATTCTCCAATAAAAGAAATGTTAAAAAAAAAATAAAAATTTGTCTCCATATCTATAACTTTCCATAGTCCTATATCTAGCCTGTTCTGGGCCTTGCACTAGATGGATTTAGCAGTTCACATAGCGTTTAAAAAAAAAAAAAAGAATACACACACACACAGGTTTAGAAGAAAACTTTACAGAGTGATAGCATTAAATCCCATAAGACATGCAAGGGCATTGGGTCCCAGTCGGACTTTCCGTTGGTGCAGGCTAAGAAGACCTTTAACACAGGGAAGCCTGTTCTAGGCCTTCCACTGGATGGGTTTTGATAACCTCGCATCCCGATTTAAGAGGCATTTTCCCGATTATTGGGCCACAAAAGAGGCACGACTTGTGTGGTTTAAATATATGAGGTCAGTGGTGGGTTGAGTTTGGCCAGAAAGGAAATGGGGCTTATGGTAAGCAGCATTAAATGATGTTTTAATTAAAAAAAATTATGTATCGTCAAACGCTGCATATTATTTTTAAAATGTTGACTGTTACATACATCTCATTTATAAGTTAAAAACTTTTTTTTTTTTAAATGTCCTAATGGTTTCGGTTATTGTTATAAAAGCACTTTTCTTTAAAGCATCCATTTCATCCTGAGATACAGAGATTAGTCAGGTTTTTATTTGACTGTGCTCATCATCAGTTTAACCCCTTATAAAATCACTTCATAAAATTCCCATAATTTAAAAATAAAAAGGAATGAATAGCAGTAATTGTAATATTAGTTATTGTTTATGAATCACAATAGCTCATGTAATAGGAAATTTTGGAATTTGCTTTCAAGAAAATAAAGTTAAAAATATAAAATATATTTAAAAAGAAAATAAACCTTTGCTTGCAACAACGAAGAAAGCATAAAAGTAATAAATATTTGGTAATGCTTCTACCCCAGTTGCAGTAAATAGTATAAAGCACTTCTACTTCAGAGGGTTTTTCAATGTTTTATTCTTTTTGTATTTAGTATGCTTGTGGTAATAATAATTAACAAAGTGTTATTTGCGTTTCAGAATACAGGACTTATAGTAGATGTCAGTATATCAGATCATTCGATAGTGATTCAATTCTCAGAGTACTATGAAGGTGCTGCACCTGCACTTATAATGAACCATACACCACGGGCTAAACTGTCATATTATCAGAGGTAGGTCTAATCTCTTGTATGCCATGTTGGCCAATAAAATACATAGCTATTTGCCTAAGTGACGTTTGTGTTTATATTTTTTTATTTGCTTTTATATTAATTAAAACTTTAGTGGAGCTGAAGAAGAGAAGGAGCTTTGTCCAGGACAGGCGAGTCTGTTTGCTTGGGCAGATCCTACAGGGACAAAGAAACTGACTTGGATATATAGTCAAAACAAGGGCGAGCTTGATCTGTTAAAGGTACAGCAGCTTTCTCCTCTTGTGTGCTTTCTCTCACTTTTTTTTGTACTCTTGTTGGCACCGACTCACACTCTGGTTAGTGCACTCTCAGATATCTATACTCTGTCAAGTTCTTGTCTTGGTTTTGCACGGGCGCATTCACCACTACCCACTTTTCCAAACCCTCAGCTTAGTAAATCTGGCCCCAAGACTTTTCTCTTGTGAATAAACATTAATTATTCCATTGGCTAGATTTTATTTTATAGTTTCATATAACCCTAATGTTGTGAAATTGATGTCTCTTATTTTTTAGGATGAAAGTGGCCAATTTGCATACAACCAGGAGATCCAAATTCACTGGGTGTCGTTCCTTGATGGGCGACAGAGGATTCTGCTTTTCACAGAAGATGTGGCTTTGGTGACCAAAGCTCGTCAATCTGAGGAAATGGAGCAACCTGATCAAGAAATAAACATCTCAATCCATAGCCTGGGACTTTCCCTTATCAACAATGAGAACAAGCAAGAGATTTCTTATATCGGAATCACAAGGTGGTTTCAGTTTTATTCTAAAGGGATTTATTATTGTCATAAGATTGATATTCATTGTAATTTAGGGACAGATTTATAAGAGCACAAAACATTGAATGTCTCTCTGCAAGTAAAAATGTGAAATACATTTCTATGTATTTGTTTAAGAGTTTTTCTCTGTCATCTTAATGTGGACATTAGGGTTATAGTTAATGGTCTTGTAGTGAGTGCACTTTAAATCTGAAAGTGCTATCTGAAATGCTCCACCGCTACTATGCCCCTCCCATAAAACACTCCAGCTAATTTTAGGTGTCTATTGGAGTTGGACATGTTTTCCTTCCTTAGGATGTTGAGACATGTCTCTGTCTATCATGTTTAAATATTGGTAGTTATAGGGTACAGACATTCCTGCAAGGGGTTCTCCATTCTCAGCTCCTCTTTCTCTACCTGCTGAGCCATGGGGTTTTCATTTGCTTCTTTAGACGGAGCCTTTTGGAGCATTGCAGTTTCTGGATCGCCATTATGTTACCTGGAAGGGAGTGCTCTTACTCGCCATCACATTGGCTTATTAGGGGTGTTGGTTTATTATCTCTTTTGGGGTTTAGCATTCTGACATGGAAGAATTTTGTACTAAGTCTTCCTTTATGCAAAAAGTTTTACTTAAATCAGGAAATTATTTAGGATGTCCTCCTTGATCGTAGTTCTCTGATATTCTTAGCTGCTGTTGAATGTGGATGGTACTAATAGGTAAAAGGTGAACTGTACCTCTTCAATACTTAAGACTGCTGCTTTGTTTATGCTGTATGATGCACACAACGTTGTTGGCCAGCGCTGTTGGATCATCATTAATTATGCAGTTGGCTTATACTCGGTTGGTTAGGTCGGTTCCAGTGAGCTATGGCTTTGGGTGCCGCCTGCCACCTGGATTCAGTTAAACTTAAGTTGCATGGCTTTGCATCTGAGGATGCTCACTTTAGGTGTAAGTTTTTTTTAGACAGCTGTTGCAGAGCAATCCTTCTCTCAAGGGCTTTTGAATATCCTCAATAGGATGACAGAGTAAAGAGGATTATTTTTTTTTTTATTTTACTTTGTGTAAAATCAATTTCACTTAGTTCGTTGGAGACACTGCTCCGACCATAGCTCTGCTTGTTGGTTGCTTATTTCCTTTTTGATCTTGTTTTACCTGTTTAGGCCTTCTCTTATGGGCTTGGTTATTTTAAAAAACAAACACAAAAAAGGGTGTTTTTCACTATGGGAGGGGCATAGCAGGGGTGCAGCTTTCCAGTTTACACTTTCAGTTTTAAAGTGCCCTTCACTCCAGGACCACCTACTATACCCCAATGTCTTCCATGTCCCCCAGTGTACTAAGGGATTTTATGGAAAGTAACAAAAATTATGGTTTTGTTAAAATCATAAGCAGTAAAAAGTGCACTCACTAAACTTATTGTCTCCCTATAAATTTGTTGGTAAGCACAGAAAAATGAAACGCTATGAGGGGCTATGTCGATCCGCATCTTATTTTTGGGTGCACAATCACATTGATTTCTAAGTGGAGCAAGCAGGCCTATATTTAAACATATTTTCTGCATTTGATGCATCACTTAGTAACCAGAGCTACTTTCATGGACACATCAGTTGCTAAGTGATTTGACAGGGTCCTTTACAGGAACTGTTTTTGACTGTCTGCAAAAGACATGGTTGCGTCACTTAACCGATGCAGCTGCCCAAGTAGTCGTAAGTGCTAATTACTTGCACTGCTACATTGGTTTACTAAGCTAGGCGGCCACTTTATTTGTAGATATTTCATTGCTTGCTGGAAATCTACTTCAGTCAGCAAAAGATGCAACTGCTTCACTTAGCAACTCATGTGGCTGGGCATATTGTCAGGACTTTCCCCCCAGTCCTAAATTTTACACTTTGCCGCTGTACTTAAAAGAGCAAAATGCATTAGAGTCTATTGAATGACCGTTTAGTCCGTTACAAATCTGAAGATGTATAATCACACATAAGTCTGAGTACTGTGGTCTATTAAGGTGCTGAAGACATAATTTATCCATTAAGCGAAAGATTGTAAACATACTCTAAATATGCAGAAATGTTCAGATCTCCATCTTTATTTGCAGAACATACACCAAGGGCCAAATTTACTAAGCTGCAGGAAAACAAAAGCATAGCAACCAATAAGATTCTTGCTCTTTCCTATTACATGCTAGAAAGTAAGCTAAAATCTGATTGGTTGCGGTGGGCAACATCTCCTTTTCCTTTCCCGCAGCTTAGTAAATATGGCCCCAAAAGTATACAGTACAACTATGGCATTAGAATAGCACAAAAAGAGGACCTTAAAAAACAGGCAATAAAAAAAGACCTACTAGAAAACATAAAGTCCCCTACCTCTTCATAAAGGGCAGTGAAATATGCTGGAATCTGAAAAATTCTTCATAAATACAATAGTCACATTCTTTGTCTTTATCCCATTATGCCACATGATGGTAATATATATTTCTTGCTAAAATAATTGCTTGATGTGCTTTACAGTTCAGGCATTATATGGGAGCTTATGCCTAAACAGAAGTGGAAACCTTTTAGCCAGAAACAGATCATGCAACTAGAACATGCCTTTGAAAAGTACCCCACTGGAGAAACGAGCAGATGGACAAAAGTAGAAAACAACTTTGAGGTGTGTTGCGGTTGTTTGTGTCATGGTTTTATGTTTTTAGAATTGGGTCCCATTGTAAGCAGACCCTTCCTGCACCTAATATTACCTACCCTCCCCATCTCTATCCCTGTGTCTCCTGTTTGCTTACTCCCTCCCACTTCTTAGCTCCCTCCTTCATCACCCCTCCACATTGTCCTCATTAATTCCTACCTCTTCTCTCTAAATATCTACCCCTTATTCATCTGCTCCTACACACACATCCTACTTCTTTATTTTCCATACATATTGTACTGCTATTTCTGAACTGTATTTTATTTTTGTAATGTACCTCTATTGTGCTCTTTGTTTTTATGAATAAGTACCCTGTCTTCTAATTGTATTATACATGTAGCTGTTGGCTTTCCTGTTATCTCTGTACAGTGCTGCAAATACCGTGTGGCGGCTTATAAATAAACGTTAATAATAATAAGAATATCGTTCTGACTCCTCCTTGTTTAGGTCAGTTTTAGTAATATGGAAATGCGTTTGCCAATGAAATGCCAAATCAGGAGAAGTTTCTTATCTGGCATCCACATTGAATTCAAGCAGTCTCCACACCAAAGAAGTTTACGTGCCCAGTTATACTGGCTACAGGTACAGTACACTGCTATCTTAATCTATTTTTTAGGTAGATATTTATAGTGAAGCTACAAACCCTTGAGCCAAACACTCCTTAGTAAATGTAAGCCTACATTTGACCACTCATTTTGTATCCTGTTTTTTGGTAGGGGTTTTTGTTTGTTTTTTAGCCCAAGTTTGTCAAAGCGTTTCATATTGATGTATGATGATAGTTCTTCATTTTTAGTAATACGATTATTGCACCTTAGTTAGAAGTCTATAAAGGTAGCTCCGGAACATTTTTGTTTTTAAAACAAATACTTATAAACCTTTATATAACACACACATTCACCTATGTTCATTATTTTATGTCAGTCATCTGAATGCATGCATATCCATTATCCATCATGTATATAACCACAGTATATAAGTAAATGCAAACTATTTAGTCTTCTTTCTTTGCTTTCATAAACACATAATCACACGCTATAGTGACATTTAAGGATTGGCTCTTTAATAAGAATGTATGTCATTGACATAGGTTTATGTATTGTTATATTAAATCATTGCATGTTACTAGGTATACTGGAGCAAAGAAGAATGTTACCTAAATTTTAAATTTCAAACCTTCATATTCCTTATATTCCTCTGTACATTGCAGCTTTTACATTTCGTACTGTCTTGTGTGTGTCAATAGGTGGATAACCAGCTTCCTGGTTCAATGTTTCCTGCAGTCTTCCATCCAGTAGCACCTCCAAAATCCATTGCTTTAGACTCTGGTAAACTGATTTATATTCTTTGCTACTTGTGTTCTGGAAGAGTTTTCTTATGTTTTTGAAGTATAATAGTTAAAAAAGAAAAATTCTAAAGTGTGATGGAAAATGTGGAGAAAGGAGCCAATGTTTACCATGAGGCAAACAAATGATGGTGACGACAACAGAAAACTACAAATAAGGAAATAGTATTGGAATGAAAGCCAGAGCAGGACCAAACTTAATATTACATAGTTTAAAGTGGAAATAGTATGGCTCAATGTCCAAGAAAGACTTCCTGTGTACTACAGAATATCGTTTACAGCTATGTGGCTTAATGTAAAAATAAAAGAAGATAAATATCAAAAGTTATGATATTGATAGGATTTATTGAGATACTTTACTCCGGAGGTAGCACCCCTGCGATACAGGGTGGTGTGAATACATTACCATTGTTTACAATCTGTGTCTAAACTTGTGTGGTTAGACCCTCCCTCTTTCTCCCTTACTCCCAGTGATTATAATGGGTTAGTTCCTCTCCTCCTTGGAGCTCCACAGCAAAAAAAAAGAAGACACCTGACCTATGTAAGACCCCAATCCGGTGCATTGTGTTTTCTTTTTTTCCCTGTTTGGAGCTCATAGGAGTAGGCAGTAAGAATAGGGGATCATCAGGAGGCTCTTTCTGCTGGTGCTATGGTTATCAGGGCAGGGGGAGGAGGCTTTGGACGACCTTCATATGTTTGGAGGTGTCATGCAGCAGCAGCGGAACACCAGTGTTTACCAATATATGCTGTACTAAAGTCTTTGGTCCTGGATTTCATGGCCTCTTTCAATTGATTAATTTACATGTTAATTTGAATGTACAGTATACCCGACATCCAGCAGTGTCGTTACAGATTTTATGGTGAATAGAATTCTCAAGGTTATTATACAAATGGGTTTTATTGACAGACATCCTCATAAGTCACTACCATAAAATACATGCAGAATAGTAATACAGATTGATTATACAGCAGTCCAGGTTACAGTTGCTAAAGGTAAGTCACTGACTGCTTGGAAGCATTTTAATGACTGTTTACTTTTTTGCAGAACCAAAGCCCTTCATTGATATTAGCATTATTACCAGATTCAATGAATTTAGCAAAGTCATGCAGTTTAAGTAAGTATAATACATCATTTGTTAGACATTTACAGTAAAAACTTTTTTGTGAATTATTTTTAAGTTTGGAATTATTTATATTTCTCTTAGAGGCATCTCAGGGACACTATAAAGATGGGTTGGACATGGCGCTGTGCACTAGAAAATTAAAACAATTGAGGGAGAAGCTCCTCTCCAACTCCCTCAGGCTTACTGTTTACTTCTAGTATCTGTTGGAGTTGGGTAGTTTTGCTCATAGCTTCCAGCATTAGAAGAGATTTTATAGCCTTTTCTTTTCATTTTTTTTTTTATATCTATTTTTTACTGAATCATGGCTTTTGTAGCCTCTACCAGACAAACTGCCCTATTTGGACTTCACAGCAGTCTTATCGGCAGTAGTCCTATATCTTCTTCGTTACAGACGTTGTTCAGGGGTCAGGCCGTGTAAGCATGGCCCTCCCCTATTGGCAATAGTTTTAGAGGGATTGAACTCTAAGGGACAGATTTACTAAGCTTTACTACAGATTTACTATAGCAAGCAATCACATTCTAGCTGACATTCTCTAGTATGTAATAGGAAAGTGAGAGATAGATTGCCAACCCCGAGATTCTTAGTCTGGCGGATAGGGGGAATTCACCGCATTTAGTTCTTTATTTCTCAAGAAATGTTATCGGCCTTCCCCTGTTGTCAGATTGAGGTGTTTAAATAGAAATATTGGGCTGGTTTCACACTTAAGAAGCTGTGGCTTCTTAAGTGCAGTCCTTTAGGAAGTGACCTACTATGCATGTGTGGTAGGTCATTTACTCAATCTACATACCACTTAGGTTGAACAGTCCAGAGATTGGGTCTTCTGGATCTCATGGCGTTTCTGCACAACAACAAGGTGCCCAGGTTCATATCCAGAATGAGGGATCCGCTAGCGGTAGCAGTCGACACTTTTACCGCTCCTTGGTTCTTCAATCCGGGGTACGTGTTCCCAAATCTTGCTCTAATTCAGCAAGTGCTCAAACGAGTGAAGGCAGAAGGGCGCCTGGTCATTATGATAGCACCATTTTGGCTCAGGAGTGCAAATAGCAGAAGGTCAAGGTTGGCGCCTTCTTCTCTGAGGACCTTCTAGAACAGGGCCCCTTCTATCACCTTCCTCGTCTGGCTTTAACGGTGTGGCTGTTGAATCCAGCATACTAGATGCTAAAGGTTTGTCTTCTCGGGTCCTTCAGAGCATTATCAAGGCTTTTATGCTGGTATCTGTGTCCCACTATTATAGGGTCTGTAGGAAATACATTCAGTGGTTTGAGACTAATCAGGCTCATACCTCTAGATTTAGTCTTCTATGTCTTCTCCAGTTTCTTTAGACAGGCCTGGATTCAAGCTTGAAACTCGGCTCCCTTAAAGTCCAGGTCTTGGCTTTATCTACTTCCAGAGGAAGCTGGAATCCAGGCCAGAGGTTCAGACATTTCTTCAGGGAGTGCTGAGGATTCAACCTCCCTATGTGACTCCATTTCCACCATGGGACTTAAATTTGGTTCTTTCGGCACTTCAGAAAGAACTTTCGAACCTTTTTCATCAGTGGATCTAAAGTATCTTATATGAAAGACGCTTTTGCTCGCTATTGCATTGGCTAGACGACTATCAGAATTGGGGGGCTCTTTCCTGTAAGCCGTTTTCTACTAAGATAGGGTGGTTCTGCGAACTATCCCTTAATTTCAGCCTAAGGTTGTGTCAGGATTCCATTTCAGTCAGGGGATTGTTATCCCTGTTTCCGGTTCCATGGGAGGTCGTAACTTTCCTGAAAATATGCACATTGTAAAAATCCTTAGGGCTTTCATCAGGAGAACTCCAGGTTTTCGCAAGTCTGCTTTCTTGTTTGTCCTTTATGATCCTCAGAAGAAGGGTTGGCCTGCTTCTAAGCAGTCTATTGCTCGCTGGATACGGCCAACAAGCACTAAGTCATATTCGTCCAGCAATCAGGTTCCTCGGAGAGTGTCAGCGCACTCTCCCAGGGCGGTGAGTACTTCTTGGGAAGCTAGTCAGGGTGTGTAAGAGGAGCAGCTGTGCCATGCTCCTCGGTCCACACCTTTACTAAATTTTATAGATTTCATTTAGTTGTATCTTCAGATGTGAAGTTTAGTAGAACAGTTCTCCTTCTGCTTTACCTCAGATATCACTCCCTTGGGTGCAGCTTTGGGACATCCCCAGTGTACCAGAGGCCCTCAGATGGCTGAAGGAGAAAAGAGGATTTTGTTACTTATCGGTAAATTCTTTTCTTTGAGTCCATTTGGAGGACACTGGGTTTCACTGCACTATTAGAGTCTTGAGTTAGTTATTCAGCTACTGTCGTGGCCCTGGGTTTTCTTATTTGGCTTGTTAAAGATCACTGGAGCAGCGGGGGGTTGCAGGGGGGGAGGCATGAGCACTGTTGGAGAAACTATTTAGTTACCACTCCCAATAATGCCCTGCAAACCCCAGTGTACCAGTGTCCCCCAGATGGATTCAGAGAAAAGGATTTACCGGTATATACCAAAATTCCCTTATTTCTCTCATCCATTGGGGGACGCTGCTAACCATACGGGTATTGTAGGTGGTCCGTGGAGTCAGGGCACTTCATATCTGAACGTGTTAAACTGTTCACTCCTCCCCTACTATGCCCCTCCCACTAGGGATTCTAACCAGTTTTTTGCAAGTGCCCAAAGGAGCAGGGCATGTGTCAGGGGGACTCTGTCCCTCTTTGATAGTTTGTTTAAGTTATTTTATTTATTTATTCATTATTTGACAATGAGAGGTCTCATGCACCGGAGGAGACCCTGGGAACCGCTGGGACCGCATAGGGAGTGAATAGCCCGCAATAGCCTTCCTTCTCTCCCGGTCCCAGCGAGGTGGGGTGAGTAGCCTGTAAAGCCTTCCCTCACCCCCCTTCCCACCAACGAGAGCAGCAGCTTGTAGCGGCTGTCGGCGGGGCGCCGTACAGCCGCCATTGCGGACCACATGTGCGGTGCGGTCCCGTCCCTCCGCTGCGCTGACAAGAAGTTTTGCTGTGTCAGAGTACACTTGTCAGGGGGGACAGCAGCAGCAGCAAGCAGTTCTCCATGACAGGAGAGTCCAGTTGCTGTCTGCACATGCAGCGCTGAAGGAGAGAGACGGCTAACGGTGAGTACGGAGAGTTTTTTCCCTCATACAGGGAAAGTCTCCTAACACAGTAAAAAGAGCGCCAAACAGTGCTCTGGCGCCACCGTGTGGCCACATTGTGAATAGCTCTGTTCTGTTCTGTTCCACACACCTGTTTACCTCAATCTCTCTCTTACTTTCCTGTTGTGCTGTTTAGTCTGTTTTGCAGGCAGCATGTCTTTCACCCAAAAGTCTCCTAGTAAAAAGAGCGCCAAACAGTGCTCTGGCGCCACCGTGTGGCCACATTGTGAATAGCTCTGTTCTGTTCTGTTCCACACCACACATTACCTCAATCTCTCTCTTACTTTCCTGTTGTGCTGTTTAGTCTGTTTTGCAGGCAGCATGTCTTTCACCCTTACTTTTGAATATTAATAAATATATTATTAATATAAGGATAAATGTTGTATGTATTAAATAAAAATAAAAAAATGTAAAAAAAAAAATAATAATA
>WWET01000974.1:184415-196145 GCA_011038615.1 Limnodynastes dumerilii
GTATTCCAAATGGCAATACTTAAACACAAGGCCCTTTTTACTCTGAATTTAGGGTCTGTTGTGGGCGGAAGTAAATGTTCCTGTCCCTTCTCCGAAGAGAGGTTGGGGTTTTTATTCTAAACTTTTTCGGGTAAAAAAAAAGGACAGGTCCTTTAGACTAGTCCTAAGTCTAAAGAGCCTGAACAGCTTAATAGAATGTCCGAGATTCAGAATGGAATCTCGGCAATCATTATAAGCATGGATCTGGGGGGTTTATGGCCTTGTTGGAAAAGAGAGATGACTATCTCTAGGCACCTCATTGGGGCAGGACATCACATGTAGCATTTCACAATGCAGGTAATCATTTTCAGTTTGGCCACCCCCCAAGACCAAAGGAGGCCTTTGACACAGCAGGTTACCTGTTCAGATACCGGCATGCTGCTGCTACAGTTAAAGGGCTACTTGCTGCTTCATCCTAGTCAAGCACCTGGAGATTCTTGAAATCTAATGAGTGGATTCTCAAACTCCAGAAATCATCCCTAACTCCAGTTAAGGAAATGCGGTCCTTGGTTCTAATTTCATCACCAAGCATCAATGAGTTTTAAGGCCAGAGGACAAGGTTCTGGCAGTTTTCAACAGGACCAGATTCATTCTGGAAAAAAGACAGGGTATCGTTTCTGGAGTGTGGGAGACTCCTAGGAGCGATGGCCTGTGAGGCAGTTCCGCACGCCCTGTTTCGTTTGAAGACTTACAAGGAAAACTCAGGTCACTCCAGTCTTGGGAGTGGACTTTAATTACCATGGTCACCAGTCTGTAGTTTTGGGGGCTAGTCATTAGAGATCTCAAGTTTTTACGATCCTTAACTTCCCCATGAAGACTGTCTGGCCATATGTAGATATATATATATAAATTTCGATCTACTGAGGCCTGATACAGCCCGTAAATTGGGAAGAGGACTATCTCAGTCGTCAGACCCATCAGGTGGGAGAGTAGTCTCTGCACAAGAAGGTATTTCATCTTCTAGTGCACCTTTGGGATCCTCCATACATCTCAGGGCATCTCAAAGGAACTTCAAGGTTCTTCGCTGCTGCGCATAGGCCAGAGATCTAGTCGCTGGATTCACAGACGCAATGTTGTTTTGATGGCCTTTTCGCCTGGTGTATCTAATCCTGCCTCTCCCCATGTTTCCCAGAGTGCTAAAGAGGTTAAAGAGAGAGAAAGTATTGAAATACTGGGCTACGGATTGGCCTCGCTAACCGTGGTACTCGGACACCCTCACAATGTCTGCAGCCCCTCCTTTCCGGTTACCTCTGCGTCCAGACCTTCCCTCTCAGGGTCCAATCCTTTGCCAGGGGTTGCGTCAGCTGACTTTGAAGACGTGGTGGCTGACACCCTGAGTCTTAGATCCAGAGGTTTCTTTTCCAGTGGGATTAACACTATGTTCAGGGCTAGAAAGCCTTCTTCATCAGCAAAATACTATGGAGTGTGGAAGTCTTATATCTGGTTGTGTAAATCAGTGTTTTCACACTACTTGTTAATCGTTCCCATCTGTTATCTTTTCTTCAATCAGGGCTAGAGAAGGGCCTTTTGTTTGGCTTCCTTAAAGATGCAGGTGTTTGCATTTTCTATCCTCTTTCAGAGAAATCTTGCAGGTTTTCGAGAGGTTCAAACTTTTATGCAAGGGGTACTGAACGTTCAGCCCCCATTTATTCATCCAATTGAACCTTGGGACCTCAACTAGGTTTTACGACACCTTACTAGGAGCTTTTTCGAACCACTGGGCACCTCTTTTTATCTCGTACAAAGCTAACAAACATGGTTGACTGGCTTCTAAGGCTTTACTTGCCCGGTGGATTACCTTTATAATTAGACAGGCTTGCGTTCTGGCTAACAGATCTATTCCAGGTGGGCTTAGGGCTCACTCCACTAGGGTGGTTTGAGTTTCGTGGGCGTCACCGCACTTCAGCGGAACATTTGTGCAGGGCCGCTATATGGTTATCTGTCCCCACTTTCACGAGGCTGTATAAGATACAAGGTTTCGCATCTCAGGACGCCAGTTTTGGGCGCAAAGATCAGGGGACATACCAAAGCCGCCCCTAAGGGAGGGCATGCTCTGTAACAGCTATGGTTAGCAGTGTCCCCCAATGGATGAGAGCGAAAACAGGATTTTTAATATTCTAAGTCCATTGGGGGACACTGCGTTCCCTCCCTTGCTCTGACTAGTTATAATTTAGATTGTGTAAAGTTATTCATTATGACCGCTTTTTGGGCTTACTTTGCAATCAACTGGTTAGAATCCCTAGTGGGAGGGGCATAGTAGGGGAGGAGTGAACAGTTTAACACTTTCAGGTATGAAGTGCCCTCACTCCACGGACCACCTACAATACCCCTATGGTTAGCAGTGTCCCCCAATGGACTTAGAGAAATGGATTTTACGGTGAGTAATAAAAATCCTGTTTTTTCCCACTGGTAATACAATGTTTTATATCTACGGACCACATCTTTATATATGAAGTTTAGAAGAATGGTTAGAGCCTTATAAGATTGAGAACTCTGTGAGTGTTTCAGGGGATAGGGATTGTTCAATCAGAGGGCCTCCGTCAGTTTATGCTGTGGTAAGTGTTGCCCTGGCCACCCCAGTGCCTGTGGCAGCCCTGTTGGCAGAAGAAACCCACACAGTGTGTTTAAAAGAGCCAGTCAGCTGGCATGCACCTCACAGCTCCCCAGAGGATTCATAGTGATAGCACTGTGGAAAGTCGGCAGCTGGTTTGTGGTAAGGTGCTTTTGCTGGTTTTGTAAGACCTGGATAGTGGAGAAGGGGAAAGACCTGAGGCCTGATTAGCTTGGAGCTCGGGTGAAACACGTCTCTCAGCACCAACAGTCAGGCCATTCCCCTCTTCCTTCAACAGTTTTAACAGTCTAGTTACCAGATGCACAGTGCCTTGTCCAACCCAGCTTTGCAGTGTCCCAGGATGTCTTCAGAGAAAAGTATTTAATGGTAAAAAACAATAAATCATTTTCCTTACTCCTGGTAAGAATTAACATACATTTTCTTTTTTGTTGTGTATCAGATTATGTATTGATTACAAATCAAATTGTAGTTGTATTTTCAACATATAATCTCCTGAGAATGTAATTTGTGAATCATTTCCATGCTGTCTCTGTAGGTACTTCATGGTTCTGATCCAGTGTATGGCTCTGAAGATTGACCAGGGTTTTCTTGCTGCAGTTATTGGTTTGTTTACACCATCTACCAATCCCGATGCTGAGAGGCAGCGTGTAAGTTTTTTCCACAAAAGTATTCCATTGGTTGGCAACGTACAATACTGTATGTTTGATGTGTCTGAGTGGAGGCCTTGCCACCACACCTTTCTCTGGCTCTCTATCATATGACCTTGTTTCATAGTGTATTCACAAGCAACCCTCCATTCATTTGTTAGACGTCATCGATGTCTAGTTACACAATAAAACCCAGCTATCAAAACTTCATTTGATCTGGAGCATGAATACTGTGCTGTGGTCTTCCTTCTACATGGATAGTTGGTGGAGTGGACTTGAGGGGACAATAAGGAAAACAAGAAACCGTGTGGTTGGAAGCTAGAGGGTGGGGCGGAATAGGAGTCAGTGCTTTTTTTTTTTGTAGGCCAGGGAATTTTTAACTTGGCTTACTTTAGAGCAGGGGTTCTCAACGTTTTGTTGGTAAGTACCAGTAACCTACAAAAATTCAGGGTAAGTACCACTTTGCATAAAAAGATTCCAAATTCATTGTGACCATATATGTGTGTGTAAGTAACACTACCCCTTTCCCAGGTTACCAGATACATTGATTTATAGAAAATAATAAAAAAAAAAAAAAAAAGCTGGCTCTTGTTAAAAAAAAAAAAAAAAAAAAAAAAAAAAAAAAAAAAGCTGGCTCTTGATTTTTTGGATATATAATGGGTTAAGAGGCCGTAGTATAAATCATCTTTGTGCATTGCAGTTTTGTATGGTTTTACATGAAACATTTCAGACTATTTTTCCAAATTTATACAGACCAAATTAATCCAGAGTGATTTGGATGCTTTGAATACAGAGCTGATGGCATCATCCATGACAGACGTCACTACCTTGAGCTTCTTTGAACACTTCCATATATCACCTTTGAAGGTACATTTTATGGTTAATTTTGCTTTATTTATCCTCAGAAAACATTCACAATACTCTGACCATTCTAATAACATAATAGAGAAGTATTATATAGTGTCTTGTGCAAGGGACTGCGCATGCGCACCATAAAAATACGTTCAATAGCGTAGCGTAATTGTGAACGTATGGGCCATTCACGTATGTGTCACGTAAATACTTACGTGTGGGCGTGCCAAACTTACGTTAGTCCAAAATACGTCTAAAATACGTTAAGTAGGCGGGGGATTGTATTTAAAGTGTACAGTATGGGCGTGCTTAGCTGCGTAAATTCGCCCATACGTACGTGTGCATATGACTGCGGTTACGTTGGCAAAATTTAAGGTAGGGTTTGGAAAGTATCTTGACAAAATACGTACGTTCAAGGGGTGTGCCGAGGGGAGAGAAACAAATTTACGCACACGAAAATACGCTACACGAATAAACGTACGGCAAACGTAGTTCTGGATTTACCCCATTGCCTTTACACACAAATGACAGTGTAAAAACCCTTTTTCTTTAGTTACACCTCAGCCTCTCACTGGGAGCAGGAGGAGAAGAGTCAAACAAAGAGGAACAAGAAATTATTGGCATCAGTTCTGTGAACCTTCTCCTAAAAAGCATTGGAGCTACTCTCACTGATGTGGATGATCTTGTATTCAAGTAATTCAAAATTTTTATATTCTGTACGATTATTATGGTTACGTTACTTGCCAAGATAAATAGATGTTTACAAAACCTGATCTTTTCTGCCAGTGTTCTAAAAGCTGGATTTTTTCCAATACAAAAATAGTGTACGATAAGCTTTACTAGTTACTTTATATCATGCCATATTGGAAGTACTTTGTACTAAATCACTGATATTTTTTTATTGCAATAATCTTGAGTTTTAATGAGTAGATAACAAAACAACATATTAAAATTTGTTCTATACTTTTCATTACATGCAAATTGTTTAACAACATCTCAGAGTTATTCTGCGTTTTGTATTGCATGTCTCATTGATTTTTGCAGTAACATGTTCCATCACCTCATTTTCAGACTGGCCTGTTTTGAAGTGAAGTACCAGTTCTATAAACGAGACCAGTTGTTGAAACTGGTTGTTAGACATTACAGTGAGCAGGTTAGCTATATCTGTTATTTACATGTGTTAATAGTTATCTGCTGTCAGTACTCTGATAGTTTTTAAAGCGCCATTATGTATAGCTTAACATATAATTGTCACAATTTTAAGAAAACATTTAAAATACTGCATTCCCAATGGTAAAACCACCTCCCTCAATCTACATTTGTATTAGTGTTACATTGCATTAGTTTTTCTTTAATAACATACTGCTAATCTTTTTTAAATTGAATGTCAGCGATGATGTGAAAAGCTCATTCAGAGACTCACTGACACTCGTTTTGCTTCCTTGCAGTTCTTGAAGCAACTGTATGTTCTTGTCCTGGGTCTGGATGTTTTAGGAAACCCATTTGGACTGATTAGGGGACTTTCAGAAGGTGTAGAGGCTTTTTTCTATGAGCCTTTCCAGGTTTGTTCCATAACAGTGTTTGAATGTTGAATCCTTTGCATTTAATCATAAAATCAACACCTGGTGATCTCATACATGTGGTGGTGCATATTTTAATTGTGTAATAGGTGTATTGATCAAAAAAAAAAATTAAGCTATGAATATACAAAACAAAAAATTCAGCAGTAATTCACTTAACATTTGGGTTACAGAATCTTATCATTATTTTGGGCAGTTATAATAAACTCCTTAAGAAAAGGATTTTCAAGAATCTTTGCCATTGTTAATCTGCTAGGCCTAAGAAGACAGACCGTGGCAAACATCCTCCAAGTAGCTTCACAAATTTTCAAAGTTCTGGAATTAAGTCTAGAAGGAGGATGTTATGATTGGCTCGCCAAGGTCGTACTAAAGTTGGTTACACACTTTATAATGGTTGGGATAATAATCAAATGGATGGCCCGATAGTTGTTTGTATACACCATTGTTTATTGTGTGATTGTATCGACTCTGGATTTTAAAAGACTTGATGAATTACAGAGTTTTTATTGTTTCAGTTTTGTAGTGTGTATGCTTTTACGTATGAGTTTATCTTTAGTGAATTACACATCATGATTAATCCTTTATTGTTTGCAGGGAGCAGTGCAAGGCCCTGAGGAGTTTGCAGAGGGCTTGGTCATTGGAGTAAGGAGTCTGCTTGGACACACAGTGGGTAAGTTACCATAGTTTTTGTCCCATAGGTAACTTTTAAATCACATTTTTTTTTTCATATTTAAAATGTTTTCAAATGTTGAAAAAGACAATACAAAAAATGCTTTAAAACAAGCACAATACACAAAGTAATGAGAATGACAATTAAGACTGAACAGTATGACATAGTATTCATGCAAGGTGTCATGACAGTAATTAAAGAAAACCTATGGAACTGCAGTATGAACAGTATTAAGGTAAAGAACCGTTAAGTTTGAGGTGCTGCACAGAGCGTGAGGTGATAGTGCTTTATGAAGGTAGTTCCCAGGGTCATCGACCTTTTCTAAGCCATTGTAATAAAGGAGAATACATCCATGAGGACCATATCCTGTGGAACTTGTGTAGGGCCCTTTTTGATGAATAGATATACCTTTCATTACCTTGGATTAATTTGATAAAAATCAACCAGTCCCTCAGGCAGGGAAATGGCCAGCCAGCAACCTATGAGCAACGATGACTTGGACAAGGAAAGTGTGAAATAAATATTTATATTTAATAATATCCATAGTCTTTTCCAGGGAGAAGCAAAAGCAGCAGACACTTGTCAGTTGGAATTAAATATGGTGTTCAGGGCATACCACTAGGCTCCTCAAAACCCACCATCAGAGTATAGTATCTTCCCAATCTAAGGACTTGAGAACTGAGAGATTTTTTTTTTTTGATTTACAAATGGACCTGTTGAAACTGCCCGGAAGAGGTAGCATCCACAGAACACTTCAGTTACCATTTTCAACCTGTTCATTTTTTTTTCTAGTTTATTAACCACCAAGACAAATACAGCAACAGAAAGTACAACCTAACGGGATCACATGGTTTTCAGACCTTGACAGTTAATCTTTTGTGGACAGGCTTTTATTAAGTAAATTGCACTATAAAATTCCTTTTTCACTCATGTTATTGAATTAATAGTCCTTTTTAGTAGACGTTGCTTGCTTTTAATATGTAAAAATAGTAGTGCCTCTGGAGTGTCTTACATATTTGGATACAATTACTATAGGATGGAGATAAGTGACTTTTGTTACCAGGTGGATGTTTGGACATTTATTTCACATTTTTTCTTTCTCAGTTTATTTTTAGTTTTGGTTTAGTACCTTTACATTTTTTGTTACACATAAAACTGGTGATTTTTTTGCATAATATGCCAGTAATATTTCAGACCAGTAAATCGGTTTCTTTATTTAGGCATAATTTATTTGGATGTTGTTGGTTTGTGTTGCTAGACAACCATTTTCTATAGGTATATATTAATCAGTATGTTCTAATTTGGGACAAGTTATAATGAGGATACTGATGGATATTGCATCTGTCTGTAAAAGGTCCCAGATTGAACTCTGGAAAAGTTCTTGTTGTTTGTTGTAAAAATAAAAAATGGCCAGTGAAATAAAATAAAAAATGATGCATTACAGAATGGGAAACATAGAAAGTGATGGCAGATAAGAGCCATATGGCCCATCCAGTCTGCCCAGTTGTTTATTTAAAACTACTGACCCTAGACCCTATTTACTCTCAATTTAGTTTGAGATTTAGGATATCCTTATATTAATCCCAAGCATTTTAAAAACTGTTCTACTGTGTTAGCCTCAACCACATCAGATGGGCGGCTATTCCACTCATCTATCACCCTTTCAGTGAAGTAATTTTTCCTCACATTTCCTTTGAATCTACCACCCTCCAATTTATATTCATGCCCTTGTGTTCTATTACACCTTCCGAAAAATGCCACCCTCCTCTAGTCGGTCACAACTCTTGATATATTTAAAAGCTGCTATTATATACCCCCTCTCCCTTCTCTGCACCAAGCTATACATGTTTAGTTCCTCTAGCCTTTCTTGGTATGTTTTGTGACACAAGCCATGGACCGTTTTAGTTGCTCTTCTTTGCACAGTCTCTAATGCATTTGTCTTTCTGGAGATATGGCCTCCAGAACTGAACACAGTATTCTAGGTGAGGTCGTACCAATGATTTATAAAGGGGCATCACTACTTCTCTCTTTCTGCTGCTAATTCCTTTCCCTATTCAACCAAGCATCTGACTCGCCTTTCTCATGGCTTTGTTACATTGCTTGGCTACCTTTATGTCACATGAAATAATGACTCCAAGATCCCTTTACTCTTCAGTAGTTTATACTGTAATGCCATTAATGCTAAATTGAGATTTTGGGTTTTTGTGCCCAAGTGCATGATTTTGCATTTTTTGGCATTAAACTGCAGTTGTCACACTCTTGACCATTCCTCCAGTCTACCTAGATCATCTCTCATTTTCTGTACCCATCCTGGCATGTCTAACCTGTTACATAACTTTGTGTCATCTGCAAAAAGGCATATTTTCCCCTCGAAACCACAGGCAATGTCACCTATAAAGATATTAAATAGCACTGGTCCAAGTACAGAACCCTGGGGTACTCCACTGGTTACTTTACCATCCCCAGAAGGGATTCCATTTACTACAACCCTCTGTTTTCTATCCTGTAACCAAGATCGTATCTATGCAACTATCTTTAAGTCCTATCCCAAAGTTACCAGCTTATTTAATAGTCCGCGATGTGGCACAGTGTCAAAAGCTTTGCTAAAATCTAGATAAGCTATGTCTACAGCTCCCACTTTATCTAATACTTTACTGACCCAGCCAAAAAATTCAATAAGATTTGTTTGACATCTTCCCCCATTTGTTTGACATCTTCCCCCAGTGAATCCATGCTGCTTGGGATCCTGTAAGTTACTGGATTTAAGATACTGTACAATTTGTTCCTTTAACAGTGTTTCCATCAATTTCCCTACTACTGATGTTAGACTCACTGGTCGCTAGTTTGACGCGTCTTCCCTACTTCCACTTTTATGCAGAGGGACGACATTTGCTATTTTCCAGTCCTCTGGAATTACCCCAGTTATTAGTGACTGATTGAATAATTCAGTTAATGGTTTTGCCAGCACCCCTCTAAGCTCTTTTAGTATCCTCGGATGTATCCCATCTGGTCCCATTGATTTTACTACTGATGTTAGACTCACTGGTCGGTAGTTTGACGCTTCTTCCCTACTTCCACTTTTATGCAGAGGGACGACATTTGCTATTTTCCAGTCCTCTGGAATCACCCCAGTTATTAGTGACTGATTGAATAATTCAGTTAATTGTTTTGCCAGCACCTCTGTAAGCTCTTTTAGTATCCTCGGATGCATCTCATCTGGTCCCATTGATTTGTCCACTTTCAGCTTTGAAACTTCTTTTAATACCTGCTCCTCAGTGAAAGTAGTAGTCATTTCCCCCATCGTAGTAATAGTCTTACTATTTTAAATAATTAAGATGATCTGCCATAGCCCTTTCACCCTCAACAGGACTCCCACTCTCAGTTTTGAGCCTTACTATACCCTCCTTATTTTTTTGCTTTTCATTAATATACCTCAAAAAGATAATTGACTGACGATGGCTTCTGGGCATTTGAAGATATCTGCAAATTCTTAAATACAGTACACTGATTGTCTGACTGGTAACTCATCATCTCTCTATACAGGAGGGGCAGCTGGAGTGGTGTCTCGCATTACAGGCTCTGTGGGAAAAGGCTTAGCTGCCATTACCATGGATAAAGAATATCAGCAGAAGAGGAGAGAAGAAATGGGCAGGCAGCCCAAGGATTTTGGGGACAGTCTGGCTAAGGGAGGAAAAGGATTTTTACGGGTGAGCATTAGTTACTACAAAGGACTAGATAACTTATTCGCTCTGCTTTTTTGGTAACCATGTACATATGCCGGATACACAAAACAAGCAAATATACATTATAAACCAGTTGCATAGGTTATAGGGTTTTTATTTGATTAAAAATAATGATTTAAAACTAAATCATTTGATGTCATGTAAAGAAAACGCTAAATGGATAAACAAAACTACAAATCACATCAGTTAAAATGTCAAAAGAACTAAAATTGTGCTAATAGGGAATATAAATGGAATGTTTGTGAGACAAACCGAAAACTTTGAAAAATCTCGTTCTTGGATCATTGTTGATATTTATTGATTTAAATGTGGAAAGTGCTGCATTTTGCTGTTTATCAGTATAGAACTGGACCAGGCCAATAAGCCGGTTTATTTGGCAAATCTTACATTTAAAGAACATTTAGTAAATCCAATCAATTGAAACTGGATGGCTACATTAGGGATTTAATTCAGGCTATACTGTATATATTAGGGGAACCAGTAACATCATTGCAACACTCTTTGCTGAAGTAACGAGCTGTAAAAAAAAAATAATAATAATTTATAATTATAAAATGGAAGCCTACCACTGTGTGCAAGTATGTCAGGTCAAAGGTCAAATATAAAGTTAGTTCTCATTGATCAACCGAGTGAAAACATTTTTTCCATTTAGGTGTGGGTATTCATTGTTTCACTTGTGGGAGTATTAAAAAAAAAACCATCACAAAAAAATACTTCATCACAAGTAATGCATATTACTACATCAAAAAAATCTATTCTATGTATAAATGTTTCATGATACCTGGTTTTTTAACATACTACAATATTATGTATCATCTTATATTAATAGAACTCCTTAAAGGAAAAGTTTATATAGAACTGGTTGCTGGACAGTATGCTATTGATAATTATTTGCGCTCGGAATAGGATGTTTTACTGTTCACAATTCTAGTTTGAAAAAATTACCATGACATTGTTTGCTCTTGGTGTCTTCCACATGATCTTATAAAAATTGTGTGTGTGTATGAGAGAGAGAGAGAGAGAGAGAGAGAGAGAGAAATCTGTTACCTCCTTCATTGCAGAGAATGTATATTCAATATTAAGCCTTTCTTTTAATTACATATTCATTGTGGTGGATCTACATTGCATCCGGAAAGTATTAACAGCACTACACTTTTTCCACATTTTGTTATTCCAAAATGGAATAAATTTTTCCCTCAATATTCTACACACAATACCCCATAATGACAATGTGAAAACAAGTTTTTTGTATTCTTACTAACCTCTAGAATGTGATTTTTTTTTTGTTTATTATTTGTTAGCAAAACGAAAAACACTGAACACAGAACAGTATTAAAAAAGAAAATAACTTTCTATTCTCAAAAACCTATCTAGTCCTCAACAACAGTTTGTATCATCAGTAATATTTGAATAGTACTTTCTTTATCTGGTGCACCTCATTCTCATTCTGTTACACATTTCTTATTCCATGACGTTTGCTACACCAGCAAGCTCACTAAGATATAGCAGCCCCAAAAAAGTTTGGTATTGATAAGCCTTAATAATGAAGGCTTATATCAAATGTAACACTCCTTCATCTTTTCCTAATTTTGTCACCATATTCTTTAAATATCAATACCCATAGTTT
>WWET01000974.1:214328-229957 GCA_011038615.1 Limnodynastes dumerilii
TATACCTCAAATATCTTAATATACAATATTTAATATTTTTATTACACATTGGTGTTTAATTTTGGAGTATTTTGTCTACTTCTGATCTTTTAGGAGAATTAGGTGCATAATTTTTAATATATCTGCTCATTGAGTTATATATGATTAAGAATCTACACCTAGAAATTTAGAGTTCTAGATACAGCGCTTTTGTTTCTTGACATTGCTTCCTCTATAATTTAACTTTATTTCTCTTACATTCATTTTGGGACACTGGTAACCGTAGGGGTATAGTAGGTGGCAGGGCTGAAGTTTATTATCACATCAGTTGCATCAAAGGAGGTCCAATGTTTCAATCGGGGAACCCGATTTTCCTCAGGGACCAACAATCCGTGTATAGCAAACAACAACCAAACCAAAAATGAATAGACAAACGTATTATAAAGAAAATGTACTCACCACTTAGGACGCTAGCACCATGCCTCGCTGCCAGGATGCGCCGGGAGAACTTCCTGTGAAGCCAACTCCAGATGTCTGGAGATCATCCGGGTTCTAATGCTCATCAGCTGGTGCCAGTGTCTAGCGGCGGACCAAGAGAATTGCAGAGAGCACAAAAGAAGCCTGTCAATAAAACAATAAAAAGTTACAAATAAATGGTAATATCACAAAAAAAACCATACTTCTACACCTCCATCCCTCACCATGAAGGTATGGCTTCTACTCTAGATTTAATCAAAAACCGTGACAATTATATGGGCCCTCCCATTGAGTTCATTGGCAAACTCATGGAACTTGTGCTAATATGCAATTTTTTCGTTTTTGATAACTCTTTTTACTTACAGTGTTGCGATGTGTTCTAACCCGCTTATGCCAACCCCTAAATGTTTGGGGTTAAGGATCGACTGTTCCTATACAACCCGTTATATAAGGACAACATCATTTTATTTAAACGTTATATTGACGATATCCTGATAATTTCCTGGTCAGGGACTATATCAGATTTTGACAATATGTTGACCTTCGCTAACACTGCAGACCGTACCATTAAATTCACCTATGAAAGGAGCACCGACCGTGTGTACTTCCTGGATGTATGGATTGTCAAACATGACAGATCATTGACTACCACATTATATGCATTATATGTCTGCATGTTCAACTCGCAGGAGGGACAGTGGAAAGCAATGGTCACAGCGAGTATGGGGAGGAGTTTTCCCTCGTGCAGGAATTCTCCTCCCACAGGATTTTGAGCGCTAAAATCTGTAACTTGTGCAGTCACCTCACACTGTCTCCTCACTCCCCTACTGTGCCCTTTGTATTCTGTCAGACTGGTCCTTTGTAGTAGTTTTCTGCGCACCCCTTCTGAGAAATATTATATATATTTATAGCGTATTGAGAATAGTTCTAAGTATTGTGTTTAAAAAAATAAATAAAAATTCTTATATATTCTACTGTAGTATTAGAATAATAGTTTATTGTTTAAGGTGCGGAAAATGTCAGAGAAAGACTCCTCTAAGGACAAGGAGACGGCCAGATTTGCATTATATTATGCTTGTTCCAAATGTAATGACAAATTACCTTCTGGACAAGTGAACCCGGAGGCTATGTGTGTGAATTGCAAAGCCTGGGCTAGTGACATGCCTACGGCTGTACTTGCACTGGTGGAAAAACCAGCCTGGCTGAGGTCTCTCACCAGTTCAATTGCCGAACTTACCCGGGTAATGTCTCAGCGTGTGGTAAGTGAGTCTTCCACCAAGGTCATGGAGGAACTCGCTGAAGTTTTAGCAGAGGAGGAGGAGTTTGTTGCATCAGATGATGATTCCCCTGAGGCTAGTTATTCGTCTGTTAACCAGGGTGTACAGGATTTCGTTTTGGCCATTTGCAATACCTTAGGGTTTTCAGAGCCAGAAACCGCTGAGGCTACTGGATTTTCTTTGTTTAAAAAACAGAAATGACAGATAGTTTGTGTACCCCCCCCCTCGTCTCAAATTACTGATGTTATGTCAGAAGCCTAGAAAATACCAGACAAAAAATTTAGTGTACCTGCAAAATTCAATTCTCTGTATCCATTACTGACAGAGGAAGCGGCAAAATGAGAGACAGCTCCAGTAGTCTATTCTCCATTTGCACACCTAACTAAATCCATCCAATTATCCCGGTGCAGGGAGCTGTTTCCCTTGAAGACACCACTGCCTATGCAGCGTCGGATGCGGTAATTAGGCCACCACTTTCTATGGCTTGGGTTAACAAGTCCATTCAAACATGGGCTGAGGATTTAGCCAGGGTATTGCAGGAAGATAGGCCTAGGTTGTATCTTATTCTTCTGTGGAACATATCAGAGAGGCGTCTGATTATGTGGGCCAGGCATCATTGGATGCCACTTCCATCACTTTTAAACTCTCTGCCCTTATCATTGCGGCCAGGAGAGGTTTGTGGTTACATTCTTGGTCAGCTGACGCTGATTCAAAGCACACTTTGGAGTAATTTCCCTTTGAAGGGGGAACTCTATTTGGATCACAGTTGGAGAAAATAATCCAGACTTCCACAGGGGACAAGAGTCCCTTCCTACCCGTTAGTCGGACTAAACCCAAGCAGACAAAGTTCTGTTCCATTTGAGCGTCCTTTCGTCCCTTTGCTAATCCTAGAGAAAACCCTGCTAAGGTATTAGCCAGCTCCTCCAGTGGGGGGCTCCGTAGAACTAAGGCCGCGGTTAAGCGAGGCGGGGCTAAACCCGCTGAACCAAATTCAGCATGACGGCCATTCAAGTCTAGGAGGGGGAATAGGGGCCCGTCCATTGCAGTTCAAATAACAATGGCTAGCTGTACTCCCCAATTCCTGGGGGTGAGGGGTTGTTTCAAGGGGATATGTGATAGTCTTGAAACTTTTTCCTCTCCCCAGATTCATAGCCACAGACATTCCATCTTGCAGTCTGAGAGGCAAGGCCCTTTAAGAATCCATTCAGGTTCTGCTGCGGACGGAAGTGATAGTTCTGGTTCCTTCTTCAAAGAGAGGTTTGGGATTTTACTCAAATCTTTTTCTAGTAGAAAAGGCGGACAAGTCTTTTCGACCTGTCTTGAATTTGCAAAACCTAAACAAGTACATAGAGGCTCCAAAGGTCAAGATGGAGTCGCTAAGATCGGTTATTGCAAGCATAGAGCAAAGGGAGTTTCTTGCTTGACTGAACATAAAGGACGCCTATTTGCATGTCCCGATTTGACCAGGGCATCAATACCTATTGTGAATCACGATGGCTGATCATAATTTGCAGTTCAGGCCTTTGGCCTAGCTACAGTCCTAAGAGTATTTACCAAGCTGATGTCTGTAATGACGGGCTGTCTACATACCTAGGGATTGATCATCATCCCTTATCTAGACGACCTACTGTTAAAGGCCCTGTCTTTTTCCATGCTAGCCAATTACCTAGAGTTAGCCATGAGTTTTTTGGAGACTCACGGATGGATCATCAGTGTCCAAAAATCATCTCTGATTCCGGGGCTGAGAATGCGATTCTTGGGCCTCATCTTTGACACCAAGGGCCAGCGCGTTTTTCTGCCAGAAGACAAGATCCTGACTGTTCTAAACAAAACCAAGTCCATATTGAGAAAGGACAGGTTATCTGTCTTGGAAGGTGTGAAACTTCTAGGAGCTATGGTATCTGTCTTCGAGGCAGTTCCTTTGACCCAGTTTCGTTCAAGGACTTTCCAGTGGGAGCTTCTTTGGAAATGGTCCAGATCTTACCTCCATTTAGACAAACAGATTATCAAATTGTCAGAGGAGGTTCACCATTCTCTAGGATGGTGGTTGGTAAGGTCCCATCTTTCCAAGGGTCGCTTTTTACAAGCGGAATGGACCCTCATTACCACAGATGCCTGTCTGTCAGGTTGGGGGGCAGTGATAGGAGATCACAAGTTCCAGGGTCTTTGGCTCTCCCATGAGACCCGTCTCCAGATCAATGTCTTGGATCTTCGGGCGGTTCACAGAGTTCTACTCCAGTCCGGAACTGTTCTGTACAACCGACCCATAATAATTCAATGTGACAACCGTAGCTTATCTCAACCATCAGGAAGGAACTCGCAGTGCAAGGGCCATGAAGGAGACGTCCCGAATCATGCTGTGGGCAGAATGCCACGTGCCATTCATTTTGGCAATCTTCATTCCAGGAGTGGGGAATTGGGAGACCGACTATCTGTCGGCACAGTCTCCAGGCAGGAGAATGCTCTCTGCACGAAGAGGTGATCAACCTTCTAGTGCAGCGCTGGGGTCGTCTAGCGATAGACCTCATGGCCTCTTGCAGGAATTTCAAGGTCTCTCTGTTCTGCGCGAAAGCAAGAGATCCGACCGCAGGATTTACGGACGCAATGTCATTTCAGTGGCAGTTTTACCTAGTATATCTTTTCCCTCCTCTGCCCATGATAGCCAGCTCTAAAAAAGTTAATGAGAGAGAAAGTCGCCGCCGTCTTCATGGGTCCAGATTGGCCTCGCCGTGCTTGGTACTTGGATGTCCTCTCGATGTCCGCAGCTCCACTTTTCCGGTTACCTCTGCGGTCAGACCTTCTCTCACAGGGACCAATATTATACCAAGGTTTAAGTCAGCTGACGGTGTGGCTACTGAGATCCTGATTTTTAAATCAAGGGGTTTTTCTGCAACACTTTTACTCCCAAAGTGGTATCTCACTTTCACATAAACCAGGAAATAGTGGTTCTAGCTTTCTCCCTGCAGTCGGTATTCTCGGATTCGTCTCTGCTTTTGTTAGATGTAGTTCATGCTTCACGATGTTATGTGGACCGTACTGGTTCTGTGAGGAAGACAGCAGACCTGTTTGTGTTGTATGAAGCCAACAAACATAGTTGGGCCGGCTTCTAAGACTTAACTTGCCTGGTGGAATACCTCTGCTAGAAGACAGGCTTATGTTCTGGCTAAAAGACCTATTCCAGGTGGGCTGAAGGCTCACTCTACTAGGGCGGTGGGAGCTTCATGGGCGGCACATCGCGACGCTTCTGTGGAACAGTTATTCAGGGCCGCTACCTGGTCATCTGTCCATACTTTCTCCAAATTCTAGGGTTTCGCATCTCAAGATGCCAGTTTTGGACGCAGAGTTTTGCAAACGGCTGGTTCAAAGCATTCTTTCCCTTAGGGACAGCTTTGGTATGTCCTTGACAGTGTCCCCCCAATGGATGTAAGAGAAAATATGATTTTTATTACTCACCGTAAAATCTGTTGGGATTTTACATCCATAGGGAGACACTGTGTTCCCTCCCTTGCTCTAACGTGTACAATTTTAGATTGTGTTAAGTTTATCATTATGCCCGCTCTTTGGGCTTACTTTGCAATCAACTGATTATTCCCCCCAAGGGGAGGGGCATAGTAGGGGAGGAATAGCCAGATTAACTTTTCAAGTCACCTACTATACCCCTGTGGTTACCAGTGTCCCCCCAATGGATTTAGAGAAATGGATTTTACAGTGAGTAATATTTTCTTAGCTTGTGCTTTGTATGTATTACTCAATATCTACTAGAAATCACTAGAACAAGAACACATCTGCCAGATACAAGGACACCTTGTTTTCCTGTCAGTCTGTGCTGACAGGAAAACTTTTTGGCAGACCTTTTTTTGTCATCGCCTTATTCAGCCTGAACCCTATTACAACCAGAAGATCTAAGCCCAAGGTAAGGAAACCTCAGGTGTGTCTGATGGATAGATAGGTGCAGTTCTGCCTTTTTTACATTATCACTCTCTAACTGCAGTTAGAAGCTGCAACAAGCCGTCACAAAAGCTCATAGCGTTTAGCTAGCTTTATCAGCTTGACTGGGGTATAGGATATTGTTTTAACCAATGTTGTCCCATAATTCTCACCGATGAGGGAGATCCTATGTAATATATGTGATTGCATAGGATGCTGTGTAACTTAATTTCATCTGGAAATGTTTGCTGTCCTTGCTATGGGTTTGCTTTGACAAGAAACTCAAGTGAAAACAAATATTTCTATACAATCAGCCTCTAAACTTGGTGGTGTTTGCTTTATTTCCTTAGTCAATACATTTACTAACTTATATTGTTTTTATGGTTATTTAAACAGAAATTTCACTCCCTTTAGGCTTTGTATGTCCCTATGGTTAGCATGATCTCCCAGATGAATAATGGAGAAATTTGAGTTTTTGTTGCTGATCATTGAATTCTTTTGTTCTGTTGCACCTATGGGACGCTGCATTACCTGCATAAAATCAGTTTTGTTTGTGGTTCTTCTGTAAATTATGTTCCCTTTATTTTTTGGGCTTTATACAAATCTACTGAGAATTTAGGGGTTGAATATAAGTAAGCATGGCCGCTATCAGGGGGGTCAGCCGGGACTAGGGAGGCCAGGGACACTAGTAAGCAGCAGCTGCAGGAAATCTTGCCCTGAAAAGAAGACTTTGATACTTACAGTAAATCCTTTTCTCTAAGTCCATCTGGAGGACACTGGAACACTGGGGTTTGTAGGGCCTAGTTGGAGTGGGCACTAAATAGTTAACTTTTTTTCTCCCCATGCTTACTCCTCCCCCTGCAAGCCCATACCGAACCAGTGATATTTAACAAGCCAAATAAGAAAACCAGGGCCACAGCCCTAACACACTTGTAAACAGAAATGCAGACTACTGTCTGATAACTCCACCGAACAGTAACAGATTAACTGTATAAACCCAGAAAAGGAACATCCCAAAGCTATACCCAAGGGAGGGAGCTCTGAGGCAAAGCAGAACGAAGAAATGTTCTACTAAATCTGCATCCGAAGATGTGACCAAATGAAATCTATAAAATTTTGTAAAGGTGTGGACCCGAGTACCACGTCACCACCCGGCATAGCTGTTCCACTGACACACCCTGACTAGCTGCCAAAGAAGTACTCACCGCCCTGGTAGAGTTCGTCAACACTCTCTGAGGAACTTGACCACTGGCCGAATGTCTTAGTGATTGTTGACCGTATCCAGAGCGATACATTGCTTAGAGGCAGACCAACCCTCCTTCTGAGGGTCAAAAAGGACAAACAGGGAATCAGACCTGCAAAACCTTGCAGTTTTCCTGATGAAAGACTTGAAAGGATCTTTTTCCCCGTCCAAGTTTTCTGGAAGGATCTGACATTCTGCTGCATTGGAAAAACGGATGATGATCTCCTAAATGAGATGGATTCTTAACACCACCTTGGGCAAAAAGGAAGGTATAGTCCGCAGAACCACCCTATCCTTGTAGAAACCAAGAAGGGGGCTTACAGGAAAGGGCCATCAATTCTGATGCTCGCTTAGCCGATGCGATAGTGGGTAGAAACGATGTCTTCCCTGTAAGATATTTTAGATCCACTGATAACTGTTCCAAGGTTTCTTTCTAAAGCGCCGAAAGAACCAGAATTAAGTCACACAGTGGAACTGGAGCCACATAGGGAGGTAGAATTCTCAATACTCACTGAAGAAACATCTGAACCTCTGGCCAACAGGTGGCCAGATGAGGCCAAGATCTGGACCTTAAGGGAGCCCAGTATCAAGCCTGAATCCAGGCCTGATTTTGAAGAAACTGAAGAAGACGTGGAAGACTAAATCTAGATGATTGAGTCTGATAAGCCTCACACAACTGAATATATTTCCTCCAGATTCTATATTAGCGAGATGCTTACGAGCCTTCATCATGGTCTGAATGACCTAAGAAGACCAACCTTTAGCTGCTAGAATGCTGGAATCAACAGCTTCACCCTTAAAGCCAGACAAGGAAGGTCCTGGTTATAGAAGGGGCCCTGTTCTAGAATATCCTCTGAGACAGAAAGGCACCAACCTTGACCCTCTGCCATTTGCAGAATGCTCGAGAACCACGCCCTCCTTGGCCAAAATGGTGCTATCAGAATAACTGGGTGCCTTTCTGCCTTCACTCATTTGAGCACTTGCTGAATTAGCACCAGAGGAGGAAACACAAACCCCAGATTGAAGATCCTAGGAGAGGTACGAGTATCCACCTCTACTGCTAGTAGGTCCCTTGTTCTGAATATGAACCTTGCCACCTTGTTGTGCCGAGACGCCCTGAGATCCAGATCCAGAAGACCCCATCTCTGGACTATCTGGGAAAACACTCTTTGATTCAGAGCTTATTCTCATGAAGTTTCTTGATTCAAGAAGATGGTCTCCGCTTTTTCTGGTCCCTGGCCTGAACACCGCTGAGATAGACATTAGGTTAGTCTCAGCCCAGAATAGAATGCAAGCTGCCTCTCTCATAGCTGAAATGTTCCTGGTGCCCCTGTGGTGACTGATGTACGCTACCGCAGTGGCATTGTCTGACTGTACCCTCACTGGGAGACCCTGATCCAAGGTAGGGCCTTCTGGAGAGCGTAAAAGATGGTCCTTAGTTTTAGAATGTATATGGCCTGAAGAGATTCTCTTCCTCTTCCCAAATGACGGGCCCACTGCCCTCCATTCTGGCGTCTGATGCCCTGATTGTCCATTCCTCTGAAGTGAGAGCTTTGCTTATTACCAGATTTTGCGCCAGGAGGCACCACCTGAGGGAACAGCGAGACTTGGCGGACAGAGCATGAACTGTCTGTGAATACACAGCTAGGATCCTGACCTGCCTGTCACTAAAAAGAGCGAGCATGGAGACTGCAATACTGCACGGTCTCAAATAACGACCCTAGGGTTCCCATCAAGCGCATAGATAGATTGACTGATGGCAACTACATTGAAAGTACTCTGCTGACCATATCTCACAGTTTCTATACCTTGCTGGAGGAAGGAACACACCTTGTTGAGGCATATAGACAGTTGTCCCTAGAGACACCATGCGTTGACTTGGGAGCAGGTTCGACTTGGGAAAGTTGATAATCCACCCGAGCTCTTCTAAGACATGTTGACTGTCGGATGATGACTTAATAACTCTTTGCTACAGAGCTTTTAGAAAGAGATCCAAGTAAGGAATAATCGTAATTACTTGGGAATACCAAAGGGGCCGCCATCACAGCCCTGATCATTGTGAAGACTTTGGAGCATTGGCTAAGCCGAATGGTAATGTTCGGACTGGAAATGCCCCAAGATACTGAACCTTTGAAGTAAGTGAAGAGTATGAAGACCCTCCCAGCCTGAAAACCAGCAATAAATTTGAGTTGAAACCATTTCCTCTCCGAGGGAAAGGGAGAACCGAAATTACTTAGCGCCTTAAAAGTCAGTCCAGAAAAGCTGGAACCTGAGTTCTGACGGCTGGATCTGGCAGTGAAGGAGAAGATAAAAACCTGTGGGGAGCAGTTTCCCTGAGATCTATAATGTAGTCTCTGGAAACGATCTGCTGAACACACCTGTCTATGAAAGCCAGCCTCTGAAAGAAAAAAATGTCTGGCTCCTACCTCTTCTAGAAAAGGAAGAGAGCAAGCACTGTCACACAGATGGCTTTTCTGGAGACTTAGATGCAGAGACCACTGATCAGGTCTAGTCCCAGAATTAAACTCATGACCACAGCTCTTTCAGACGCAAGTGCTACTCACTGAGCCACCCTGCTGACTGTCCCCTGGTAAAGACGTACCATCTGCCAGACAAAAGGATTGAAACTGAGATGCTCTGGTTCCTCCTCATTGATTCCTGTATCTATCTCCACCTTCTAAGAACGTAGCCATAGAACCCATCTGACAGCTACCAATGAAGTGGAAAACTTGGCTACTACAGCTGTAGATCCTGTAGTGTCCCAGATCTTGTCTGCCAGGGAACTATGTCTGCTGCTCAGCCCCAGCAAACTGGGGCATTAAACATTTAGGATAAACTGCAATTACTGAAAGGATGGAGGGAAAGAAACATAACATTTCCTCTGTCTCAAACACTTGGAGCAAAAGATAATTATCAGACCTCCACGATAATCTCTTTATCCTCTGGGCAGGTGAAGGATCTGTCTATTATACATCATCTTCTATCCCACAGCGAATTTATATCTATAAGTGACCTCCCCAGTGTTAATGGGGGATCCTTATTATGGAGCTCTTCACGATTTTGCGTGTAAGATTATCTCTAACAGCAGACACTGCCATGGGAGCTGGAGACACTGTAGTTATCTCATTAAGAGGGGAGTGCCAGTAAGGATAATAAAATCTCACAATAAAACAGAAAAATAAGACTAATCTAAAAGTCTATAAGATTCCATCTAAAAACTAATACACCGTCCATGATGAAGATGTGGAAGTGAATGGATCCTTTTCCTCAATGAAGATAAGAATGTAAAGTAAAATCAGAAAACATTTATTAAGTTAATTCAGTAAAAACATGCAGGATGGAACTCAAAACGTCCTACCAGGGAAAGCTGGAAAGCCAGACTGATGATGGCTACCGCAAGATGAAAAATAACCCGGGTACGGTGTGCACATGCGGTCTTGCTAACGGACCCATGCAGTGACGTAGAACTCAGCTGGCCGGTTAACTGACGCGTTTCTGGCTGGACTCAGCCCTTCTTCAAAGTCTTCTTGAGAACCGCATGTGCGTACCTGGGTTATTTTTCATCTTGCGGTAGCCATCATCGGTCTGGCTTTCCATCTTTCCCTGGTAGGACGTTTTGAGTTCCATCCTGCATGTTTTTACTGAATTGGTAACTTAATAAATGTTTTCTGATTTTACTTTACATGCTTATCTTCATTGAGGAAAAGGGTCCATTTGCTTCCACATCTTCATCATGGGACTGTGTATTAGTTTTTAGATGGAATCTTATAGCCTTTTAGATTAGTCTTATTTTTCTGTTTTATTGTGAGATTTTATTATCCTTACTGGCACTCCCCTCTTAATGAGATAACTCCAGCGCTATAACTTTATTACCATCTGTTTTTTTACTTGTATTCTTTCTTGGGAGATTTGAGACATCTTCAGGTATATGAGGTTTGGCTGTCAGGAGTATGGTGCTCTTATTTTTTCAGACCACTATCCCAGTTTTTAGAGCGGGAGACACTGCCTACAGTGTACCCGCTCCCTAAAAAAAAAAAAATGTAAAAAGGAAGGGGACTTTAAGAGAGTCCCTGAAAAATGTGGCCTCACTCCATGAGGCACTAAAAAACACTGGTGCAGTATGTGCTTGCAGGAGGAGATGTGAGCATGGGGAGAAAAAGGTTAACTATGTAATGCCCATTCCAACCAGGCCCTACAAACCCCAGTGTCCAGTGGCCCCCAGATGGCTGAAGGAGAAAATACAATTTAAAAGCTTAAAAAAAATAAAGCTAACCACAGCCACAACACTGAGCTCTATGCCTTATGTATGGCTCCAAAGGTGGCAATGAAATGGAGCTTCTCTGCAATGCAGCAGCTCCTTTCTTCGTTTAAATAGGAGATGTGCGCTGTGTGACATTTGTGACCAAAGAAGACCTTTAAAAATTTTCATTGAAAAAGCCAAGACCCATTAGTGACGTTTCAGAATCTGAACAAGAACAAGATACTGTCGTTTCAGCTGTTTCTGACGTATCGAATGAGGCAACTGTTAAAAGTAAAATGGAAGAGTCTTTCGACACAGATTTAGTTGAAGACCTGCTGAAACTAATTTACAAAGCGCTGAATATAGAGGAAGATAAGAAAGATACTAAATTGCAGGACCTCTTGTTCATGGAAACCAAAAAAAAAAGTGAAGTTCTTTCCGCTGGCTCAAGCTTTACTGGATGTAGTCACGGAAGAATGGAAGCACCCAGATAAAAGATGGTCCTCCTCAGGGCGCATGAACAAAATGTACCCATTCCCTAAAGAAGAGGTAAAGAAGTGGGAAGATCCCCCAATAGTGGATGTGGCTATATCTAGGATAGCCAGAAAAACTATATTGCCGTTGGACGATGTATCAGCTTTCAGAGACACTATGGAGAAAAAGATAGAAAAAGGTCTGAAGAAGCAGCATGCAGTGTCTAGGGCATCTCTTAAGGCAGCAGTGGCGACGGCGATTATCGCACAGGTGACTAGAAGTTGGTGTCATAGATGGCGTAAAAAGAGAGGAACTGCTGAAACCACTCCATAATATACACTTTATGTGTGAGGCCTCTATGGACTCAAACAGAATGGCGGCTAAATCAAGTGCAACAGCGACAGTTGTAAGGAGGAACCTTATGACTGAAGCCTTGGCAGACGGACTCCCACTCGAAAAACAAGCTGTTAACTTTGCCATTTCAGGGGGAATTCTTGTTTGGCCAAAGATTGGATGACATAAGATCCAAGTTGTCAGGAGGAAAGTCGACATGGCTACCTCAGGAGAAAACCAAAAAAGGATATTACAACAGGCCTAGAAAAGCTGTCGGGCAAGAGTATAAAGAGGCAAAGCAGTATAGACCCCGAAGAGGTTTCAGAAGAGGCCAGTATTTTTCATCAAGGGCTAATTTTCGAGGCCAAAGGGGCCAAGACATCAGGTCAACATTTAAACAAATGTCTCAATGAATCGTGGCAAGCCAGTCCGAATATGCAGGTAGGGGGAAGACTCACAAAATTTTATTCAACCTGGGAAGGTTCTATTGCAGACAAACGGGTGCTGGACATAATAAAGCGAGGTTACAGAATAGAGTTTCAAGAACACCCAGTGCAGATGTTCACGGCATCTCCAGTTCCAGTGTGCCCGGAAGAACGTAGGGCTTTTGAGGAAAGCCTATTGTTAATGTGGCAACAAAAGGTGCTAATAAAGATCCCGGAAGGGGAGAAGTTCAGAGGATTCTACTCTCGCTTCTTCATTGTTACCAAGGCGACCGGGGGGTTTCGAACAATCCTAGACCTCAAGAATCTGAACAGATACATCCACGTCAGATCTTTCAAAATGGAATCCGTGAAGTCTGTGTTAATGAACTTGTCACAATTTGTGGCAAACGCCGCACTACTTACCATCTCAGGAAGCTTCTGACTCCTGTGTCGCTCTGGTCCCGCTGTCCTCAGTCTGGGGTCCACGGGGTTCCTGTCAGGCGATCTCCAGTGGCGTCCTCGCCTCTCCTGGGCGCCGCCATCTTGGATTCTACACGTGACTCCCCTCGGCCAATCCGGAAGCAGGCCAGGGGAGCACGTGATGCTACGGGCCAATCAGGCTGAAGAGCGGGGCATTCAAACCCTAGGCACTGATCATTCAGTGCCAGAACATCGTGTCACTAGGAGCCTGGTTCCTGAGTCTCTATCTTGCCTGAGTCTCTATCCTGCTTGAAGCCTCAGTCTCAACCTGCCTGAGTCTCTGCACATCCTGCCTGAGTCTCTGCACATCCTGCCTGAGTCTCTGCACAACCTGCCTGAGTCTCTATTAACCCCTGCAGTTCCACTTGCTTCAACTCAATTAACCTTTGCAGTCCCTGCTGCTTCAACTCAATTAACCTCTGCAGTCCCTACTGCTTCAAGTCTGAGGCCCTACTCAGTCCTCCATCAAGTCCAAGTCCTTAAGTCTAAGTCTGAGTCCCTACTCACACTCAAATCTTCAGTCAAGTCTACTCCACAGTCTGAGTGCCTACTCATGTCCTTAAGTCTCATCAAGTCCTGACTCTGACTCCGAGTCACTGCTCCAGGGACCACCTGTTTTGAACAGGTACTTATGTACTCTCGCTTCCTCAAACCACCTAGCTTCATAGTTGCTGCATCTCCTCACCGTCCCACACCTTGTCCTGACCTGCCCAAGAACGTGACAGAACTTACACCAAGGGATTGTCTTAACATCCATAGATCTAAATGTCGCCTACCTGCACGTACCAATTTCTGTGAGCCACCAAAAATCTTTAAGATTCAGCATATTCGGAGAGCACTTTCAATTTGTGGCACTCCCATTCGGACTGGCTATCCCTCCAAGGACGTTTTCAAAAATTCTAATTACTCTTATAGAAAAATTAAGGCTGGAAAATATACCAATATGGCCATATCTGTACGATCTGCTGATTGCAGCAGAATTGGAAGAGTCTCGCAAGTTTACAAGTATAGTCATTCACACGTTGGAAGAACACAGCTGGTTAGTCAATGTGAAGAAAAGCCATCTGGAACCGACGACATTGATCAAATACCTGGGGGTTCTGGTAAATACAGAAAGAATGACAGTGAGTCTTACTCAGGACAGAATCGTCAAATTGATTTCAGAAATAGAGAAATTTCAGATCAAGTGCCGAGTAACAGCAGAAAGCTGTCTACGGGGATTAGGGCTTATGGCAGCAGCTCTGGAAGCCCTACCTTGGTCAAGGGCTCACATGAGACCTCTATAAGCAAGTTTCTTGATGCAATGAGACAGAAATCCCAAAAATTCTCTGCAAAGGATAACATTGTCACCGGAAGTAAGAAGATCTCTAAACTGGTGGATGGACAAAAAAAAGATTTCAGGAAGGAAAGTAATTTGCACCGGTACGGCCGATCGTAGTTACAATGGATGGCAGCAGGACCGGCTGGGGTGCAGTATGCAACCACAAGTTTTTTTAAGGGCTGTGGCATAGGAGCGAGATAGAAACACATTCCAACATCAAGGAACTGAAGGTGGTGGCGGTAGCTCTCAAGAGACTGCAGCTACAGGTGGAAGGCCAAGCGGTTATAATACAAACAGAAGTGCACATAGAAGTGATAAGGAGTATTCGCCTCTTTAAGAAAAACCAAAGTGCCGATTTATGCACAGAAGCTGAATGTGTAATTAATTAAAATGCTATTTAAGGCAGTAGTGGAGCCTCGTTCTCAATGTTGCCTTTTTCCTCTGAAGAAATTCCCTGGTGGAACGAAACCCGTAAGAACAGCAAATTTACTGTCTATTACCATCAATTGCACCTTTTACTTATAAGTATCCTGTGACCGCGATCTCTACACTGCCACCTGTAAAACAACAGCCCTGCATGTGAGTACTCACCGAAAGCAGCCGTCGACCTGTATGTATGCAGACTAATTGGGACTGCTTTACAAGCATTCAACACCTGCTAGTCGGAGAACTTCACAAGCAGCATCACGTCCTGAGACCCCCGGATCTGGCAGTGTGAACAGCCGCCCGACAGGGTTGACTCGGACGGTAAGACTCTGCACATTTGAAGATCTACCTGGGTGAGACTTAAAAATATCTACTACCATCTAAACGGGTAAAATTGAAAGCTTTCCTTACCATCTGCATGGCAGCACTGTTTATTACAGGAACCCTTACACGGATAGGACATTGGGAAATCGCGGTTACTCTTTAACCAAAAGCTCTGTTAACCATACAGGATTGAATCCGAGGCCTGATCAACCTCGGACCACTACAGTACTGTATACCATCTTCTGAGCCAATTATTATTACTTTAAGGTTACTTTGGTGCAATATTTGGATTATTCTTGTTTTTAACAAAATATCACTATTATTACACTGTTTGCTAGTGATTAATAGTTTTTTATTGTCTTGGTACTTGACAAATATACTGAAATAAATTGTATTTTTACCTATTATTAGCACTGGAAGGTATTTCTATATATGTTACTTCTTTGATACATTTTTAAATATTTTGGCACTGTATTAATCTGTGCATTAGTGACATATTGGTTTGATAATTGATTAGGTTCTTATTACTATATTGGAACCATTTTCGCTAATCACCCACGTATCAACAGCGCTGGTCAACTTTGTTTTGTTATAGTTTTGGCTTTTAAAGGGGCTACACAAGCCCCTGGAACTGCTGCAGTTGTTTTTGGGTTGGGATCAAATTCCAAGCGCCCTTTTATTGGTTGTGTGTGTTTTTTGGATT
>WWET01000974.1:235988-250173 GCA_011038615.1 Limnodynastes dumerilii
ACTTTCATGCTATCCGTAGAGAAATTCTCGGGTTGTAGCTTGAACTGGAGTAAGCATAGATTCAGGAAACCCCTGCAGAGTTTTGGAGTCCCGTCATACTTAGCTGGGGTAGACAAGGGTATTCTAGGAGTTCCAGAAGAATTTCTAGACGAGGAGGCTGGATTTTGGTGCATCACAGTGTGTTGAAAGACACCAACTTGGTTAGCGAGTTCGTGTAGACATGACACCATTTGTCCCAGTGTCACTTCTTGTAGCTATATGAAGTTGGAAGACACTGGACTTAGGTAGGGGCAGCCTCTTATACTGCCGGTGTCTTCTTTATTCCTGTCTGGCTCCAGGGAGGGATACTTAAGCCGAAAGTATGCTGACATGATGCAGTCAAGGAAACCATATTAACAGGTGAATAATCTGTAGTTTGTAGTGATATTTATATCCAACAAATCCACTCAAAAGAGGTACGATACTAGATACAGTAAGAAATATCCAACTAGATATAAACATATACAAAAGAAAAATAATAAAACTTTTAATTCAGATATTAAAATATTTTCTATGCAATATATTTAAAAAACAATGCAACTGGTAGGATAATTAACAAAAGTTCCTAATCACAATTAGGAGATCTAAATCCATCTCTGGTTCCACCCCCCTATGTGATGTCGCAATGTGTCCTGGGCCCCAAAATTTCTGGTGGCAGCCCTGCAAGTAGACTTCAGTCCCTGTAGAAGAAGTATTAACTACTTACTGCCTAGCTCCACAGCTTCCTAACTGTGGTTGTTGTCAGAATCTAACAGATGGAATCCAAAATACAGATTTAATGGTGAGTACAGTTTTTATCCTTTCATTACCACTTTTTTGTGTGTAGTAAAAGACTAGCCGCAATGTAGATTTTTTTTATATTTTTATTGTTAGAAATGTTTTCGCAATGCACATGTAAGTAGCGTATGATGCCAGGAAGACAGCCCCATTTCTATCCCATGCCTAGTGTAAGTAGATACACATAGAAATTTTAACTTTATATCACATGCAATTTGTGTGTCCAGCTCCAACCCATAATTAAAATGCCCTGTAGTATTTCTTTTAAACAAAAGGTAGCCTATATCCTAATGCATGGAACTCTTTGTATGCATGCACAGCGCTTAAAATAAATTGTCGTATGCTAAAACAAAACATGGTTTATGCACAGCTCTATAGGAATCCCTTTTGTGTATTTAATTTATAATATTGAAAGAGAGACAGTTTTTATTTGATATGTGGGGTTCCTGCTAAATGGGTTAGCAAGGAGTTTATGTACTAACTGAAATCTTCCCACTCAGGGTAGAAGGTACAGGGCAGAGCAGTTATGTAACAGTGTTTGGTCAGTGAGGCGATAACACCATCTCCAATCCCTCATCCTGACTCTGCTGAGAAGATTAAATCTGTTGGGTGATTATTGGCTATTTAGCAGATGGAAGGCAAAGCTTAGGCCTGCCCACTGTTTACACCTTACACACTTTTACTGCACCTTTACTACATATACTAGTGTATCCCCTCTCAGGCTTAGAAAGCTGTATACACAATTAAGCAAAATTCAGTTAATAACTAAGTGAGTGAACACATTATCTAAACCCAAGGGCTTTCTCTGTTGAACAGATCAGGGGTGCATAATTTGGACGTTTGTCTAACATTAAGTAATTTAGTAATAAAATCATGATTATGCAAACTTAAATATACTTCCGAAGCTGATTATCTTCAGGACAACGTCGCTTCCACCTAACAGTGATTTTCCAGGCAAACTTAATCAAAAAGGTGTTTCAGCCTTTACTCCTCTATATGTTCAGTCTCTTACTTTTCTCCTTGCTTCACTGTTTAGCCACACAAACACTTTGATCTCTTCTCTTGTGTGGGGGAACATGAGGGCAAGGATAATGGGTGACACTGTGCAGGTCTCAATCAATCAGTGGTATGGAATTGGCGAGTTATAAATTATATTTCAAAGGAAGCGGTTTAATAGATCACAAGGGCATGTGTATAAACTGGAAGGTGGAAGGTTCAGAGGAAATGTGCATAAAAATTACATAATTGGAAGGCTATGTCCAAAATGCAATAACCTCCATCAGAGATGGTTGACGCTTATATAATAGAAGAGTTTAACCATGCTTGGAATAAACATGAGGATATCCCTAAATCTTAAAAGGTAAAATAGAGTTTCATCTAATTTTCTGTGGCAATATTCTGAGGTTGTGTTTTTCGGCACCTTAGTCATTAAGAGGTTTTTCTCTTACATCCATTGTGGGACACTAGTAACCATAGGGGTATTTAAAAAAAAAAAAAAAAAAAACTTGAAAGAGTTAACCTTGCTACTCCTCCCCTACTATGCCCCTCACAACAGGGGGAATCCTCAGTTTTTTTTGTTTTTTAGTAGTGCCCAAAGGAGCAGGGCATATTTCAGGAGGCTATGTTCCTCTTTCCAATTTAAATGTTTAATTGTTTTATTTATTTGTTTAGTTTATTTATTCTTTACTAATTAGGTCTCCTGCCACCTGCGCTAAAATATTTACCTCACACTGTCTCCTCTACTCCCCTACTGTGCCCTGTGTACGCTGGCAGTTTTCTGTCAGCTGGCCCTTTGAAGTAGTTTTTCTGCTCACCCCTTCTTAAAAATATTTTTTATACCCCTTTCACATCACAACCAAATACCCGGGATTTTCGCCAAAAACCTGTGTCTCTGCAAAATCCCGGGTATTTGGTTGTGATGTGAAAGGTGCACTTCCGGTGGACCCGTGTCAAAAGACCCGGGAATTCAACCCGGGTAAAAAGAAGGGTTATTCCCGAATCCGACACGGGTAGCACCTAACACACTTTATTGGTGTAATTTTTTTTACTATTGCTCTGGCAACAAGTGTTGCCAGAGCAACGGTAAACAAATTACGCATTGCTTTGACGACAGGGCAGACCCGGGTCTCTGAATTTCTCAGGTCTGCCCTGTAGTGTGAAATGGGGTCTGTGACCCAGGGATCCTCTGCTGCCCCGGCAACATCCCGGGTCTGTGAACCCGGGATATTGCCGGGGCTGCAATCTGAAAGGAGTATTATATATATTATAGGGTATTGAGAATAGTCATAAGTATTTTGTTTATTCTACTGTGTTATTGGAGTATAATAGTTTATTGTTGAAGGAGCGCAAGGGCTCTGCTAAGGGCAAGTGGGTCACTGCCAGAGTTGCATTATATTATGCTTGTTCCAAATTTAATGACAAATTACCTTCTGGACAGGTGAGCCCGGAGGCTATGTACGTGACTTGCGAAACCGGAGCTAGCGACCAAGGCTTGTCTATGGCTGTACTCGTACTGGTGGAAGAACCAGCCTGGCTGAGGTCTCTCACCAGTTCCATTGCCGAACTTACCCGGGTAATGTCTCAGTGTTGGGTAAGTGAGTATTATCTTACTAATGCACCACACTGTCTTCCGTAGCCGGTACCATTCACTTCTGGGGTGTCCCAGGCTGAGTCGGAGCTAGTGCTATCGTTGACGGATTCAGCTTAGGGCCTAGCCAAGGCTTCCTCCTCTCTGGAGCGCCTTCTTAAGATACCACATAAGAAGACAGGCAAAAGTCAGGGGCAGGACATCCACCAAGTCATGGAGGAACTCACTGAAATATCCTCACCTGAGGAAGGGGAGTTTGAGGAATCATGATGATTCACCTGAGTCTAGTTATTCGGCTGTTGTTCAGGGGGTACAGGATTTAGTTTTGGCTGTCCGCAATACCTTAGGGTTTTTGGAGCCAGAAACCACTGAGACTGCTGGGTGTTCTCTGTTTAAAAAACAGAAACAACAGCTAGTTTGTTTCCCCCCCTAACCTCAAATTACTGAGGTTATGTCGGAAGCCTGGAAAATTCCAGACAAGAAATTTACTGAACCTGTAAAATTCAATTCTCTGTATCCATTACAAACAGAGGAAGCAGCAAAATGGGAGATGGCTCCAGTAGTCGATTCTCCAATTGCACACCTAACTAAATCCACGGTTATCCTGGTGCAAGGGGCTGTTTTCCTTAAAGATGCCACTGACAAGAAATGTGATTTCTTGTTACGTTCTGCCTATGCAGCATCGGGGGCGGTTATTAGGCCATCACTCTCTGTGGCTTGGGTTAACGATGCCACCCAGACGTGGGCAGAGGATTTAGCCAGAGGATTGCAGGAAGATAGGCCTAGGTCGGACCTTATTCTTCTGGCGGAACATATCAGAGAGGCGTCTGAATATGTGGGCCAGGCGTCATTGGATACCACTACCGTAACTTTTAAACTCTCTGCCCTTATCATTGCAGCCAGGAGAGGTTTGTGGTTACGTGCTTGGTCAGCTGACGCTGATTCAAAGCGCACTTTGGAGTCATTGGGGTAGATCCAGAACTACGTTTGCCGTACGTTTATTCGCGTAGCGTGTTTTCGTGCGCGTAAATTCATTACACTCCCCTCGGCACACCCCTTGAACGTACGTATTTTGTCAAATTACTCTTTTCAAACCCTACCTTAACTTTTTCAAACGTAACCGCATTTATACGCACACGTACGTATGGGCTAGACGAATTTACGCAGCTAAGCACGCCCATACTGTACACTTTAAATACAACCCCCCGCCTACTTCACGTATTTCAGACGTATTTTGGACGCACGTAAAATTGGCACGCCCACACGTAAGTATTTACGTGACACATACGTGAATGGCCCATACGTTCACAATTACGCTACGTTAATGTGTGTATTTTCTATGGTGCGCATGCGCAGTACATACAAAACCGCGATTTTACATGTCCACCACGCGTAAATTCGCTCTGAAGCGTTGTTCTGGATTATATAAGCGTCAACCACCTTCTAACCGGTAAGAAGGGACTCTTGCCCCGTGGCAGTCTGGATAATTTTCTCCAACTGCCACGGGGCAAGAGTTCCTTCTTACCGGTTAGTCGGACGAAACCCAAGCAGTCAAAGTTCTGTTAATTTCAGGCGTCCTTTCGGCCCTTCGCTAATACCAGAGGAAATCCTGCTAAGGGATCAACCAGTTCCTCCAGAGGGTGGTTTCGTAGAACCAAGGCCCCAGTTAAGTGAGGAGGGACTAAGCCTGCTGAACCGAGTTCAGCATGACGACCATTCCAGTCTGAGGGGGAGTAGGGGCCCATCTATTGCAGTTCAGGTCCCAATGGCTAGAGCTACCCCCACGATTCCTGGGTGAGAGGGGTGGTTTCAAGAGGATATGTGATAGACTTGAAACATTTTCCTCTCCCCAGATTCATAGCCACAGACTTTCTATCTTGCAGTCTGCGACGCAAGGCCCTTTTAGAATCTATTCAGGTTCTGCTGCGGACGAAAGTGATAGTTCCAGTTCCGGTTTCAGAGAGAGGTTTGGGTTTTTACTCAAATCTTTTTCTGGTAGAAAAAGCGGACGGGTCTTTTCGACCAGTCTTGAATTTGAAAAACCTAAACAAGTACATAGACGTTCCCAAGTTCAAGATGGAGTTGCTAAGATCGGTTATTGCAAGCATGGAACAAGGGGAATTCCTGGCTTCACTGGACATAAAAGACGCCTATTTACATGTCCCAATTTGGCCAGGGCATCAGTGCCTGTTGCGATTCGCAATGACCAATCATTTCCAGTTCAGGGCTTTACCCTTTGGCCTAGCTACAGCCCCAAGAGATTTTACCAAGCTGATGGCGGTAATGACGGGCTATATATAGAAGAAATTTGTAGTCCCCAATAGGTAATGACAGGCTGTCTGCACACCCAGGGATTGACCATCATCCCTTATCTAGACGACCTACTGTTGAAGATCCCGTCCTTTTCTAGGCTAGCCAATCACCTACAGTTAGCCATGAGTTTCTTGGAGACTCATGGTTGGATCATCAATATTCAGAAGTCATCTCTAATTCCGGAGCAGAGAATGCGATTCTTGGGTCTCATATTCGACACCAAGCTCCAGCGCATTTTTCTGCCAGAAGACAAGATCCTGGCGGTGATAAACAAAACCAAGTCCATATTGAGAAAGGACAGGTTATCTGTCTTGGAAGGCATGAGACTTCTAGGAACTATGGTGTCTGTCTTCGAGGCAGTTCCATTTGCCCAGTTTCGTTTAAGGACTTTCCAATGTGAGCTTCTTTGGAAATGGTCCAGATCTTACCTCCATTTAGACAAACAGATTATCAGATTGTCAGAGGAGGGGCACCATTCTCTAGCATGGTGTTTGGTAAGGTCCCATCTTTCCAAGGGTCGCTCTCTACAAGCGTGGGAATGGACCATCATTACCACGGACACCAGTCTGTCAGGTTGGGGGGCAGTGAAAGGAGAGCACAAGTTCCAGGGTCTTTGGCTCTTTCACAAGACCCGTCTCCCGATCAATGTCTTGGAACTTTGGGTGGTTCACAGAGTTCTACTCCAGTCCAGAAACTCTTCTGTACAACCGACCCTTAAGAATTCAACCCAACAATGTGACAATCATGGCTTATCTCAACCATCAGGGAGGAACTTGCAGTGCAAGGACCATGAAGGAGACATCATGCTGTGGGCAGAATGCCACGTGCCAGTGATTTCAGCAATCTTCATCCCAGTGGAGAATCGGGAGGTCGACTATCTCAGTCAGCACAGTCTCCAGGCGAGAGAATGGTCTCTGCATGAGGAGGTGTTCAACCTTCTAGTGCAGTGCTGTGGTTGTCTAGAGATAGACCTCATGGCCTCTCGCAGGAACTTCAAGGTCCCTCTGTTCTGCACAAAAGCAAAAGATCCGACCGCAGGATTTACGGACGCGATGTCGTTTCGGTGGCAGTTTGGCCTAGTATATCTTTCCCTCCTCTGCCCATGATAGCCAGAGTTCTGAAAAAAAATTAAAGCGAGAAAAGGTCGCTGCCATCTTCGTGGGGACGGACTGGCCCTCGGATGTCCTCAGCTCCTCCCTTCCGGTTGCCACTGCGGTCAGACCTTCTCTCACAGGGTCCAATACATTACTGAGGTTTAAGTCAGCTGACTTTGACGGCGTGGCTGCTGATACCCTGATTCTTAAATCTAGGGGTTTTTTCGGCAACAGTTATTAACACCATGATTAGGGCAAGAAAGCCGTCGTCCTCTAGAATCTATTATAGAGTTTGGAAGACTTACATTTAGTGGTGTGAATCCCAAAATTTACATATGTCTCGCTTTAATATTGTCCGGTTGTTGTCCTTTCTACAAGCGGGACTGGATAAGGGCCTCCGTTTGGCATCATTAAAGATGCAGGTGTCGGCTCTGTCAATTTTCTTTCAGAAAAAGCTGACAGGGTTGCGAGATGTTCAGACTTTTATGCAGGGCGTCCTACATGTTCAACCTCCTTTTGTTCATCCGATCGAACCTTGGGACCTCAACCTAGTGTTAAGGGCCCTTACCAGGGAGCCGTTTGAACCCTTGGAATCAATAGACTTGAGATACCTGACATGGAAGACGGTCTTCCTGTTGGCTATTTCTTCAGCGAGGACGGTGTCAGAAATAGGAGCTTTGTGTTGTAAACCCCCCTTTTTGATTTTTCATTCAGATAGGGTGGTTCTACGTACTAAGCCTTCTTTCACTCCTAAAGTGGTATCACGCTTTCACATAAACCAGGAAATAGTGGATCCAGCTTTCTGTCTGCAGTCGGTATCCTCGGATCCGTCTCTGCGTTTATTAGATATAGTTCGGGCTTTAAGGTGTTTTGTGGACCGTAATGATCCTGTGAGAAAGACAGCAGACCTGTTTGTGTTGTATGAAGCCAACAAACATGGTTGGCCGGCTTCTAAGACTTCACTTGCCTGGTGGATTACCTCTACTATCAGACAGGCTTACGTTCTAGCTAAAAGACCAATTCCAGGCTGGCTGAAAGCCCATTCCACTAGGGCGGTGGGAGCTTCGTGGGCAGCATATCATGGCGCTTCGGTGGAACAGTTATGCAGAGCTGCTACGTGGTCATCTGTCCATACTTTCTCCAAATTCTATAAGTTACAGGGTTTCGCATCTCAAGATGCCAGTTTTGGATGCAGAGTGTTGCGAACGGTTGGTTTAGAGCATTCCCTCCCTTAGGGATTGCTTTGGTATGTCCCCTATGGTTACCAGTGTCCCCGAATGGATGTAAGAGAAGATAGGATTTTTGTACTCACTGTAAAATCCGTTTCTCTAAGTCCATTGGGGGACACTGCGTTCCCTCCCTTGACTGACGTGAGTAAGTTACATTGTGTAAAATTTATCATTATGCCCACTCTTTGGGCTTACTTTGCAATTAACTGAAGATTCCCCCTGAGGGGAGGGGCATAATAGGGGAGGAGTAGCCAGGTTAACTCTTTCAAGTTTTTTTTTTTTTTTATATAAAGTGCCCTGTCTCCCCGGGCCACCTCCTATACCTCTATGGTTACCAGTGTCCCCAATGTAATGCCCGCCAAAAGGTGGAAGACAGGTTTTATAAAGATTTGTGGATCAGTGAAACAGAACTTAGAAATAACTTGAAGCAAGGACAACCATATGAAGTTTGAAATTCAAATTTTACTTAATAGAATTTGGGATATGAATAAGCAGAGCACTTTGTGGTTTTCATACACAATTCATACAACAATGTTAGTATATTGTAACAAATTTTCAAAAACAATTCAAGTAATATGTTTCAAAGAAATTACTTTAGCAAAAATAGTTACAAACTATAGTGGCAACAATTATAAGTAGTGTATCAATCACAGTTATGCCTCAATGTACTAGAGTCCTTAAATATAGTTCATAAATTACATAGCATTGAACCAGTAGCTTAGTTACAATCAAATATTAAAATATGACTTGTATACTGAACTAAATTAAATTATTATTATATATTATATTATTATATATTATAAGAAGTTAATCACTAGTTGTTACTTTTTACTTTTTCTTGCTATCACCCACTCCAATCTTACTAAACAAACTTTACACTTTATTTTACTCTTAGCTCTTCGCTCTTTCCTCTTTCAACACTTTAGAAGTCTTTCTTACTTCACTATACCCTTTCTACAATCTTTCTAAACTTTCTGGCCTTTCTTCTGAAACCCTGTACACCTCTCAGCTTCCAGCGCAACTGCTGTCTCTGCTTTCTGCACACTCCACCTTCACTATTCTTTACAGCTGTTATCCGTCTCTGCTACCCCTCTTTAACTGGAACACCACTGCTATTTCTCACCACCTCTCGTTCTCTCCTTCGCCTCTCTCTGTCAATGTCCCTTTCTTGCACCCGATGTCTCCTTCTATCCTCTGTAACAGCTGTTTTCTCCCAGATTTACAATTACATAATAAAATAACAATAAAATCAAACAATAATAGAAACAAAACCATAATTATTGAAAAATCATAATCTTGTTTTTTTGTCTTCAAACTTCGTTGTCGCTTATAAGTTTTTTCTGTGTCGTCTCTGTGTATCATCTGGCGGTAGTCAGCCATTATGCGAACGTCCTAATGACCCTGATATCTTCTTTCTACATCTTTAACGTCTTGTTGGAACCGTTCACCCTGTTCTTCACTGTAGTCTCCGAGATTATTCGGGAAATGCTCAATATGGGAATTGTATAGGAAAAATGTACCTTTAAACTCTTATTGCAGCCAAGGTTTCTGTAACTATTAAGCATTTCCCTGACAATTTCTTTGTAGTTGGATCCTTGACATTGCCTAAAAATTTTGATATCACTTGTTTGAATGAAGTCCACTTAGAAAGTTCCACAATATTCATTACATGCCCGATATGTTCATCTTTTATTAACTTTCTAATGTCAGGGCCTGTAAAAATGCATTCCTTCAGTTTAGCATCAGATAGGTTAAGGAATTTGCAAAGATATTTGAAATTTTCTCCTTCTTTAGGCAGTGCTTTTACAAATTGTTTCATCAGTCCTAATTTTATATGTAGAGGTGGAAGTACTAAACTGCATTTGATGACATTATTTTTTACAATTTCTAAACGTTTTGCCAATGTAAATGTTTAGCTCTGCTATCCCATTCACAGAGAAAACATGGGAATTTGGTATAACCATGTTGCTGGCCAAGTACCATGCATAAAAGTTTTCTCCACATATTAACCAGTTGTGTCTTGTATATCCAATCAGTTCCAAAACCGTTTTAAAATTCTTATATTTCTTTAAGATAGACTGAATGTGCTAATGGCATTGATGCGTATGTGTTGCCATTGTACAATAAAAAAGCTTTTAAATTTCTTTTTGAAGAATCTATGAATAACCTCCATTCTTATGGGTTGTATTCAATAGAAAACTTTTGCATTAAGCCTTTGATATTTTTGCAATAAACGTTATTGTCCTCTTTCATAAAAAAAAAAGTGCAAATTCCTCTTCTCTTCGTTGATACCAAAAAAATGTAGTGTCAGGATCTAATAAATTGTTTTACTTCAAATGAGATCCCAGCAGCATGGCTGCATCCTTGGGGAGTCCAAGCACCTTTACCAAATCATTTAGTTGATTCTGTTTCAGTGGACGCAGTGTATTACTCGTTCTGCATGAAATATTTCACCACTACCTGGAATATTATCAGATGAAGTTTGTGACAATATATTGTCAATATCTGTAGGTGGATTAGGTACTGGTAATTCAGGTCCATGTGGTATTGGTTTCGTAACTGATTCGACAACAGAGAAGGTGATTTTGTGCTTGGTTTTAGAATTATGTTCTTTAACATCAATTAAGCAAAAAAAGCAAATGTTAATTAGTTGTCTCCCTCCATATCATAGGAACTCCAAAAGATAAAGCCTGTAAATCCATTACCAGCAATCCATTTCCGTGGAATTTCAACACAAGCCGAACAAACTTTGTGTGGAGCCCACTGTTTATCTTGATGTAATATCTTTATTCCGAAATAAGCAAAATATGCCTTTTTTATAAAATCACTTATGTTTCTTTTTTGTTTTTTTTATAGTATATTGTCCACAAATATAACAAAAGTCATCTGCACTATTTTTACATTGTCTCAACACCATCTTCAACTGTTTGAAAGGCACAGATGAAAACTTAAGCATTAAACGCATGCATTCATTACAAAATGCTCCAGCATTCTCACCAGAGATCTGTGCAGAACAAGATCAGTGGCAGAACCATGCAGGCAGTGTGGTGGCCGGCCCTTCCTTCAGCTCTCTCATTCTCTGGGGTCCTGAACCTGCCACTCACAGTCACAAGCTCCGCCCCCAGACTACATGAAGAGCTGCTGCATGAAGCCTGTTACTGTAATTTGTTCTATGATGGCTGCTTAATGAGTAGCATCAATTAGTGTGTATACTGTACTGTATGAGTGGTGTGTGTGTATGTTGTGGTAGGCAGGGATTAAAATGAGCCGGCACAGGGCAAAACTGTGTTGCATCTGTTGTATTTGGTTCCACCTTCGCCAGCTCACCTTGTAGTTGTAGTTGTGTGTGTGGAATGTCCTTTAGACAGTATGGGGTTTAGGCCCTTTGTAAATTTCAGCTCCAGGCCCATGTGGACCTTAATCTGGCACTGGGCAGGGGGAAGTTTTATACGAGAACTGAATTGCAACGTTTATATATGTATACTGCCGGCTGAATTAATTTAAGACAATGTTTTATAATGTAGGCAGAATACATTTATTATTTTAAAGAATATGAAAAAAAGTAATTCGTGTTCAAAGGCCAAAAATCTATAAGTATCACGTAAATTCGTTAAAAAAGATTTTTCATCGCAGACCTGTGTAATGGTAGTAGGTTAATTTGATACTAAGATAAATCCTAGTTTGTGTTTATCTACCTCCATGTGTGTTAGGGAATTTAGGACCTGATTCAGACTTAAGAAGGAGCTTAAAATTGAGAGGAAACTTTCATCTGGGCAAAACCATGTTGATTTCAGGGGGAGTCAAGTTAATTGTATACTTTGTATGCAGGGATATATCTCTGAATTGTTTACTGCACACAGCTACTGACCAGCTTTACTATTACACTGATATTTAGACTTGGAATAGGACACATCACCTCTCAACTCTAATACTGTTTGCAACAGATGAAATATGACTCCCCTGCAATCAACATGGTTTAGCCCAGGATTAACTTTTCTCTCTTATTTTCAAGCTCTAAATCAGGACCTTAGACTCTAAGCTCCAGTGAGGCAGGGACTGATGTGAATGGTTGCCTAAAAATTTAAAAACACTGCATAATACGATGGTGCTGTATACAAATCTGTTCATAAGTTAAACATGTACACAAAGTTGTAGGGGGCAAGTATTTAAATAGTGCAGTAAGAGTGGGTTTAAGTCCTTACATACTATCCAGACCCTGGTAAGGTTGACTGTTAGTCTGGGTGTGCAAGGGGCATGGTTTCCCTTTGCATATACACTAAGCTTTATACAACAGGATTCAGGATGCAGATGCCTGCTGCACTCGGAGCTTGAAAAAAAAAAATACTGCTTATTTGTGCTTTACATATTAAGTGTTACAAATTAGTAGTACAAATTTTATATTCTGAAATCATTTGTGATGCTTTAGTTTCTTTCATTTCATTCAGCAAATTTACTTGAGTCCTAAAGGTTTTCTCTACAGGAGCCTTTGTTCCCTTGTTCTAATAAATATACATTAATGCGCATGTATAGATTTCTTTCAGTCACTTGTAATTGTTTTAAGCATAAGAAACAGTGCTATAACTTTGATCAGCTTTGGATGTACTAAATCATTCGGGAGCAGCTAAGCCCCATCAACAGGATGAGAGAGGCAGATCTGACAGCCTTAGCCGTCTGAGCATCAGAAATCTGCTGAGGGCAGGAAGATGGTGACTGCCCACAGATGGTGGCTGTCAGAGATCTAGGTCAGTGCCGTGGCACAACTATGAGAGAAACCACATCAAAACTTTTTGGGGAGCATGATTACAGGATCAAGCGGCCTGCTGTCTACTGATTTTATTCTTTGCTTGATTAAAAGTTACTGAATAGTCTGTCATTTATATTCTGTTTCTTATGAAACAATTTTAAGCAGCCGCTATAATTTCCTTATGGTCATATGGTCTTAGCTATAATTTCACTGTAGTGTGCTTCTTGAAAAGATGGTATTTATGATCAATGTTTTTGAAAATTCTTGTTTTATTGTAAATTATTTCAAAGATATAGATAGTACTTTTCAGTGTAGAAAAGACATTTTTTCTTTTATACCCAGAATGCTTTGGAACAATTAATCAACAGCAGAAAATCACATTCACTTGCCCTTGTTTTTGAGGGTAGTGATTGATACCTGTCAATAGACAGGTTAGATTTTAGGCTTAATCTACACAGCATCAGAGTAAATCTGTTTCCCCTGTAGGCTTATGCTGTCTTCTATAAAAATATGTTTTCTATATTGGAGAGCGATAAGTGCCTGGGGTGTGTTTTGTGCTTTTTTGTGTGAAAACATTGCAGATTTTTGTCAATGAACCATTGTGATGATACAGCATCTTTACTCTAAGGATCATTTCCTGATTCTCTGAGCTCTCAGTCACCCTTACCTGACAGGTGATAGTAATCCGGATAAGCTGCTGTATGTAGAATGACACGAGGTAGAATTGTAGACACTACACTTCAGTGCTGGTAACAAGCCTATGTCCCTCTTCCAAGCTGTCACAGGCTAATACGCTACCTACGACATCTCACATTCCTTGCACAGATGCTACTGCTTGATACCAGCTTATTAATGTCTCAGTAACAAATTTGTTCTGCTTAACACAGGATATATGTAACCTTTATATTGTTTACTCTGTTTTGTTTTGAAAATATTGATCAGTTAGGGATCAGTTTTTAAATCGTAGTATTCAATTTAAATAAAACATTTCCCGTTTGATTATTTTTAGATACATATAAACTGTATTATTTTATTTTAACTGCTGAAATTTCCTGTGATACCGGTATAAGTATATCAAAAGGCCAATTTTCCACCACCACTCTTTAAAACTTGTCTTTGTATAATTGACTAAAGCACTTTGAGACAAATTTCTGTATTGTTAGAATACAAATTACAGAACATATATTCAAACAACTTATTAACTGTGTGGATTTCCGTTTGCAACTTAGTTGCAGAAAGTCAATATTTGCTACATTGGTGAGGATCATCTGCTGGACTGAGTTATACAGCTGTGAATTGTGAGGGGTGATACTATTGTATATTCGGTGATTTCACATTGATATTGATTTGTGATATTATATTTAGTAATTTTTGGGTCTCGAATAAGGGCAACCTTAAGATT
>WWET01000974.1:252920-263997 GCA_011038615.1 Limnodynastes dumerilii
AGTAATGTGTGGTTATAGCCTGTGGGGGTTGAGTGTAATGGTAATATTATGTGGGCACAGTGGGGGTGTAATGTGTGGGTAGAGTATATGTACAGTATCTGTAGGACTGTATATATGTAGAAGCAAAGTTAAAAAAAAAATGTAATTTCCAAGGCTTTTCAGAGGGGGTGGGGGATCTGTGTCCATGAATCTCTTGTTGAAAAGATGGTAACCCTAGAGTTTACCTCTCCCTAAAAGTGTTTTGCGTATGCGCCGAATGACATCACCGACGCACTGTTCACGATGTGCTTGCCAGAAGATGCCAGGCATTGCAGAGCTAGGAGAGTCGGCAAGTGAGAAGTCAGAAGAGCGCCACGGAGGAGGAAGGAAAGCGGGACACAAAGGTAACTAAAAAAGAGAGAGGCTGGAGAAACATGGAGGAGAATACTGAGGGGAGCTGCAGGCACATGATGGGGAATACTGAGGGGGGTTGGAGGCACATGATGGGAGATACTGAGGGGGGGGGGCTGAATACTTTGCAGGACACCCATACATAAACCCTGTAGGGACCGCCCCCGGCAATGCAGGTACCACCCCTATGCTTTTTACTTTTCTCCCTGAAATGATTTTTCAAAAGTAGGCAACCATGAGTTACAACTAAATGCTTAACCTGCATTCCCGATAACCATGCTTGTTATTACTGTTAAAATCTTGTGTTTCATAGATATTATGTTATCACATAATTGTTTGTTTAATTAATACATTATCCTGATTTATTTTAAGAATTGTTTATATGCATCCCAAACTTAATTTGTGTCTACTGTGCTCTACCATTATGGCAGGGATGGTCATCACCATGCTTCCTCACCGGTACCTGCAATTGTTTGGGAGGCAGCCCAACACCACCATGTTCAGTTTAAACATTACAGGAAGAACAGAGGCAATGAGGACTATCAGATGACTAGTGCTTAATACACACGAAAAGGGTCTTAATCGTTTCCCAAAACCTTCACATAAATTTATTGTGCCTGGCTGATCTTGTATTTTATTAAGGGTAAAAGCAGCAAGACACATTGGAAAAAATGAACTCGCATGATAAAATTCTCCTCTCAAAAAATCTTCATACACATAATTAACTATAGCAGCCATTCAGAAACAAGATGTTGTTAATACTTTCCAACATGCCTCAGGGTAGAGTGCTGGATCCATAATGCACACACAGCACACTTCCAGCACATATCTGGATCCCCAGGATTCAGTCTTCCATGCTGGTGAGGTGGGACTGGAAGCGTCGGAGAGGCTGTCTCTTTCATTTCCACTGTAAGGGTGTGTTTTAATGCTTTCCTTTTAAATGATGTATAATTTACAGTACTGGAAAACAATTTTCATGCTTTTCACAGTTCTCTCAAAATGCATTCTGCTAACTACTGTATCTTTGCTTAGGATGGAATATACACCCGTTTAACAAATTCTAAAAATCTTGTTTTTAATTCTACAGACTTCTACTTGTGGCGTTTTCCTTGTTTTCTTGTTTATACTTTGCAGCTATTAGGACTGACTTGTAACCGCATGGTGATCTCCTATTGTAAACCATAAGACGTACATTGAGAGAGGGATCCTGACTTAGCCAATGTATCCTGTCAGTATACACGTCTTACAAATACGGGTGGAGGGGGAGGCTGCTGGGTGCTCTGTTACTCATACTGTAATTGCTTGCGTCTCACTTTAATGCAATGTGTAAACTTATTAGCTGAGGATTATGGGATTTTCAGCAGTGTTGGCTGTGGACACACTCCTTTCTGATCCCTTCACCAAGACTGTTATTATGGTTAGAAAATAGGTGCTGAGACTGCTTCTGTAGCTGTGGGAATGCAATACATTCAGAACCACACAATTGGAATGGATCTTAATTATGAGTGATGTCCAATGTTTTTACATTTTTTGTTTAACTTTGGTACAGCAAATGCTCTATAGAAATGTATAATGTAGCAATGTGTAAGCTTATAGGCAGGGCCCTCTTACCTACCCAGTCTGTCTGTTACCACCAAGTCTTGTTATAATGATTGTTAAAATTGTAAAGTGCTATGTAAACTGCTGGCGCTGTATAAAAACCTGTTAAATAAATTCATGTATGTCCACTATTAAATAAACTGTATACTAAATGAAATCAGTTAAAATTTCAACATTCTGCAAAAACCTCATCAGCTAAATATATCTGGAAAATGAGTTGAACCCATTGACTGTTATATAATAATAATCATGATCTATATGGTTACTCCAATTCAATCTTCAAACTATTTGACCTCATGCTAGTGACTTTTTCTTTGTATTCCAGACACCAAAGATGAGATGACAGACATAGAACCCATCCATTATAACCCCAATTCATATTACTAATAACAATATTAAGCAGCATCATACATCATTTATATTGTAAGTTACCACTGGAGATTAATAGAGAAACAAACAATCGTACGTTAAGGTCCCATCAGGCAGACGAGACCCCCAGTCATTGTGACCTCCCTGTAAATCGACCATCTGCCACATGATTCCTGAGCTTTGGGCACATTTGTCAGCTAATTGTCTTGTGTATGTTCTGCTGGGTCTATAATTTCTGGATAACTGGATTATTGAAGGATTTTTCTAATTACCATCATTTATTGTCTGACCCTTGCAGCTGGCAGGCTCCTAAAAGGCAGGCATCATTATTTTAATAACATGATCCAGCCTATGCAGTGTTAAAATCCACAAGTAGCTTACTGGAATATATGTTCTCTTTATATTATTATTATTATCACCACCACCATAACCAATAACATCATCATTGTCATCATCATCTGAAAAAGTAAGCAATGCCAGCATAATTCAGCACTATATCACTAAAACTGTGTACCATGGGTTTACATTTGAACCACATTACATAAACCTAAAATATAGTGGTACAGAATATTTTTTATTTCACTTATATGCATAAGAATACCAAAATACGCATGTGATTGGTTATTAGTTGATTGATGAATCACATTCACATAATTAGTTAATTGATCACATTTGCATAAATAAGTACATATGCTTTAAGAGGCAGATTCAGAGCTGCACTTACATTTTTTTTTTAGGTGCACATGTAGGGCCTGATCCTGATTCCTGACCTACATACACTAGCTATTTTATGCTACCCGCTAACGTAAAATCGCCTATTTGTATTTACTGGGCATGTGTGCAGCAGATGTTATGCCACATAACTCCTAAGGTACGTACCATCAGCGTAATTGCGAACGAAGTGGCGTGTCATCCATACGACATCTGTAGTTACGCTTTGTAGGTGGAGGGAGGCATTTATATCGTACAGATGGGCCGGGTTAGGCCGTTACGTACGTCAATCCATTACATACGTCAGTACTTACACTTTGGTCATTTTACGCTTCCCAATGCCTACCTTAACTTTTCAAAGTACTTACGAGCGAAGGGAAGTGCATAGAAAATATGCTAGCGTAAATATGCTACGCAATGTAACGTAACAAGCACTTAGGTCTGGATCTACCCCGTAGACCTGAGCAATACCATGTTGAACTGCAAGGGGAGGCGAATGTGAATTGTGAAAACGGAATCAGAATTGAGAGGTAACGTTTCTTAGCTGAATAATATTTTGTAGGTTAAACATAAAGCTATGCAGTATTTGAGTTCTTTGTGCAAATGTAAAGTATTTTCCCTGCAAGCTAAATATTTAAACTTAATTAGCCCCCCTTACTTTGCAAAATGGTTTAGCCGAGCTGTACACTTGCACCTATTTTGCCCTTACTTCCAAACTCTAAATCAGCACCTAAGTTTCTAGGCATGTACGGTTTAATTTCATACTACCAATGTGTCACTCATTCTGCCTGAGGGTCATTATATACATTATATCATATACAGACATGTCACAATGTGCAAAATTGGCAAGTCAACCATTGAATCTTTTCTCTCTAATTAAAACAAAACAAAAAAAGAAATATTATGAAGACGTAGGAGACCAATTGGGCCTTCAAATAATAAAATGGAAATCTTGTGTTTAAAAGACATATACAAAACCTCTATTTAGCAGCTCACCACTGTCCGTCTCTTCACCTTATACCTAATTTTATATTGCTGTGGTATTATAAATGGTCAGTTTTGTTGTATGGTTGTCAGCAGGTCATCTATGGTCCTAGGAAAATAGCCTTTTTCCACCTAATGAATGATTGCTTTGCTAATATTTTATAGTGTATGATTGCTCCACCTTCTAATAGATGGTAAAGATTAAGAGGATGACAAGAGGCATCTGCTTACACAGCATTAGGAGCTAATCTCCAGGCCCTACGAAAACTACTGAAGAGAGACAGGAAAAAACTGATTGACAGACTGTTCACACCTTAAGAGAAAGATAAACCTCTCTTCCATCTATCTGTCCTCTCTCTGGAATCACCTCTGTTATTTGAATCTTCCATGTTGTGAGACAGCTATGTTTGATCTGTCTCACAAAATACTAGTTACAGTTCTGTGGAGAAACATTTAAACAAAAAAAACTGATTGACAGACTGTTCACACCTTTGGAGAAGAAAGGAGCTTAGAACCTGATAAGAGGAGAATCATCCGAGGAACCACTCTAGAAAGTTGAGGTGACATGAGTTCACCCACCGGCTCTGTGCTTAGCACTAGTGCAGAAGACAGCCAGTCAGGTAAGGAAATATTACTGCATTTCTAAACCCTTCATTCATAAATCACAAAGAGAAACTAAGTAAAAGAGGACTGAAACATCTATTTCCCCAATATATTTTTGTTTACATACACAAACACAATCATTGTAATTAGGATTCATAAATAAAAAGCACAACATATTATATATCGCAAATACCGGCTTGTCTTGATATCTTTTACTATAATCCTCCTGTCCTGGTGTGGGTCAATGAGGCAATTTGTTTTGGTGTGAAATACATTTCCCAAAACTTTGCAGCACACACTTTTTCTGCACTAGTGATTTATTCTGACAGAGTACTTTATTGTCTTGTGTTATCATCACTAGAAATGTTTAGTACAGCACAGTTCATATTGTAACACGATATTTATAGAATGTGCATTTGTTATGAGTCCTCATTAACGCAATAAACCACTGATTGAATTCAGAATTACATGGTCGTTTTCTTATTATAATATTGAGGGTTTAAGCTTTTTTTTTTTATCTATTTCCTTGAGATTTCTAGCACCTATATTTATTGTGTTTCCAAAGAATCCAGTAAAGATGTACAATAATCTATGGTCACTTTGAACTTTTTCTTTGTTTTTTCTTACCCTTAATCATTAAAGTTAGTTTTCTCTGTCTGTTTTCCTTTTCAGTTCCCAGTCCTGCTCCGGGACCTGCCCCCAGTCCAGCTTTATTGTGCAGAGTGTGTGGGGACAGCAGCAGTGGAAAACACTATGGCATTTTTGCTTGCAATGGTTGTAGTGGGTTCTTCAAGAGAAGTGTCCGACGAAAGCTTATCTATAGGTAGGTGTAATCCTGGATTGAATTATATAAATTAGTGATGGTGGACTTCATATAAGTATAAGATCAAAAAAGAACAGCAACCCTGCTCCAGATGTATGCAAATGGAGGGGTTTTCCCGTTCAATATAATTGGAAAACGGCTGCCTTTTTCAAAAGCCCCTGGATCAATCTGGATCCAGAGTTCTGTCTTGGAAGCGTATCTAACGTTGGGACAGAGCATGATGCAGATGTTGCTTACACTAAAGGGAGGGGAAAGTATGTAAATAGTGCTTTAAAAGTGTGTTAAGTGCCCTCCGTGCTATCCAGACTTCTGCACCACCCTCATTTTAAGTGAAGACTGTGTGAAAGTTTTATGGTAGAGGCGAGGGATTCTGTATCTGTGGTCTCCAAAACCAGGTCTGGTCTGAAACCAGCAGGGATTTGGCATTTGATTCCCGCTGCTGTGCTTGGAGCTCCAAATGTATCCGTATCATAAGTTATCAGACATGACATTACTCATCAATATTATAAGTATCTATCTATCTATCTATCTATCTATCTATCTAATTTTACATTTTTGCTTTCTCTATGCCAGATGTCAGGCAGGGACTGGAATGTGTCCAGTGGATAAGGCACATAGAAACCAGTGCCAAGCCTGCAGGCTGAAGAAATGTCTACAGACTGGCATGAACAAAGATGGTGAGTTCTCTATGCACATGTGCATTATCTAGTAGAGGAATGTCTATTTCTCATTACTGATATGACTGCGTGAACCTCTGTCATCATATGTCTGTTCTTTTATGAATTGCAGCTGTCCAGAATGAGCGGCAGCCTCGTAGTACAGCTCAGATTCGCTTGGACAGTATTGATCTGGACACTGAGAGCCTCTCTGAACACTTAGCTACAACTCGAGAGCCTCCTCCATCCTGTCCTCCAGTCAACAACCTTCGGACACCTGTACCGAGCACAGTGTCTGGGACTATAAGTCCTCCACATAACCATCGGTTTATGGCCAGCTTGATGACAGCAGAGACATGTGCCAAACTGGAGCCAGAAGAAGGTTTGTACAGAACAACTGAAATGGAACTGAACGCATTTGTCTAATATAAAACTCATTGTACTTAGCTTTTACCTAATGATTATGATAAAGATCTATCTTAAAGCCACATACAATCCTATTCTGTCAAATGTTACTACACTTTTTATGTTTTATTATGAAGCATAAAGGTCATATCAGGCCAACTGTAACACCCAAAGTGCATCATGAAATTATGTCTACACAAGCCATGTAAATGGTCTGTCACACCACAGCTTACTAGACTGCCTGTTTATCGGTATTCAAGATCTCTTCCATGTCAAGCTCTGCCAAATTTGATGACCTACAAGGTCTTCTAGTCATCTGTATTTTTTGTATCAATAACACAGTAAGGTAACCTACACTCATCAGTCTTCCTTATACTTTCAGCTGATGAGAATATTGATGTTACAAGTAATGAGCCTGAGCGGACACCTAGTGACTTTCAGATGTCTGGCTTCATGACGTCCAGTCCAGAAGGGGTGTATGAAACCTCTGCACGTCTCCTCTTTATGGCAGTGAAGTGGGCCAAGAACCTCCCAGTTTTCTCAAATCTTCCATTCAGAGATCAGGTGAGAGTCACTATTCATGTAATGTGACCAGCTTCAAGGTAGGACAAGAGAAAGTTAAACATAATGCATCTGGTTTGATGTAGTATGACCTTAACCAACAGTGAAGAAACCGGTTGCTCTAATACTGAGATTCATTTTTAGTAGGGTGTAAGAGCAGAAGTTTCATGAGGGGCATTTTAAAATTTCTTGAAAAAAAAAATGAAATTTTGACTACATGGCAAACATAGATATACATTGGGCTAGATACAGACCCATCCAGGCTAAATCCAGACCCACCCACGCATTACGTGCGTGCGAGGGTCTCTCCGTATAATAGCGTAGTGGGGAGTGCACGCCCCCTGCAGTCCCCGCTCAAGGTAGTAAATCTGGACACTTACGTGTCCAGATTGCTACCTTAAATTTTACGACTAGGTCTGCAAGTGAAGACACAGTACAGGTGAGGCAAATATACATACCGAATGCCCTCTAAAGTGAGTGCTGACATGCCTTGGTAATTGTGGCAGGAATATCTCTACATTAGTCTGAGTGATATATTAAGGCTTTATATTATTTAGGTCTTTGTGTTACAGAGATTAGGAATTGGACTTCTCATTTATCAGGGTTTATGGCAAGAGGCTATTCTGTTACTTAAAATTCTAAAATACAGATTTGGTGACCTATTAATTAAAAGTAAACGTTCTATAAATTTGCAATTCTTATCAGCCTAAATCTGAGTGGATCAAGGGGGCACCTTCTAGAACACTGGTTGCGTAATTGTTGTTTCCTTACGCTAATAATATATCTTTAGTCTGTCTTTATTTGTGAATATGTGTATGAAAACTGTATATAGTATACAGTAGTATAAAGCACATAAAGCCTCATACTCATGATTTTTCCTATGTGCTAATTTAGAATATATAACAAAGCAGATGAACTGACAAAAACACATAACAAATTATTAGCAACAAACAGTAGAATTAATTTTATTAAGACAACATTTTGCCGCAAGAGAACATGAAGGAAAGATAATTTTTGCTTAGTCTCAAGAGTCTGAGTATGAATAAATATACCAGCAAACACAACAAACTGATCTGTCATGATCTCTCTGTATTCTGCAGGTAATCCTCCTGGAGGAAGCATGGAGTGAGCTATTCCTTCTGTGTGCCATCCAATGGTCTATGCCACTTGATAGTTGCCCCCTACTGTCTGTGCCCGACCTTTCTTCGAATATCCATGGCAAATTGGTCTCCTCCAGTATGGACATCCGAGTACTTCAAGAAACAATCAGTCGCTTTAAGTCCCTTAATGTCGACCCAACAGAGTTTGCGTGCATGAAGGCAGTGCTTCTCTTTAAGCATGGTACTTTTGCAGATGTCTGGGATAAATTTGTGACTAATTTATTCTAGGAAATTGTTATTCCATCTTCAGTCTACTTGATCATATGTTTTTATTCTCTGTATTTTAGAGACCAGAGGCCTCAAAGATCCAGAACAAGTAGAAAACCTACAAGACCAGTCTCAGATGATGTTGGCTCAACACACAAGGAGCCATTACCCGACTCAGCCTGTTAGGTAATGTAGGCCAGGGAGAATGGACTGATGTCTGATAAGAATTATACTGAGAATGAAAGCACACTGCATGATCTGCTGATGTTACAAATGACCTATATATAAAAAAAATATTGGTGTAACCTCCAAAAAACAACTTGTTTAGGTGAGGGGTAAATACAAGCCAGGGAACGCTCTTAAATCTGTTTTCTTTCCTGTTAGATTTGGAAAGCTGCTTCTACTTTCTCCATCTCTTCGATTGATTTCCTCTGAACGCATTGAGGTTCTGTTTTTTCACCGCACTATTGGCAACACTCCTATGGAAAAACTCCTGTGTGACATGTTTAAGAATTGAGCATGTGACAGACAACTTTGTGCTTCATTATATCAAACTGCTATCATAGTATTGAAACACAAGGACTGTAAGACATCTGTTTAACACAAGGTATCTGACTAACTTGCTTATACAATGCAACCTTAGGCTTTGGATCATAAGTACCGCAGAAAAACTGTTTGAAGCCCAGATATAGGACATTTAGAAGGAGGCCAGACTCCTCTGTTTTAGATGTTTTGTGTGCTACAATTGTAGTTTATGTTGTAGTAATAATGAAATAATGAAAGTCTCTTTTTTGCATAAAATGATATCCCCTGTGCATCAAGAGTGTCCAGTAACAATATTTTTCAATGTTCTTCCAGTTTATAACACTTTATTCCATATGTGTCTTATCTTACACTGGGAATTGCTGCTTGCAAGCTCCCATGATGTTGGACTTGTTGTTTTATGTATTTACATTGGTTTTTTTCAGCTTGCATTAAAGATTTATTTTACAGCCTAGTAGTGTTTTTTTTTCCATACGTCATGTTTTTTTTTTTCATTAGTAATAATTAAAAGTTGTGACAAATTTTTCTTAACTGTTTGTTAATTGATGTTTTCCAAAGAGTGAACTGATAAGTACCATCCAAAAGCTATGTACATTAACTGTGTCAATAGTCTTAAGCTGGGTACATACTTCTAAAATTTGCATTCATCCGACCGCCCTACTGGTCAAACTCTGATGCAGTGTGTATACTCATAAAATCCAATCCTGCTCAGGTCAATGGATTTTTTTTTTTAACCTGCTTAAATATCAGGTGGTCTGACTGGTAATAATTTGACAATTTTACATGTATGTACACTCCCAATACTGTTTTATCCAATTTTACGTCTTGACATCATGCAGTGCTGCCTTTGTCAGGAGGTCTGGCAAATATTGGAACCAGCTTTACAGAGGGTTCTGGAGTACAACAAAATGCACACAGCAGCTTGTAACTTCATAAAAAAAATTATAGCATACAGATAGCTCTTTTATAAGAGAACAGAATGGCATCACTATTCATAATTTACGTCCATAGAGGCGCCGTTATTAGGAAGAAGTGGGAGGGGGGGGAGGTTTTTATATTAGGTGGTGGGGGGGAGGAGATGCAATGTCTGCACGGACAGATAAGGTAGCTCTATGGCACTTGTAAGTGACATAAGGTACCTAAAAACAGGGGCTGGAAGAGTGAGTTAGGTGTGGTTCTGCCAGCACCTAACTCGCTCTTATCTGTGAATCAGGTCCTTAATCTCTTATTAGAGCAGAACCATTGGGCTTTTTTACTAGTCATTAGAGACTCTGATTTGACTTTATGTACTGTCTATAGCTTGCATGTTATAATCCTAAATCTAATAAATGAAGACTAAAGAGCAAAAACTGGAATCTGTAAATTATTGATTGTCCCAGTCATTGTCTAGGTTATGGTATGGACTGATTTGTTAGCATGCAAATACACTGATCCGATCACCACTCAGTCTCTCTGAATAATCCTATTAAATTGTCAGTGGTGAGGAGGTAGCCCTGATTATCAAGCCGTGTCTCTGCTCATTCCTCAAACATTACATACATAAATCAACTGCTGTTGGTTCTTGATTTTCTGACTTAATAGAAACAAAGATACAAATGCAACACTTAACATTCTGCAGCTTTTGTTCTTTAATAATTATTATAATTATTTCTGGGTTTGTTCATGATGTAATGATCTTACAGCAGTAAATTTACACAGATTGTACTGAATACATACAACAGCACTGTCTCCCATTGCACCTTGTGCTCAGTGGCTTTTCCCAGATGCAGGACATTTACATTCAGTATGGAAATATCTGCCCTTTGCAAGGCTCAGCAGGCTTATGTTAGGGTGAAATCTGCAGCCAGAAGGATTGTGTGAAGAGCTGCCTAGTTTATGTCTATGTCTGTCCTGTACAAGTCCTCTTCTGCATAAAAGAAGGTTTTGCTTGAATTAACAGATCTGAACTCAGTAATCCACAGTGTCTAATTCATGGAAATATTTGTTCTCTGAATTATATTGTGGAGACCCAAGAACAGGTGGAATGTAGTCACCCAAAAGTTCCAATGTTCTTAATGATGTTAGTT
>WWET01000974.1:268741-296550 GCA_011038615.1 Limnodynastes dumerilii
CCCCCCCCCCCCAAAAAAAAAACCACTTGAAAATATTTATTTAATGTATTGTACTGACAGCTGTATTACCTGCGATCTAAGGTTAATAGTTGTAACAAACCCCAGGAAATAACTAAATAAATACATTTTAAAAAGTGGGGTTTTTTTGTTTGATTTTTTTCAACATTAACAATTGCCATTGGCATTGCCGTTAATGTGTAAATTACTACAGTGGATGTACACTGTGTACAGGATGAATACGTCACCATTTGCACTGTCACCATTTTGGGGTAGTGTCAACATAAGCAGCATCTGGAAAGACCCCATTCCATTATGGGGTCTGCACAAGCTCAGTAAAGACTGTTTGTCCTAATTATTTAATGTTGCCTTTAATGAAGGCCTGCTGTAAATATCTTGTACTATTACAGCCAGATCTATTTTCCTATGACTGAGATTATTATGCTGTTTAATGCTGGTGTGTCGCACTGATACCTTTACAGAGAAAGTACATAGCACATACATGTACACTGATCATGTGATAGACACAAAAAAGATATTACACCACATTGCACACATGGATTCTAATTCAAGTAATGTGCTTGTATTAGAATAGCTTGTGGATGGTCCAGCATGCACAAAATGTAAATTGAAGAGGACAGAAGTCAATGAATGAATAAAGTGGAAGTGATAGAAGCTCGTACATTTAATGCTGGGAGTAAAGAAATGTTATTTATATAATGGGTTTAATGTCACAATGGGGGACAAGACATGCATTATAGAAGCTACGCAATTACAATAGAGTGAGCGTAAAAGAAAACTTCAGTTAATGGGGACAAAATGAGTGAGCGTCACAGACAACCTGATCTTATTATACATACCGACAGGGTGCTGCGATTTATGCTCATAAATCTAACTGCAATTAGTACGGGTTTCTGGATCGGAGAAGGAGATGAAAGGAAAGCAAAAGGTTAGAAGCAGAGAGGAGTTAAAGATAATGAGCAGAAGGGGCAAGTCTGAGTGTTAGTTAAAATGAAATTTTTCCTCTCTTCCCTAGAACGCAGATGTCACTCACCATGGACCTGCGGATCAGAGATAGGCGACTTTTGGCTTTGTTCTCTGCAAACTCCAGACTATTGATATCCTTGAGACGGGCTCTGTACTTATTCATTTGTTCTACCACAATCAGTTCCACACACCTATGTGAAGAGAGACCGGAAAGAAGAGTGTACTATATGTATATGAGATAAGGGAAAGTTATGGCATGAGAATTGTAGTAAGTCATATTGTAATGTATTAATTGTAGCCATTGTATCACGTAGTGTAATGAACGGGGAAGTAGACAGCTTATCAAAAGACATACAATGAGTTTATATAGATAGGAAAGTTATATTAATGAATTATGAGATTATTGTCTGAAAAGATTTCATAATAGGTATAGTGTGTTCCGGAGGTTATAGAGAAACAGCCAATAGCTTACGCTGTTGTCTTTCCAATGTCCTGAACACTTTGCAGCGGGTCTGTGGTATCTGGGCAACGGAGAATACATGGGGCAAACACAATTGCTAGTGCATTGGCAGACATCCGATTGGTTTCCTCCTGTTGTGCGATCCTAAAGACATCAATAAGTCATTAGTAAATAAATGTATACTATTTATAAGGAGACATACAATGCACACACAACCAAACTGATGACACTAAAAAGGGGACAACCTGACAAGGTGAAAGATTAATCTTTCCAAAGTACTGAGATGCGTTCGTGAGAGCTGGTCTATTACAGAATAAACTCCGCGCACTGTTTCCTTCCGCTCCCCAAGACCTGCAAGTAGAGAGAGAGAAGGAACATTTTTTTTATGTGATGCAATATTAAAGAAGAAAAAAAGCAAAATGTTATATATAATCAAGTAAATGTGTAGTGCAGGAGGTGGCGCATGTATGTGTGATTAATATGCATCCCCATGACCTGGGAGGACAGTGCTCACTAAAGCAATGTGCACAGAAATGTCCTCCAATTCTACAATATTTGAATACAGAGAAAAGAGAAAACAAATAGGAGAAAGAGGAAATAGACACAAAATAAGAAAATCCGATTCTATTCTTATGGAGAAATAAAGGAAAAGAATAAAGTGAAGAAGTGTGAGGAAATAATAGCAGCACAGGAAGTCACTCGGAGGAGGCAGACACACCGTGCAGAGCTCACACATGTCTGTCACTACTTACCCATAGATCTGAGGAACTCTTCATACAGTTCAAAAGTCATCAGTGGATTAGGAAGCTCCCTCAACCACTGCTTGAACACACTGGCTATCACATGGATGTTGTAATCGTCCAGATTTACACTGTCAATATCTGCAAATCAAAGACAATAAGTCACAAAGATCATAATGTGCATTAGGACAGTGTTCCCCAACCTCAGTCCTCAGGGACCACTAACAGTCCATATTTTCTAGGTTTCCTTAAAGAATCACAAGTGATATAATGAGCAGCACCTGTGGAGCTTTTAAAATGTGACAGTTAGTAATGAACACACCTGTGCTCCAGCAGTGACACCTGGAAAACATGCACTGTTAGGGGTCCCTGAGGACTGAGGTTGGGGAACACTGCATTAGGACACTCGATACAAGAAGAAAACAAACTACTAGTAAGAGGAGGAACAAGAATTTAGGTTTTTAATCTAGAAGATCTGTATTCTAAAAATAGGATGAAAAAGTTAATGGAAATGAAAGGAATTAAAAGAGATTTTCTTTAAGTCTGCCACAGCTGGGGAATGCTACTGTGCACTAGTTGTATTGTCCGTATATATTAAAGACTGCGATATCAGTGTTGAGTGTTTCTCGAAAGCAGACTGAAAAGAGGCTGTAGAGAACAGAAAGTACCATCTCTACTGGACTATTACAGGTACTGAAGGAAGAGATGGTGGGAGTTCAGGTAAGATAAATAGCAGAACTACGTACTAAGCGACATAGGTTACAGTACAGATTATTAGTAATGTCTGAGAAGGTAAATGATGGTGCAGTGTTGTGACCTGTATCCAGGTTCTGTCTCAGCTCACGAATCTTGTTGGTAGATCCAGGTTTTCTATATATGCCTTCAGTGTACAAGCCATGCATCTCGATGTAACTAATAAGTTTCTCAAGTACCACAGGAACAGTCCGCTCTTCATTAGTAAGACGAGATAATTCTACTCCAAAATGACGGGAGGACAGCTCAGAATCATACTGAATTAGAAAAAGAGAGATGGGAGAGAGTTTAAAATACGTATTTTCACACTTCAAGCCTGTGATTGCAAGCTAAATTATGAGTCATTTACAATCTCAATATACAAAACAAGTGGGACTGATTGCATAATATAATATATATTGATTGCAACACTCAATATAAATCATGGTCCAGCATCCATCAGGCTTAATGACAGAAATAATTATATAGATGAAAGGGTCTGAGCAAAGTATAAATTCACCAATCTGCTCTCTTTCTGCTTTAGTATCTGCCCTGTTAAATGTGTGTCTTTGGGTTATATTTACTAACTGCGGGTTTGGAAAAGTGAAGATGTTGACCATAGCAACAAATCAGATTCACTTTCCTATTACATACTAGAAAATGTCAGCTAGAATCTGATTGGTTGCTATGGGCAACATCTCCACTTTTCCTTTCCCACAGCTTAGTAAATGTGGCCCTTGCTGTCTTTCTGTACACATTAATGTACATGCTGTAGAGGTAAGGAATCACTTAATGTGCAACATTTTCAGTAGACATTACAAGTACAATTTGGCTGTTAATAAGTAATAATAAACCCAGAGATAAGATAAATATTATCTTACCTTTTTACTGCATGTAGTGGTAATCTGAGAACAGCATTTCTTGTGGCAAGCGAATCTACACACTGAGATACAATGTTGGATTAATAATGCTACACAGAATAGTCAGCAAATAACCTCCTGTACTGCACAATAACACAAGCTTGGTACAACAAAAATAATAAATACTACACAGTGATCAACATATATAATATGCAACAAAAGAAGGCAGACAAAGACTAACTATTGTAAAAACATTATTTAATGTAAAACGATTGTGCTATTACAACTGTTATCTGAGAACATTTTCAGTCAATAAGTACGAAGAAAATACATTTACCAAAACGGCAGTTTTATATGTTACAATGCTATAAATATAAGGCATACTTGTACTTTCTGCTCCATATGAAGCAAATTCTCCTAACCCTAAACTCTGTAAAATAATGCGCACATTAGACTCTCCTTAAGTTGTAACATTTACTACTCTGACAGCATAAGAAGATGACAAATATGGATATGCTGCAATCTTACATTTACAAACTGCAGCTCGGTCCATTATCCAGATAAGTGAAGAGCAGAACTCGCAGTATGTGGGAATGTTGTATTGAGTGGCTTTAAATATATGGCCATTGTGTTCCTCAACCTGAAATACATAGGCATAAAACGAGAAGGTTAAGTGAAAGCCTGGCTAGGCCTCAGAGAGCAGTACATAATACTAAATTGGAGAGACCATAACAAGAATATGAAAACAGCATGACAAATAAGATTAATAAGAGGATTATTATGGATTTGCAGGGAAAAAACATAAAAACAATGATCGCACTTACAATATCAGACTCTTTTTTCCTTCTCTTTTTCGGTTTTTGAGTCTTGTAAGAAAGATAAAAAAATAAATAGAGTTAGTCATTAGTGTACAATTTTTTTTTTATATTCAGCACACAAAGTTTTCCTTCATTTGAATATATTAGTTACCTTTCCTGGCGTATAATTCAGAGGTTTATAATCATGAACAAACTCATCTAAGAAAACCTTGAATGTATTTATCCAGACTCTGACAGGAGATTCATTCCAGGCCCGTGGCTGGTGCTGCTTCATAGTCTTGTCCAGGATCTGCTCAAAAAGAGCCCCAAGGTCCCTGTAACGAATGCTTTTTCCATCTTCTCCCTGCAGAAGATATAGATATAGATAGATATAGATATATATATAAAACCAAACAAATTCAAATAACAGAATGGAAGTTAACTGGCAGTGTATGAGGGAGGCAATCCTCCATTCAAAGATAATTCATAAATAATAATCTAATAATATAATCTTAGAACTGTTAAGGTTAAAGTTATAAAAACGCACCTTGAATACTACATTCTAAGTTGTATAAACACAGTCAGAAGATACTTGCCATAAGTGAAGTTGAATAGAGGCTGAAAATGTTCTGCCGGAATTCTTTCAGAGCCCGTTTGAAGAGAACATCCACCATAGAATCTTTCTTACCATCTTCAGAATCCAGATCATTAATCTGTAAAGGCACAAACATCAAAAAACGACAAATAATAAACTAACATACGTTAAAATAATTCCGGTAGTTTGCAAGTCTGATGAGCAATGACGCTTCTAGATTATCTGTGACAGCAGATAAGAGCCACTTGGACCATCTACCGTGTTTCTCCGATAATAACACCTACCCTGATAACAAGACCTACCCTTACTTCTGTAGAACGGTCCAAAATAAGCCCTACCCCGAAAATAAGACCTAGCTAAATCCCCATTTTGTCCGGTCCCTGCGCTAAACCACAATGCCCCCAGCTCTGCCCCCCCTGCATGAAATGGATGCCGCAGTTAAAGATTTAACAGTGGCATCCAATCACAGCTGCAGCGTCTCACTCTCTCACAGTGAGCGCTTTCCCTCCCCTCGTTTTCTGTGCGTGTTGTGAATTTACAGCAGTGCCACGGAGGAGAGTACAGAAAAAGAGGAAAGTGAAGACAAAAAAGAAAAATTGTAAGTACAGTATTGTAAAGCAGGACTGAGGGGCATGATGGGGATAAAAGCAGGACTGAGGGGCATGATGGGGATAAAAGCAGGACTGAGGGGCATGATGGGGATAAAAGCAGGACTGACGTGACGTGTAGAAGATGACATGACCATTTTTGAATAAAGGTAGATTTTTTTGTTCACACTTCTGTTTTTTTAAATTGCTGTCAATATTAATTAAAATAAGACCTACGCCGAAAATAAGCCCTATGGTGTTTTTTGGACCAAAAAAAAAGAGTGCTATTATTATCGGGGAAACACGGTAGTCTGTCCTTTCCAACCACCCCTTTTGTGAAACAACCCTTCCCCAAATTTCCCCTGAACCCACCACCCTCCAGTTATTACACAGAGATCACTTATCACTCACCTCCCTGGAGCCATACTCCCACACAGCTTGTTTTTAAAGATGATGGGCCCGATTCACACATAAGAAGGTGCAGAAAAGCATGTCTCTGCACCTTCCCCCCTAGTGCCCTAGAACTTCCCTTACTTACTTCATTAGAAGGAGAATACAAACAGTCTTTCCCCTACCCCACACTCCCCGGCTCCTTAACATACCTACCCCCTTCCACGCTTCTTAAATGTTCCCAGAGGCTGCCGTGGCACGACTCATTCTAATGGCTAAAGTATGTGCAGTCTTTAAAGACCGCATGTACTCAATCTATGTACCGAAATGGCATGTAGATTGTATAAATGAGCTACTGCGCATGCATAGTAGCTCATTTCTTATTTCTACGCACTTGAGCACAAGCTTCTTAAGTGTGAATTTGGCCCATTATGACAATTTCCCTCCATCCTATCCTATATGCCCTGCTGTATTTTATTTTTTTAAAGCGTGTTTGTTAAATTTATAAACAGGATCCAAGCAGTTTTCCTATTCCCTATAGTTGTTTGGAATATCTAAAACCATGAACGGTTCTTTTTTTACCTTTTTTAGCAGAAATTCATCCATACATTTCAAGTCACTGGCACTACAAATAATTTGAACCCGTTCATTCTTCCACTGTGTAGGTTCCAGAGCGGCACTACTGATCTTCACACTTCTTCTGCGCTGCACCTTTGGGGATGGGTCTTTGTTCTCTTTCTCACGTCCTCGACTGAGGTCAGGACTGTGAGGTACCAGCCATGACCCTGAGTCCACTGGTGGAAAGGAGGAACAAACTTAGTTAAAAGAGAAAATACCAAGAAAAAAATAATTGACAAACATATTAACACAAATACACAAATTAACTTGGTGTAATGGATATAGCTTTAGAATTAGAGCCCATAAATACAGCACAGGACTCACTTCAACTTTATGCTGAGGAAGCAGAGAAAGTTTGAAAAAAAGGGAAAAATATTCAAATCCAATCCAACAAGGGCAGCACAAAAACTCATTTAGCAATAAAGAAGAGGATGCAGATCAAATAGTGGGCAGAAGCCTTTGCTCTGGCCATTGGTGAAGAACTGAAAGGCGGAATATATGAGCCACCTCGAATAGAAACAAGGTGAATGTTTGTTTCACCTACAGATATTTGCATTTCTGGTAGCACGTTGAGGCCAACCAAAATGAACTTCGTGACCTATTGGGCACACCACAAGGTCCAAAAGTACAGAGAAATTACAAGGAAACAACCTGGGAATCTAGTAGACATCCTGTTGGTAGCGCTGCCTTATCATCTGGGCTATGAATTTCCACCATTCGCTATGTTAGGATAAAAGGGAACGAATCAGAGTCATTCTGGTATCACTTTTACGCACCTTGATGAGTCCGCTTCTTCTAATTTCACTATAGAGTGTAGTGGACTTACATTGCATAGTGCAAACCTCAAAAATTTGTCTTCCAATCTTACTCTATTTTTCAGGTGGGCCTAGATAATGGTTAATGGTTGTCTTCTTTAAAAGGACTAATTTCTGCATTGTCAAGTTTTGTCCGGCAAAATGCAGTTGTTTTGTACTCCTTGCACATGTCTGGATCCAAACCATTGTCCTCCCAGTATATGCAGGGGAGGGCTCTTTGTCATCAGGAGCTCAGTTACAATTATTAGAAGTAGTAAGAGTGTTAAAGATAAATGTAAAATGTACAGCTAAAGGAAAATGCTACATGATTTACGGGTTCTATACAATGCTCACAGAAAGGGGTGGCCAGTTTCAAAACACACTCTGGCAAGGTGCCTTATTGGTACAATTCAACAAGCCTATGCTATGGCAAGTAGACCACTTCTGGAGGATGCTCCATTAGATCAATGGGTGCACCAAGAAATTTCAGATAAAGAGTTGTAGAGTTGTGTACAGCTGCCACGTGCACATACATCAGTCTATACATTAAAAAAATTCAGTAAGATTAATTTATTGTGTGCAGATAAAATAATTCAGTCTGACTGCATTAAATAAACCAGCGACTGTGATAACAGTATAAAAGACAAATTGAAACACTTATATGTGTATCTGCAGTCCTTCAAATACACTCCTTCAACTAGTAAGTAGGTAAGACTTAGCTTATTACTTATCATCACTGTTTCCCTATAAGTAAAAACTGTAACTTTTTACCCCCTGACTGGTTGGTAAAGTGGTGCATATGAGCAAAGTATTCTTCTAAAAATGATAATCTACAGTTTATACATGACAGACACTCATTTTATACATGACAGGCACTCTTGCATTAAAGCATATGGTTGTGTGTTGCAACAACATTATTACAGATGTTAACCTTATGTCTTGAGCCCACTCAGTGGTGCAATGTTATTAGTTAATATGCTAGCTTTTACATTAGACCTGGACCTTTGTCTTCACGTTTTAGCTCCTGAATTCAACAGGACTACAGTTATCCAGTAGTTTGTGTGTAAGTTCTTATTGCATACATTAGTAACAAATACCACAAAATGGCATCACTCTCACCATCACTGAAATGAAGGCCTTCTTTCCCTGGAGGCTCAGTGTCCATCTCTAGCACCTCTGTCTGTGGAGTCAGCTTCTCTGCTGCTTTCATCTTCCCCCAGAAACGAATCTTTCCCCTCTGAGGCCTGACATGGCAAATAATGGAGATAACATAATCAATATGTATGATTGCCGTTTCAATATAAATTCAGTGTTAAATTATAAAATTATTAGACTAATGAAAGAAAAATATTTGTCTAGAACAAGATTCATGAGGAAAATGAAAGACAATTTCCTCACTCTCCAGAAAAAGGCTTTCCACAATATAGATAGTAGATAGGGACAGTGCACAAGTAATGGTTCACCTTGCATCTGTCTCTGGAAGCTGCTGTGTAGTAAACATTCGGAGCATCTCTCCATGGGACACAGCTTTTTGGAGTTTGCTGGTCCGTTCTGCAACCTGAACTCTCTGTAACATCTGAAATAAACACATTTCATCAACATTTGTCAACTCACACAGACAACAACAGGAAGATATTATAGTGGATAAATGTAAGGAGAAGTAAGTAGCACATACAGAAATATCTCACCAGAACTGCATTGAAAATCCTTTAAATAATAGTCTAAGGTGTGATCAATTTTCTTAAAGAGTAATGTGGTTATGCTGTATATTCACAACTTTGCATCATTAGTTGGAGCCTTTGCACTTAGTTCTACATTTTGTTAAGTGCATTTATTAGGTCAGCATAGAAAGATATGTCAACTATTGATAAATATAATTTTAACAGTATATTATTGTTCTACCCTCTGAGTGACAGACAAGCATTTTGCAATTAGGACTTTCCTGCGTGGGGCCACACTACTAAATGTTCCAAATAATCAGATAGTATGGTGTGTGACCAATAATAATAATAAAAATAGTAATAGTAGCTCAAGGCAAAATACAAAAAAATGGCAATATTAGCAGCTCACATTGGAATTGCTTTTCAGTCTGTGTCCAACATCCATATTGTCCCCAGTTTGTAACTATAATATCACAGGAGTTGAATGAGGTCCTGGCATTTCAGAAGCACTCACTTTCATAGACAATCCAGGTTATGTGAATGCATAATTACTAATCTAACAGTAACTTAATGCAGGGAACTGACTGTAAGTGATTCCAGCAGATGTCCTGAAAAAACCACCACTAATGCCTTCGGCTTCAAATGTCTCTAGACTATATAAAATATGCATAGTGCCATAAAAAACTAGTTTTTTTTTTTAAAGTGCTAAATACAAAAAAATTCTGGGGTTAAAATAAATAAAAATGTATTTCTCTGACATCCATCGGGGGACACTGCCAGAAAATAGGGGGTATAATAGGTGGTCCTGGGAGTCGGGGCACTTTGAAAGTGTTAACCAGACACTCCTCCCCTACTATGCTCGCCCCCCCCCCCCCCCGCGGCAGGCCCCCCCCCCCAGGGGAAGATTCACTTTTTTGTAAGTGCCCTAAAAGTAGTCTGTTATTCAGGAGATTGCCAGCGACTGTTGTCAGTGGTTCCATCCCCCCTCCTTCCATTGCCAAGAATGTCTGCCATGCAGAGAACACTCAGCAAGGTTGGCCCAAAACAACAGCCAGTTCTCCGCTAACGGAGAGTACAGCTGTTGGCTGCGCTCACCATTCAGGGCGGAAGAGGACACAGGGACCCGTTGGAGGTGGCCATTTCCCTAGGAGCAGTGAGTAGGATGGGAAGGGGTTTTTATTTCCTACTGCAGGAAATCCCCTCCCACAGCATTCTGGAGCGAAGTTGAGCTCCGGTTTTGTCCTCACACTCTCTCCTCACTCATTTCTATAATCTGTTGTTATGTCTGACAAGGGGACTGCTAAAAGAAAGTCCCACGACCAAAGTTTGCCTTTAGCTGTACCGGCTCTAGTTGCAGAACCAGTCTGGCTTCAGTCTCTCACCAATTCAATTGCTGAGCTTATCCACGTAATGTCACAGCATATGGTAAATGATTCAAATCCTTCTAATGCTCTACACTACCCTCCAGCACAGCCGGTACTGTCCAAGAGTGGGGTGTCCCAGACAGGCTTAGCATTATAGCTTGCAGAATTGGCTCAGGGTGTAGCCAAGGCCTCTTTCTCTCTGGAATGCCTTCATAAGAGGACTAGTAAACAACATGTACACAAGTCATGCTAGACTCTAGTGGAGCTTTCAAAAATCTCTTCAGAGGAAGAGAGATAATTTCAAAAATCTGAGTAGGATTCCCCAGAGGTTAAAGATCCTATGATTACACATGGGGCACAGGATCTAGTTTTAGCAAGCCGGAACACTTTAGGGTTCACAGAGACAAAAAACCTGTGAGTATGCTGCTTTCTCTTTGTTTAAGAAACAGAAATGACATATTATTTGATTTCCTCCCTCCCCTAAGATGTTGGAGCTCCTTGCGGGGGTTTGTCAGAAGCCTTATCAAAAATTCTGTGCGCCATTAATTTTAAATTCCTGTATCCCTTACCTGCAGAAGAAGCTGCAGTATGGGAGACTTCTCCGGTAGTCAACCCTCCTATTGCCCACTTAACTGTATTCTGGTACAGGGTGCAGTTTTCCTCACCGATAAAAAAATGTTTGTTTTTTTTATACGATCTGCTTATGCAGCGTTGGGCACTCTGGTGAGACCAACTGTATCCACGGCCTGGGTTAATAAGGCTATATAGGTTTGGGCAGACGACTAAGTCAAGGGTAAAGAGGATAACAGACCACAAGCTGAACTTATTCTTTTGGCAGAACACATTAGAGAAGCTTCTGAATTTGTGAGCCAGGCATCGTTAGATGCTACAACTATAAATTTTAAGCTTTCTGCTCTCATTATAGCGGCTAGGTGGTGCTTATGGTTGCGCTCATAGTCAGCAGATGCTGATTCCAAGCAGACTTGATGGTGTCTCGTCGGAGTCAAAGTTCCCCTGTTCTGTACAAAATCCAGAGACCCCACTGCAAGAGTCACTGGAGCAATGTCGTTTTACATGGCAGTTTCAGCTGGTGTACCTGTTCCCTCCACTTCACGTTACCGAGAAACCTCAAGAAATTGAAAAGAGAACGAGTAGCCGCCTTCATCATGGCTCCAGACTGGCCACACCGGGCGTGGTACTCAGATGTTCTCTCAATGTCCACAGCACCCCTACCTTCCTGTTACCTCTACGTCCCGATCTTCTCTCTCAAGGACCCCTTCCTTGCCATAACTTAAGTCAGCTCGCTTTGACAGTGTTGCTACTGAGACCCCAGGGGATTCCCTTCTGAGGTTACCTGGACTATGATTAGAGCTAGAAATCCTTCCCCATCCACAAATTATTACAAAGTGTGGAAGACTTATATTAAGTGGTGAGAAGCAAAAAGGGTTCACACTTCTAGGTAATCTTCCATGGTTTTTCTCTTTTCTCCAGGTTTAGCATCTATAAAGATGCAAATTTCTGTCCTTTCTGGCTTTTCCAGCAAAAACTGGCAGGTTTACGGGACATACAGACTTTTCTGCAGAGAGTCTTACATGTTCAGCCCCTTTTATTTACCCCATTGAAACATGGGGACTAAACCTGGTGTTACAGGCGCTTACCAAAGAGCCTTTTGAACCATTGGCGTCCACTGACTTTAGATATCTCACCTGGAAGGTGACACACTACATAAGTAGTAACAAGTATATACCGGTAAGAAGTAACAAAACTAACTGTCATAGAAAGGGTGGGAGTGCCGTGTCCCCCAATGGACTCAGAGAAACGTATTTTACAGTGAGAAAAGATCCTCATTTCTCTGAAGTCCATTGGGGGACACAGCCAGACCATGTGGACATACCAAAGCTGTTCCTAAGGGAGGGAATGCTCTGTAGAAGCTGCGTGCAAGTCCTTGCGTCCAAAACTGGCATCCTGTGATGCGAAACCCTGTAACTTGTAAAATGTAGTAAACATGTGGACAGAAGACCACGTCACGGCCCTGCACAACTGTTCAGCCAGAGCACCATGACGTGTGGCCTATGAAGTACTGACTGCAAATTGTAGCCCGTAATCCACCGAAACAGCGAAGCTTTTTAAAAAAGATCATTCATCTCCTGTTAGTCAACAAACATCAAATGAATGTGGATGTGGTATACAACTATGACACACGGCCTCATTATAAATGTTTTTTGTGTTCACTAAGACGAAATTACATTTCAGACACAAAACAGATCAAAATTGGAGCCACCCTCTACCCTGCTAGTAGAAACATGTAACATCCAACAAAACACTACGTAACTTTTCTTCCACTTTCTAACTTATCAAAGTAATTCATACTTATACAGCAAATTATTAACATTTATATTTTTATGCATTGTGTTTGAGAGGCAAATACAATTAAGGCTTATTAAGCAGAGGTGAGACATACATGTATTAGGGTCAATGATATGGGAAGAGTTCACTTAAGTAGGTTACTGTTCCCTGCATATATACTTGTACTCTTATATAAAGTGCCTGTGCATTGCATATTATATAAGACTAATTAGCCGCATAAATGTAAGAAATATGTGTATTAGTAGGAAAGTAAAGTTTATTTGAGGTCTGCATGTGTTAACTACACGTTCTTCTAATTATGAATTTTTGACATTCAACTGTTTCTGGACTTTACCATTTCAGAGTCGCTGTGACAAGCCTGGCCCAGTCTGCCTGCCTCCTCAGTAGCATCAGAGGGGTTGATCCGCTCCCCCTGTTCATCTGAATCCTCCTCAGAGTCTCCCCCCCCTCTAGTCATAAAATCTGATCGTGTTCGTGCCATGCGAGCTTTTCGTCTGTGTGGTGCCTGACGGACAGAATGACAACGGACATGGGGAACACAAAATAAAATCACAAACACATGATGGAGGGGGATTAAACAATCCACATAAAAAAACAATAAAAAATTCATTGTATAGAACAAATCAAAAGACATATAGTGGGATACAAAAAAAAGGAAAACGTAGAAAGCATGGAATGTTAAAACAACAAAGAAAGTGCTACATTAAACTAATAACAAAAGGAATAAAGTAGAACAAACATAAAAAAACAGAATGGTAGTAGGAAAAGCACAGCTCATTGGCCTATATTATAGCCCGTCTACAGACTACTGTAAAATACAGATTCTTGTCCCCCTTGATGTCAGGAAGAAAGAACATCCACTCTACTTACCTCACTGACTCCGGTCGGCTCAGTTGCATCCAATCTCTTAGTAGAGTCACTACGTGCAGGCCGATGTGGTAGAATTGAGGAACTACTATAACAAAAAATATGACATTAGTAATGGGGTATAGACAAAACCGAGTTAATAGTGGTTAAAAACTAAAACTAGATATGGTACAGAGAACCACTTATTGTACATGCTAATCTGCATCTTTTTCTATCTTCAGTTTTTTGTTATTTTTTTTTTTATTAATCTAGACTTTCATTATATTCCTAGGCCTGGAATGTGGAAAGGCCCACATCTGAAGCCTGCTGGCCTCTGGTGACAGTGGCTGGAATACGCGTCGTCTGACAAGGACTTTCTCATATTAGCAATATAATATTTGCCTCAAAAAAAAGTTAACTCTGAAATATTCCCCTTAATTTTTTACCGTGTGTGATCACAGACAAAACAAAAGCTACATAAAATGACCGTAATTCAGTCTCTCTCAAGAAAGATGTTTTTATAATTGTACATTTTTATTCGGCTTTCAGTTGTTGGATGTAGCCTCATCAGCCTGGATTAAAGTATAACATTTTCATGGAATAGCTAATTTAGCTATCCCCAGCAAGCAGGAAATCAGGATAAAACTTTACCACAATATACAGCCTGGAATAAAAAAAAATTATTCCTGGCCCAACCACTATCATTCAGTGTGATCATCTACCTAGAAATCTTTATTAATATCATCAGAACGTTTACCTTCAATCCCATATACTACTTTATTACCTTTAATAATGTATTACTGGATTAGCACCTAAGAACCCACTATCTCCTTTATGACCTTTAATAACATCGTGTTCTACTTACTCTGAGTCACTACTTATATTCCCTTTGGGATTAAAAAAGATGCTGGAATTCCCAGTGCTGTGCAACCATGGACGTCTCCCTGAATCACCAATGTCTCCTGCGGCATTCCCTCTAGGCGCGTCCCGAGGCTCTTTCTGAGTCCAGAACATGCTAACTGGACGGTCATTTTGTAAAACTGGATCAGTCTTCCCTTTAACAGTTAGTCCCTTGATCTCTGTCTTAGGAGGACTTTTCCATTGTGGGCTCTGAAATAGAAGAGACTTTGGCCTATCAGTCTGTTTTTTGTTGTCTACCTTGGACAAATGCAGAGAGCTGTCTGCATCTCTTTCCTGTCCCTTTTGTTCCTGCAATTTACGTTGTCGCTCTAACTCTTGTTTCTCTCTGCGTATCTGCTCCATCATAAGTCTTTCTTTTTCTTGCTGCAGTTGTTTCTGTAGCTCCTCCTTCTGTTCATTAAGTTTCTGAAGTCGTTGCAGGACAGAGTCAGAAGGAATAGTCCCATGATCACTTTGCTCCTGTCCCCTATAAAATTCTTGGTGTGGAATATAAAAAGTAGGGAGGCTACAGGAAAGTTGGGGTTCACGAGTATGTGTCTTGCAAGAAAGGGGGATGGAAGTCTTGGTAGGTGCACTCTCAGACAATTCAAGTCCAGGAGACTTCTGTCTCCAGCTAGTTGAAGACCCATAGGCAATATTAACCGCACTGGAAGATGGGGATGGTGGATGGTGAGAAGTGGGACTTTTTAGGACCTCAGAATCAGCTTCATGTTGTGTAGGAACAGCTTGTGAATGAGAATCTTGGAGTGGAGGACAGGGTGAAGTAGATTCAGAAGGAGATTCAACTGGTCCATTAAGTGAACCGTTTTCTTGATTAATAGGCTTGGAGAGGTTATTTGAGGGGATACTTGAAATACCATTGGATTGAGAGTAATGTGATTCACATTTAGGAGAGCCTTGTGGACTATTGGAATTTGATATTAAAGGAGAAGCAATAGCGCTTATTTTGCTATGTACAGTAAAATCAGGGTTTGTGGGTGAAGCAATCAAAGTGTTTAAAGTTTCATACATAGTAGAATTTGATGTGCCTTTTGTGGGGGAGCCGAAGGGTCCAGATGACTGAGTGCTCAGTGGTTCCACTATCAAAGACTCTGGTAGCTCATTTGGAATGGACGCCTGGGATACTTCAATGCAATTTCTTGAAAGCCTGCGAGTGGGGGAATTTGGGTGTTGATTGCAAGATACCAGCTCTGCTGCATGATCTTCAGATGGCTGCTGAGTGTCCTCATAGCTAATAATTTCTAAGCTGCCTAGAGAACCCTCACTTTCAGGAGTGTCTGGAAGTTTATCTAAAATGATTTCTGCCGACCAACGCCTCTCATCTGAAGGAGACACACCACCACTCCGCACCTTCAGTAATTCAAGACTGAACTGCGCTTGCTCTAGCTCTCTCATGCGACGGCTTTCTCTTTTGGCTCGGACAACCTTCCTTTGGTTTGGGTCTTCCAAAGACTTTGGCCTCTCTCTAATGTGCACCTCACCGGATATACATTTTTCAGGAAGTACTGATGTGGGACTTGGGATGTTTGGCTGGCTGTGCTCAGAAGTGTCTTCCCAGTGGCTAATATCTGTATCAGGAGATTGAGGCAAAGATCTGGACGCTATATTGCTTTGCTCTCCTAAGGAGAGATGTTGCAGGAAATCAGTTTGTTTCTTTAAAGAATGTAACCTGAAAAATAAAGAAATAATATAGATTCTTATTTGCACAACACATCTTTAGGCTTTACATACAATTTAGAATACAAATGCCCTACCTTTGTCTGGCTACATAACCTCTGCATGCCGCTTGCAACGTTATCACATGTCTCCTCTGACGCTGATAAAGTCTACTTTGAGCGTAGCTCCTCCATGCAGTCTGGATGCATATAGCTGCATTTTTCCTTCGCAACCAATATTTGCGCCAGTTTCTTTGAATGATGATGGCTGAGAATTTCATCTGCAGATAGTGTTGCCTTGCCTTGCAGCCCCTCCACCATGTTTGAATGATATATGCAGCCTCAAAGAGTGTGTCTTCTTTCCCTGGTAGATCGTCTTCACTCCAACTTTTCTTGTAGTGTCTCCAGTATCTCTGCATAGTGACATCATATCTTACATGAGTTCAAGCAATGCAATAAGAAACAAAAGAAAGAAATGAATTCTAAGTACCTGAATGGTAATGGCTGCTTCTTTAAGGTGCAAAAATCTCATGCGTTGTAGCCTGGCTCTTATCCAGCGCTGTAACAGAATGATACGCTGCAAAACTGTCTGGTGTAACATGTCCCGTAGGCACTGCCGCTCCTGCTCCTTCACAAAGACCTGTGAGAGAAATCCATTTATTACAAGTTTTCATTAAAACCAACAAATTTATTGTCCAGTAAATGTCATTGTTTATTTCCTCACCATAGTTTTTCCGACTTGATATTGATCAGGGCTGTGACCGACCCGCCAAAAAAAATCCTGGATACATTGTCGTGTGGGGGTAACATTTTGTGGCAACAATACTGAAAATTGAGTAACAAAGTCCTAGGAAAGGTATAAAGCATGGTCAGACAATAATTACTACAGCATTCAGTAAGGTGATATTGTAGAACTGCATTTCAGCCGACAAAAATATGGTTCACTCTGTACACTGTAGGTATCTGTTTTATCCTTGTTCATGATTAAATATAATCTGTATCAGTGAATTGTAGTGTGAACTGCAATTTGTTATCCACGGCTCCACATTGCGTGGTATACTGAGAATTGGTAAAATGTGTGAATTTTATTATTATGTACTGTGCACAGATAAATAGTTATAATACAACGTATATTACCTATAATATAGCAGTACTATATGCAATGCGTTATATTCAGTGTACACCAAATCTTCTTTTTAAAATGCACACAGTCTAACCTGGAAGGGATATTTGCAGCTGTAGCCAGACTGGCGAATTCGGACGGTTTCCAGCATTCCAGTGTAACGTAGTTGTCTGAGCACCAATGAGTCATTGAAACGCAAAGGCACCTGTTCAATTAAATTGAGCATGAACATGAAAATAAGTTTAGCAATTGGAATTATATTTAGCAATTTAACTATTGGAAAGGCAGCATCAAATTTATCATTTCTGTTTAAGATGCACAGGATAAAAAGAAAAAAAAAATGAAAAAACAAAACCTCTATACAAACACTAAATGTATCATGCATAAACTGTTTTTGCATTTAGTGCTTTTTCCTTTCAAAGCAGCCAATTGAAATAGCCTCTAATTGCACTGATATCTGTCTAAGGAGTCCCAATGGTGAAAAGTTGTCCTGCTAACACACAGAATTGTAGCATATAAAAGCAAAAAAATCTGATGACTTAATAGGCTATATTGTACCCATATTGTTTTCTACACCAATATGTACATGTAAATGGCTTAACAAAAATCATGCAAACTAACAATACTATCAGCTGCTGTAAAAAAGTGTATTTTGCAAAACTGGATAGGGTCACAGCCACCCACTCTTGAGATGTTACAGGTCAAACTATTTTATTTGTTCGGAATGGAGTGGCTGGAGGCAACACTGTCTAAAGAAAAATCTGTGCAAAAGTTGTTTAACGTTTGGACAGGCTATATAAATACGTTGTCAGCTACGCTTAGGGCCCAAATACAGGATTGCTTCAAAACAACTACTTGGTATAAGACCAGATATTTATTAGGAGAACCCCCTCTTCTGCTTGAGACTTAAATTGAGGGATAAATGTCTCTATATGCTTGGTGGGATAGAACTTGGAGATCACCCGTTGAGGCTCTGTACATTTAGGTTTATCCACCTATAACTTAGTTTTGAGAACTCTGTGAAATACTATGTGGTCAACTGAAATTCTTGTACACTGTATGTTTTTGTGTAATGCTATTACATTCTAAATGTTACTCCAATAAAAAAAAAGTACTAAATAAAAAAATTTAAAAAATGCAAAACGCTCTCTGAATCAAGGTTTTATTCATTGCTATATTACTTGACAGTACATATTTAAGCAAAACCTATGCCCTGATCAACTGACTCCCACTAGTCCTTCTTCTCTTGTCAACCATGATTTTAGCCTTGTCTAAACAAATGCAATGACTTCTCGCACTCTTACACGCAATAGCACTAGCAAAAGTATTGTACTTCTATGACCTTCTTTAAATATACTGCAGCCTACCACTCCCTGCAAACTCTCAACAATGCCAGACAACCATTCTTTAAAACATTTGTCTAACACCAAAACCTTTTATACATTTATAGGTCTTTCTAGCCAATCCAAAACAACGAGGCCAATCACATTCAATAACCCTGAATAATGGTTACAATTGACAAAATGCATATAGTATCCTGTAACCTGATCTCAATTTCTGTTCTGCAACTTGTGGTATTTTCTCTTAAATCACAAATATATAGCAACCATTTTCCCTGGTTATCGTAGCGCCTACCTACTACACCTTATTGTCACAGATAACAACCTATATTATGAATTAAACAATCCATCATTTTTGTTTTCCTAGAACCACCTTCTCTTATCCATTACTTGGAGAACAACAAGATTCAGTCCTAGGCCATAAGCTGTTTTCTATTCCTTCCACTTTTCTGAAGAAATTCATACTGAATGTGTTTATAAACATCTGTGCGGCCTCCTGTTACATACATCAAAGAAATATTTCCAAAATTCAGAAATGCAAATACTTTATAGATACCACATTGAATATTGCAGAAGTCTTCTTACTTGCCTGTCACTGACCAAGTTAACATTTTCCACTCATCTTCTAAACTCAAACTTTACCCAAACCAAGGTCTAAAATCAAAATTGCTCTGTGACTAGATCCTACTGCGTCATTAATCAATCTTTCCCATTGAATTCTGCCTTGTCCACTACATTACAAGGTACAATTAAATGAATGTCAATAGTTTTATAATAACTATAATAACACGTGTGTAAGATGACTGCTGGTGCAGTATTAAAAAAGGTGCCTCTGCCAGATATTACCTTTTCTGCATTGGAGCGTATACATTTCACAAAATAAGGTTCAGCCTGCCCCAGTGTCTCCATCAGCTTGTTTAAAGATGCCTGAAAAATGGCAAAGAAAGGCATTCTCTAAGTCAGCATGGCATAAGGCATTTCAGTGTAGAAATATAGAGGAGTTATGGAGTCTCACCTGGAACTGAGCACTAATACTTGGTGGCTTCTTCTTCTTGTGCAGATGCAGCAGGGATTTGGTGATGCGATCGTGCAGGGTGAGATTGGAGAGGTGTTTCAGGGACTTTACATCCAACAAGTGCTTTTGTTTTATAGAGACATAAAGGACAGCAAACAATTACCTATAAAACACTACATTTGGAAATTAAGTTACTTGTAAATGTAATACAACTGTTTTTCAGGTTATGGTAACAGCTGTGAAATAATGTACATCCAACAAGTGCTTTTGTTTTATAGAGACATAAAGGACAGCAATCAATTACCTATAAAACCCTACATTTGGAAATTAAGTTACTTGTAAATGTAATACAACTGTTTTTCAGGTTATGGTAACAGCTGTGAAATAATGTAATGTCATTGCATTCAAATACATATACTTTAATATGGAGTTGATCCCCATTTTGTAGATATAACAGCTTCCACTCTTCTTGAAAGACTTTCCACAAGATTATGGAGTGGTTCTGTGGGAATTTGTGCCCATTCATTGTTTAAAGCATTTATGAGGTCTGGCTGATGCTGATGACCTGGCTCACAATCTCTCTTTCAGTTCATTCCATTGGTATGCTGAAGCATTAAGGTTGCCCTTCACTGGAGATAAGAGGCCTAGCCCAGACCCTAAAAAACAGCCCCATACCATTATTCCTCCTCCACCAAACTTCACAGTTGGCATAATGCAGGTAGAAAGGTAGCATTCTACCGGCATCCGCCAAACCCAGACTCACCCATCTGACTGCCAAATAGAAAAGCGTGACTCCACAGAACACATTTCCACTGCTCCAGAGTCCAGTATCAGTGGGCTTTTCACCACTCCATCTGACTCTTGGCATTGCACTTAATAATGTGAGGCTTGCATGCAGCTGCTCAGCCACGGAAACTCATTCCATTAAACTCCCGCCACACTGTTTTTGTGCTTTCATTAATGCCAGTGAAAATGCGGAACTCCTCAGCTATGGAATCAGGTGAGTGTTGGAGACTTTTACACACCATGCACCTTAGCAGTCTTTGACCCCTCTGTGATTTTCCGTGGTCTTTCGCTTCATGGCTGAGTTGATGTTGTTTCTAAACATTTCCACTTTTTATAATATTATTTATAGATGACCGTGGAACGGTTACAATCTCCGCAAAGAAACTCTGAATTTCAAAAAGGGACATCCGACACCTTTTCAGATATCCCTTTTTCCTATACTTACCACAATCTACTTTTTTTTTTTTTAATGAATGAGTGAGTATGCCGTTCAGGATGCATCACCCATTCACTTTTGCAATGAGCGATATCCCTCCGCCGATGCTATCGCCGGACCTGAAACAGGTAAGTTAGGGGTTTAGGTCAGGCTGCAGGAGAGGGAGGGTCAGGGTCAGGCTGCAGGAAATGGTGGGTTAGGGTCAGGCTGCAATTAAGGGAGGATTAGGGTCAGGCTGCCAGGAAGGGAGAGTTAGGGTTAGGGTAGTGAGAGAGGAGGGTTAGGGTTAGTGTTAGGGAAAGGAGCGGGGAACTATTTTTTATTTTTTTTATTTTTTTTTTTACAAATTTTCGGACCACGGAGCTTTTGGTTCTCCGTGGATCGATTGCAATGCCTCTTCGAGGTATATGCAATCAAAATCCCTGCCAGTTCGCAACTGGCTGGGAGGAATCAGATTTTCTTTGTGGGGAACCACAATTTGCTGAGCAAATAAAACACTGAAATAATTAATATGCCTCCACTGTTTACGAATCTTCCAACAGTGCAGTTTACATTATTGACAGTTTGATCTGTTTTGCTGCCCAGAGCACAAGACATGAAAGTGGATTTACAGATTTTATGGGGGTTTGCTACCATCCCGTTCTTTAGAATTATGACACTGATATACGGATACATCAAAGACTGGCCATCACTAGTTGGATTTTCAGCAAACTTTCCAGCTTACTCGGTTTATAACGCTGGATATATTTCATCTTCCCAAAACCAAAAATAGCGGCGAGATTGTTCATAATTTGGATTTACACGTTTTGATGCTTGACTGTTATTCATATTGCATGCCTGCTTAGGATTGATGAATTATTATTGAACCTCAGCATGGTATTTTTATACTTGTTTTTATGTTTTGATTCTAGTACCACATTATGGGGCAGATCCAGAATTAAGTACAGTGCTCGTATATGTCTCTGCAGTGGAATTATATTGACGCAATATGCAATTCTATATTCCATACCTGCTAGGGTAGTTCACTAAACCCTATCTTAACTTTTACGCACACGCCCCACCTAAAGTGGGTGCAAAATGGAGGATCGTGCTTGACCAAATCCTTTACTGTACGATTTGAATATCTCCCCCTGTCCACCATGCATACATGATGTATGCATGTGCATGGCAGGTCATAAAGACCAGTTGTTGGAAAGACTTACAATGCTTAATCCAGAATCATTCGTAGTGTGTTCTGATACATACCCACCATGTGCACGTATAAGCAAAATGCACACATTTGGAACATGTAAAACGTCTATTTTGAGAAAGTGTAATCCGGTCCTATGTGTTTATTATTTCAATAAATATAATATTGCTTATTGAACAACTTTGTTGTGATACTTTCCAATGCAAATAGAGGGGTTTTGGTTTTATAGGACTTTCTTTACGGTCTTCCTCACTCACCTTGGGGAGGGCAGGTTTGGATTTTGAGTTCTTGTTTCTCCTGAAATAATAATACATTGAATTAGATCATAATCAACCTTACACAAAGTTAATTAAACAGAAACCCCAAGCTTCTTGTTGACATTGTTCTTCTACATTACAATTTCCCTCAATAGTTTTTTGTTGCAACAACCACTCTTACATAAGAATTCCATGAGCTCTCTCCAACAGTTTGCTGTCACTGCTGCTGTTCAGGTTGGAGCTGGGGGAGCTGATGAATATTCCACCACCCTCTAGATAGGAGCTAGAGGATGACAGACGACTCTGTCTTCGTGCAGTCCAGCTCAGCTCGCTGAAATACAAGAACACAGCTTGAAAACAACTTTTCTAATTGTAAGAGAGGTATAAACACATACTGATAACAAATGGGACAGTAGTCACTTACCGCGAGTTTCTTTCTTGTATGGTGTTTACTCCCTGTAGGTCAGAGAGAGGGGTACGAGGAGTTCTACGGGGAATATCTGGAAAAAATTGCTTTAAATTACAAATGGTAGAGCAAAAAAGAGGAACCAAAGGGTCCTCCAAAAGATAGTCTATGTATCTGCTCCTATAAAATTGTGGTACTGATTATTATTGATGATAAAACATAGAATCGTGGTACTGTGTGTGTTAGAATGGTCTGTGTTGATAAACATCTACAAGTGATCATGTAAGTGGGACTCTCTAGCAGAACAGATGTGTGTGATACAAGCATGTCCCTGAGAGCAGTGCCAATACCATATAGAAAATTCCTTTGTATAACCCTGCCTTAACAACTGTGTGTTCATGTGTCTTCAGAAATGTTAGGAACATGCCCAGGTGACAAATTCTTGCAGCTCCATACTTTTGCTGCAGATCCAAAATGGTGTCAGAAACACAAGGACATTAATATGTGCAAGGCATGGGGAGCAGGCAGCATTCTTGTGTGAAAAGACAGTAACCAGCAGGCCCGTGAGTGGAGCACATGCATTACCATAACAATACATGCGGAAAGGGAGTGGTAAATATACTGAAGACATGTGTTAAAATGTTAAATCATGCATACAAAAATATATTATAACCACTGCAGTCATGAGATTTAGATTAATACCCAATCATAGTCTATTCTCTACCCCTCCTCCCCACCATGTGCAGAGATTTCTATGGAACCAATTAGAATACTTTGATCTAAATATTTAAGCTAAGCTTTTGTCTACCCCAGGTGTTGTCATTATGCAACAGTGGCACAATAATCACTACAGTCATTTAGACTCACTACTGTTTTCCAAGTTAAGCAAGACGATCAAAACTATTCCACATTCCACAGAGCCAATTAAGCATAAAAGTTAATGTAGCAACATTCACATTTGCTAGAAACTAAATAGAGAAGTCACATTTAAAGTGCATCATAGTTTTGGATGGTTGTGTTACAGACTGAACTTTTGGACTTCAAGTTTATATTTCTTGTTAATATTTAAAATATTTCCACCCAAGTACAACTGCCTAATATTACTGTATAACAGAACAGTGCAAGCTTGTTGTAGTACTTATTTCCTACAGTTAAACAGTGCTACAATATATACATGTAAGTTCTCTGAAAGTTAATTGGTCATATAGAGTAGACATTTACACCACCGATTGGTGAACTTATAAGAGATCAGGGTTTAATAGAAGATCATAAATCTCTTTATTTATCATACAACCAGTGTACAATAACTATCTATAGATCTATATTTGTAAGACAAATATGTGATGTGTTTATCTGGGGCATCTGTCCCTACATGGAGGGTCTGGCCAAATGGCACAGCTCAAAGGATTAATAGTGTTGATGTATCTGATAAGCGATATTTCTAAATCTTATCACACAGGGAGGAAATTAACTGTGCCTGGGGCCTATATTATTTACACCTGTCCCAGCTTCAAAGGGACTACTGACCATCAACCAGTCTTACTGTCTCCGGACTTCACAGAGGTCCACACTACAGCTGTCTCTGCAAAATCAGAGATGCCACCATTAAATTACAAGAAAGGAAAATGTATTACTGGAATAAACATAAAATTCAAATTTATGATAAAGTTAGAAATTCCCCAGTTCTCAGGGTTGTGTAGTAAGCTCATGTGCCAAATACCTGTAACTCCCTCAAATCTTGGAAAGTGACACCATAGAGTAACTAGCTGATTACTAAATAAAGAATAGATTTATCTCAACGCAGTTCTCAAAGTCATAAAATTGGTCATAACCTTGTTCTACCAATCACATTATCATTGCCAGGAAGGGAGAAAGAAATAAGACTGGTTTTAAAAGGTAATGAGCCCACAGCTTAAGGTCATTATATGAGTTCCTGTCCCTCATTTATGGAAAGTCCATTTTCTATTCTAAGCCTCCGGCAGAGCTTTATGTGAACAATTTGATTATTTCTGTTTTACCCTATTTGTTTAACCTTTAGTTGTCATCTCTTTATTAGTAAAAAAAAAAAAAAAAAAGCATTGTACCCTTTTGTAAGAGTTTCTTTATTGATCTGTTCCTTTATACAGTTCACATATGCTTTATAACCCTTAGTCTAGAAGTTTTGATTGCTTTGGCTACTATAATCTACAGGGATTGTGAGAATAAGTAACTGGTTGATAGTTTCTGTTATTCTGTTAAAGGGATATAATTGAAGCCTGAGAACACAGCATGTGGTGGCATTTTGATTTTGGGAAAATATTGAGTTTAACCTTAAGAGGGGGTAGCTATAGGTGGGGCTGTGAAAGAATACTAAATGTGAATTTTATATGTAGGCCCCAAGATAAAGTACACCTCCAGGAACTAGGAGTGAATGACCCTTTGGTCCTAACAGACCTATTCATAGCTTTATTAAACAGGGGTGAATTTGGAACTTAAACTAGCCCTGGAATAAATATGCAAAAATCCACATGTAGGCTGGTTCAACTATAGGCGGGGATAAATAAAAAGTATGCAGGATTAGCACAGAATAAAGAACACTAATAAGAGCAGTAAGAGCAGAACAGATATTTAATGTTGGTGATGTTATATATAGTAAGTTAAGTATAAAAGTTTTGTAGAAGAGTGACACTAAATAGCTTCTACTGACCAATATTTTACTATTTAATAAAGGGATTTACAGTGACCTCTATGTAACACTCATTGGAGCTGCCATCAGGGGGGTAACCAGGACTTTTGTACCGGGCCCAGAGAAGGTGGCCCATCGATACTCGTCTTATTTCTCCAGAAGCAAGTATCTGTGGAATCATATCACTGATACTTACTGCTGAAGAGCTGTAGCAGGCTGCAGAACAGCAGGGAATGATATCACCTCGCCTCAGACCCTATGTGATGTCATGGGTGCTTTCACATAGGGGACAGGGTGCTGCAGCCAGCGTCATAGGCCCCAAATTTCCCTGTGGTGGCCCTGATCACCACCACCTAATAAAGAGAGCACCCTAATGGACCTCCATTCTATACAGACAGCATCTAATCACCATCACACATTGCTGTCAAATGATACAGGGGCTGCTGGGCGGCCTTCAAATAGTCATTGTTGAACCTACCATGTAAATCCTTTGACCAATCCACACTTGGCTTTGATGAGGAACCCATAGAAATATTTCCTCCTTAAAGCCAATAGCATTGCATTCCAGCTACTATTGGTCACATTTTTATTACCATACAGCAAGGGCATTATAAACATGCAAAATTTCCATTTCTTGTGCTTTAAATATAAGCAGCAATCTTAAAAGAACAATGCGCTGATATGTGCTATATCTCCTTTAAATTGTGTAATGCTTTAGACTTTCCCAGTATTTGCCTTAAAGGCTATTCAGTATAACATTTATTCTCAATGATGCAAAACCGAAAAACCTAAAATTAGGTCTACCGTTTACCAAGTTACTTACATACAAGCTACATGGCTATGTTCATCATTGAAAAAATATACATTTAAGCTTGACAAGCAGTTAATAAAAAGGCTGGATAGTAGTCTGTATTTACATAGTAGGCTCGATAGTAGTCTGATAGAACACTAGAATTAGAGAAACTTGCATGCTATATATATGATCCCTTGTCCAAGAGAACAGATCAGAGGATTGCTGGGTATAATATTTCACTATTAATGGCATTTAGTATATATAAAACAAAGCTTGGGGGATAAAAAAATCATTTTCCCAATTGCCTAAAAATTTCCAAGTGTTTTAACCATGGTGAAATGACACTGAACAGTTTCATATGTCTACCTAACTCCAGACTTTATAAATTCTGTCCTTCTTACTTCAGAATTCAGACTCAGTGTGAAGAACTGTGTTGAAGGGTTAAGCTAGGTACACACTTGTCCACTTCTTGTCAAACACAAGCTCTGACCTTTTAATTGGGCCGACTTTGGTTAAGTGTGTACACTCACAGGACTGCCCATTACATCAAATCTGGATCACCAGGTCAGGTCATATGATTTTTTTTTTTTTTTTTTTTAAACCTGCTTAAAAATCAGGAGACCCGATAGCCAATCACGCTCCCCCAACTTCTTTGTCCAATTCAGTTCCTAATTTGGACATTATGTAGCACAGCCTTTGAGGTTGATCTGGTGAATATTTCAAGAATGTGTGTGATGAGGTGATCATTTGAGCAGATCCTTTCAGCAGATGGAGGGTGGAGGTCTGCTGTAAAATTGGACAAGCGTGCATCATGGATCAGATGTCGTGTCCGTAACCTTGGTCTGCTCTAGGATTTGTTGGAAGGGACTATTGCAGCAATGGTGCTGCCTACAAAACGAGCTTCTGGAAAACTTCCCTGAGGCATGTAATGTGTAATGTTGGTCTATAAAAATCAAAACACAAAGAACGTTTTTCTTCTCAGACATTCTCATAGATGTTGTCCCTTCTCTGTAGAACCTTATTTCTGTTTATTGCCTGATGATCAGACCATGAAGAATTAAATCTCAGTGACAGCAGTATACAGATCAGAAAAACTGAAATTTAGAAATTTAATGTTAACTGTGGTCTTTATAGACATAGCTCTGTTACAGTAAAGTTCCTCCTCTCTTATTAAGTAGAGTACTCCTAAGTAGAAGTCACTTTTACCATACATTAATGGTTTTATTTTATTACACACAATACAGCCCCCTTAAACTGTTTTATTTTCAGAAATATACCCCATCATATAGTAACTGCAGTGATGGAATGTGAAGATTAATAATTCTAATCCCAGACAACAAAAATGCTATGTGAACTTAATGTTTTATGTTCACCACAGCAATGCAGAAATCATCTAGTATTTTAAGTACATGCTTAGCAACCCAACCC
>WWET01000974.1:296813-314750 GCA_011038615.1 Limnodynastes dumerilii
ATTCTATTCTATCCATCTATTTTTGGTGATAGAATTCTGAAATAAATGATTTCTTTTGGATTTCATAGTACAAGTCTTCGGAGTGCCTTTCTTTGCTTTTGGATTGTTGTGGATGCTTTTTTTTTTGAAAATGCACCTTGAGCAGGTTCTATCTATCTACAGGTCAGCCATGGATGGTTCAACAAATATTATTGCCTTTTTTTTCCAAAACCATACAGAAGAAAGAGTAATAAATACAGTAATTCCTGTAGTAGCTTGTGTACAACAATATTGCTGCATATGTTACACATTTATTTTCTTACATACTAATGTTATCGATAGAATATAAAAGTAAAAAAAAAGAAAAAAAGACGCTAGCAAGCATGTTAATAGAAACAAAATTTTTGCATTACACATCTTGTGAAAAAGAAACATCAACAGATGAGTATACAACACAGACATACAGATGAGCTTATTTATGTATGTTTGTGGATAAATAGCAAACATTCAGGTACAGGCACATAGGAAAATGCAGTCAGAAATGATGAAAGTATGGTATGGAGCCTGTTTATATACTGGACATATGTGTTCTAGACCTGTATCTATGTATATGTATGCTACTGCCCTAGATTCTAAAAAAACGGAGCCTCATGTTCATGAATTTGCAGAGGATTCTGGGATGGCAGCCTTACTGTATTGGTCGTTCTGACACCTCTGCAGGATCTGTAAGCTCCTTTGGTGGACGGGGTGCTGCAGAAAGCTAAAGCTAGAAAGGCCTTTGTGAGTTGAGCCAGGAGGCCCCGTTGTACAGGGGGGGCCCGAGCCTTGAGAGCAAACACACAGGAAGAGAAGACAGAGACAGATTAACCAGAGAGAGGGCAGAGCAACAAACTCCCAGCAAAGATAGAGGCTGAATACCCCAAGGATGCATCTTCCGAACCCAGAAATAGAGACAGATATATGTGAGCTGGTACATCTCCCAATAGCTATGCAGAGACCTTATGACATATGTAAGTATGAGGGCATCTCTAAGTAGGAGACATGTCCATAATGTAATTGTAATACTAAATGATAAAAAAGTTGGCAATATATCTGCTGAATCTACTAGAAATGAAATTCCATTTAAACAACACACAATTCATTGAAAAAAATCTCATTGGAGATTCCCACTAGATCCATGTCCCAAATCATTCCTCTAACTTAATACAGCTATGAAGCCAGTCATTCATCTGGGGTCTGCAGCCTCATCATATGTACTAAAAGAAATCACTAACTGCTTCACATTATTTTCATAAAAGCCACTTACCGGTCTTCTTGCCCGAGTTGTTTCTCCCACTCTGCCTAAAAGCCCACAGAGCTCTGAAAAACGCTCTGAGCAACGCCCAACGAAATGCTCCCACTGGACTGCTGGCTATCATTCCTCGAATAAAGGCATTCCGACTGCTGCGCAGTAAGGCCACAATGTCTGGGCGCATGTGATCTGTGTTTTTCTCCCGGAAATCCTGTAAGGGACAACAACTCAACAAGTCTAGGAGGTGCATCTATCTAACTATAGAATGTTATTATTTCCAGCATATGGACAAAACATAGCTAATGTACTAAGATAAAAATAATAGACCTCATGTAGTGCTTTCTTTACCATGTTACTTTAGTTCTATTCCATTGCTTCGTCACCACATCAGTACAATGATCTCGCCTAATCAGCCTTACATAAAAAACTAACGAATTGCACCCATGTACATAATTTCACTTGTCTCAAGAGATCTTCTAATTCAATCCACCCTCTCTACACAAGAACTGCATCTCTTTTCCACATGCATTGCACCTGTTCCTCTTCCCTCATCTATTTTGTGGAATGCCCTTCCTCGCACAACAAAAACTTCTATAGGTTCCAAACCTTCAACTGTTCCCTAAAAACTCACCTTCCCACACAGGCTTATTCCTCAGCATGCATATTAACCTTCTTAATATGTATTAACAACCTATATCCTTTCATCATGCCATTTCTTTAAAGTTTTCACATAACACTTTTTCCTGTTTCCATACTAAATCACCAGACCAACATTCCAGTGTAACATGATATTATGGTCCACAAAGAAATTTTACCTTCACTTACTCTAATGTATCAAATTGCTTACGGTGCTAGAAATAGTAAGCTATCAAACAGGACCCTACTATGTTCCCACATTTATAACTTTTTTTTTTATTACCCAGTCTAATTTATGAAATAGTTGTTTTTATTGTATTTGGGCATATTTTAGCATAATTTGTAATGGGTTGTTGTAGAATGTTTATTTCGAATTTCTAAAGATCTATGTAATGGACTAGCACTATATAAAAACTATAATAAACAAATGGTTTAATGCATATGATTAACCATTGTAGAATGCCTGTAAAAAAAAGTGCTATTTATTTAGCATGACTGTCTGTCTGAAAAAGTATTGCTTTGGACAGTGTTCCAACACCCATAAATTTAAAGCAAGATTTTGACCTGAAATATATATAATCTCACCTTAACACCATATTTGACCTTGCCAGCATAGTGATGGATAATGAAAGCTGGCTCCATTACTGCTGGAAACTCAATGTAAGGGTTTCCTTCATGGTGGCGTTTAAATTTCTCAAGCAGCGTTTGATGAGTAGCTTGTGGAAAGCTAATTTAAATAAACAAAAAAGGGGTGAAACATAAAAAAAAGTTATAGTAAGAATAAAATTATTAAAATGAAATCTAGATTATGGAAAAAAAATATGAGGTAGCACAATGGTAATTCTTACTTGCTTTCCTCATCCAACAACTGGATCAGCCCCGTTGGCCTCTTGCTGATCAGACTAATACAGCCTCCATTATCAGAGTAGTTAATATTATTCCAGGTTATTCCCTCTGATCGATACAGCTCCTGAAGGCAAAAACTACAACAATCACCTTGACCTGACCAAAGTAACCTGTTCATTTGCACATATGCACTTGTAAGCTATCAAATTGTATTAAAAGTTAGACTTCAGCTTAGTATTGCTGAAGGCCAAAAATATCTAACAAACAAGATCTCAATTTTAATAACAAAATATAGGTTATTGGTACAGCATATAAGTAATATGGAGGTAATGTCCTTCTGCATTTTTGAACAATTAGCAAACAAAACTTACTAATTAGCAAGTTTGTTGTGCTACGTAACGTACAGCTAAAGTTGCATGCAAAGGTTTTGTCAGTCCTAGTGCCAATGAATGTTTCATTGACTATATAAGGGAAAATAGAGGAATGAATGGGTCATGTGCATATGTTTAGTCAGCCTCATAGCTAGTAACATTTCCTGTGCAAGAAATCACAGCTTCCAGTATTTCTTGTAGAAGGCTTTTTTTGCACACACTTTATTGCTCATTATGGTAAAGTGATCTAATTTGGGTTTTATGTTTTTGTACAATAGCCTTGTTATAAGAAAAAAAGAAAAAGAAAAAGAAAGCTAAAAACTGAAAATAATGCTAAATAACAGTTTGCATGGTGTTTTCTTCCAGTTCTTATTGGCTTGTCTATGAATGAGCGTTTTGTAGTCATGGCTAAAAAGATTTATCTACCTTTCATCATCAGAGCACTTTGTAACGGAAAGGTTCTGTCTAATACCAGTATTGTTTTGCATGTTTTAGATGATGACTTTTGTGTTGGGGTCTTATACAAAGATTCATGCAAAAAGGAAACATTTTACTAAGATAACTGAACAGTGGACCACAACTCTGGTATTGCTCAATATAACTGTCAAATTTTAAAACCACATGCATGTACAGGTACACAATGCAAATATATCTATATATGTGAATAAGATTTTATATTTATATTGTATTTTATTATGTACTATGCTGTCCATCCCTACCCTATATGTCTGTACTGTATTTTGTGTGGTGCTTTGGACACATTGTGGCATTTTATAGACAAATAATAAGAAGAAGAGGATGTATCCTATGAAAGATGGCACTTATTATACTATGAAAAACACAATATCATTCTATACTAACCTGCTCCAGCTGAAACAGATGCTGGTTAAAATAGTGCTGTAAACGTTCATTGGCAAAGTTAATACAGAATTGTTCAAAGCTGTTGCTGCCATAGTCCTCAAACCCAAAAATATCAAGGACCCCAATGGAAAGAGTCTGGAACAAGAAAGAATATATTTTTACAACAATACTTAATGGGTGTTCTCACAACAGGAAGTACAATACACTGAGTTTACTAGTAACTTTCTACTGTATGTCTATCTAAATAAAAATGCAGTTTATAAACATTAACTGTAAACATTAATCGGCTTCGTTATGATATTGTGTTTTATGTAATTTTATGCTGGCTATATTCATAACAGGCCTTAATAACCGTGTCAACTTATAGCTTTTATACACTGTTCCAATCTCACCTGACTTCCTTCATCTATTGCCTTGCTGTTGATGTTGAGTAGGGCATGGTTGATGCGAAAGACAATCCAATCAAACAAGGCGCTGTAAAGAGACTTAGCCAAAGAGTCCCTGACTGTGATAGCCTGGAACACAAAACAAAATAATTATAAAAATAAGTGACTCATCTGTTATCTACATATCTCTTGATTTTCCTCTGTATTTTGACTTTCATACACAACTATATTATCTTTAACATAAAAAAAAAAAGAAGAACTGTCCTCACCTCGGGCAGGCGATATGGCAAGATTAGTTTTTCTCCGACTGTAACAGTTTTCCTAGTAATCAAAGCATCCAGCAGCATTTCTTCTCGCACCTGAGATACACAGAAAAAACACAGAACACACTTCATTTAGAGTAGAGAAGACGTTCTCACAAATCATACTACTGGTAGAGGACATCTGAGTTTATAGAACACTACTCCAGACACTACAAAAGGGGGCTTAGCAACATAAAACATGGATATTTCTCATACACTACAAAATGTGTTGTCTCTGCATAAATAATTTACATATATTAAACAGTGCACTGAGATATAAAGGTAATGAATCTTTGCATGCACTACCATTTCCAATCATTTATGAAATATCCATCTGTACAAAAAGGTATGTGAACAGCAAAATGTAGACAAGAAAAGAAAAGTTGGCAGGGTACAGAAACTATATCCAAAACTGTAAAACTATAAAAACGATACAAAGCTCAATGTGGACTCTCTATATTGGCTAATCGACAAAAACAACAAAGGATAAATCATTCTACAGGAGGGGAAATTCTATGTTACAATCCTCTAAGATGATCTTGTGTAAATAATCATCCTCATCAACAATAGTAAGTAACACAACGGCTATTCAAACAGATAAATCACCCAGTGGTGAGCATGGCGGTCCTACAGTACAACTTATAGCACAAAGACTCTATATACATTGTAATGACATAGATTGGTGGTATCATATGGCACAGAACTAATGCTCAGTGTATGTCCGCATGAGGAAAGGTGATAGTATACCAGAAGGCACACTGAGGAATGGTGGCGGTGTCTCAGAAGCTGCATTATTAGGGAATGCTTCGTATTCCAGAACTGTTTACTTATATTTCCTTTTTCTCCATTTTTCATATGATGCACAAATGGGATAAAAAAAACAAATACAGCATCTAAAGAAATGGGTTTGCTTACAGTTTTCAGACAAAGACGGGGCAAGGTGCTACCCTCTCTCTGCGCTCCCTGATCTCATATATATGGTTTGTGGCGGGCATGAAGAAGACCTCCTACTTCAGTGGGAACCTGGCCCACAAATCATATGGCACCACTTTCCTCCCGGGACGGATACCCTGTGCCTCAGGTTTCTATAGTTTTCCCACAGACGATGGATGACCTTCCCTACCATAAAGATGTCTTACTGATGCCATGTTACTAGTAGACTGTTTGGTGTGTAACACTGTTCAAGTACATCATGTTTGCTGTTTCGATAAACGAAAATTAAACAAAGATTGGAGAAAAACAAAGATTTGCTGTATTTGTTTTTTATTCCATATGTGTATCATATGAAAAGCGGAGAAAAGGAAATGAAAGAAAACTATTCTGAAAAAAGTATGAGTCTTGCGTTGCGACTGACATCCCCCTTTTTTGAGGCGCAGGTAGTATATCATATCCTTCTATAGCTGTATATATTAAACAGTAACTTTTCAATGTTTTGCTCAAGCAAATTACTATAAAAATGTATTTCATTGAACAAAGGACTGTGCAGAGGGCTTTTTGTTTTGTATACAAAACAGATTATGTGGTATTTTGTGTTGGTATTAGAGAACAGAACACATAAAAACATTTGATTTGGCAATTCTTTGTCCATAAATAAATTTAGATGGGAATAACCTTCACTACTGAGTAGGACAAAGTCCTATTGTTTCCACATTATTTTTTTGTGCTATTAATAAGAAAGATACTTTTACTTTGGACTAAACTAGACAAGTCAGTTTAGTCACTTGAACGCTGGCAATTAAACGCTTTCCAGCAAATTTCTATCTGCATCCACTGTAGAGGGCGATTTAAAGTGATTTATTTCAATTGTCAAGCAGAGCAATTATCACATTTAATTGTGCCAACTCATTGCATCGCTATAGTGTCCTTTCACACAACAGTGGGATGATTGAGTAAACACTTCTTAAGGTGATTGTTTTAAGTGACTAAAGCAAAAAAATGCTTATAATCTCTTATGATCAATTGTGCAAATATACAAGAATTAGCTGAATGCTTTTAAAGTAATGACTCACAAGAGATAGACTTCTAAAAAGGAGAAAGTACCTGTGTGAATCTATCCTTCATTTATGCAATTAAACAATTTCCATTATATTTTTAATCACTGAATTATCTTGAGATAAGTTTGCAGCACAGTAACTCAAGAGGTGGCACTTCTGTCTCACAACACTCCCTTTGTCTGTGTGGGCACCCGGTTTCCTCCCACACTCCAGGAACATGCTAGTAGGTTAACCGACTATTGACTAAAATTAACAGCAGTCTATCCGTGTAGGAAACTTAGATTGAAAAGCCCCAATAGGGCAGGGATAAAAGATGCAGATAGATCCGGACAATAACTTGGAAATATTAAGTATATTGATCATATCTATTAGTGGTAAAATAAATAAAATTGTATGTTGCTGTCTGTGTAAGTTTTGTTTGTTACTGATGTATTCATTGTAATGTTTGCACATGTCCTCCTGCAATGTCTTACTAAATGCACTATTTTGTGTCTTCTTTCTTAGTTTACAGACATCTATGTATACAGTAACATCTGAGTGGTTCACTTTCATAGCCTAGGGATATGACATAAAAGCGATCACTGAGAACTATATCCATTACAGATAGAAGAGCAGAGTTGTGTAATATCCCAGATGCAATGACAAGGAAACAACTCTTTTTGATCATAATAAAAGGCTTAAAATAACAGAAGAAAGCCAGCAGTGTAACAGAACGTGTTTAGAAACAGGGTTAATAAAATTGCATTGAAAACTAAAAGAAGAAAGCTTTTTAGCGTTCCAGTACACAAGAAAGCCAAGCGATTGTCAGTGCGCATCCTCTATGAATTTTTTTATGCACAAGAACAAACAGTTAATTATCACTTAACAAATTGTTTATGATGTTTACCTGAAACTCCAAAAAATGTTTAAAAAAAAAAAAAATGATCACTTAACAGAAAAAGACATTAAGGGCTAGATTTACTAAACTGCAGAAAAGGAAAAGTGGAGATGTAGCAACCAATCAGATTCTAGCTATTTCCTATTACATACTAGAGAATGTCAGCTAGAAGCTAATTGGTTTCTATGGGCAACATCTTCACATTTCATTTTTTGCAGTTTAGTATATCCAGCCCTGAGAATCATTCAAATTGTCACTGAAAAAAAACCCCCCAAGGGATATTTCTCCAACAATGATCACTATTTTCTCCTACATGCGCTTAACGTCATTCACCTCCCAACACAGTTCTTTTTCTGTTCCTTGGCAGTATGGTAAAATGGCCCTTATCTATAGAAGGATGCTCTCTATGTGCTGGATCCAGGCATATGCTAAAAAGGGAATAACAAAGTCTGGATATGGTCCTATGTGCTTTCACTTGGCAGATATTCTTCCTATTGCCATGCAGCCTTGAGCACCAATGTGTCTAACTCAGCCAAAAGCTTTTCAAATGTGTTAATATTTGATCAATACTAGAAAAATGTATCTGTTATACTAAATCTTTAAGTAGAGGGAGTTTAATTTTTTTTTTGTTTTTTAATAGTTTTACATAATAAAAAATGTAAACTATACTCAGTCTAGTGACAGAAGGCCTTATTCAGACCCAAGAAGCTCTGGCTTGTTATGTGCGAAGAATGAAGAATTTACCTACTACGCATGTGATGTGTAGCAGGTTAATTATGCAATCTACATACCACTTAGGTATGTAGATTGACTATGTGTGGTCTTTAAAGACCTCACATAGATTGTTATGAAGAAAGAGGCGTGCCAGGACAGCCACCGGGAATTTTTAGGAAGAGTGTGTAGGGGAAGGTATGGTAAGCAGCCAGGGAGGATGGGATAGGGAAAACTATGTGCATATTTTCCTTCTTAAGAAGGAAAATACGCAGAGGAAGTTAGGGAAGCCCTAGGGCATTCTTAAGCGTGCCCTAGGTTCATAAAATAAGGGGGAGGTGGCCTGGGAGGGAACTATAAGTTAGGTACGGATACATGCTTATCTCAGATGTGAATCAAGTCACAGAAAGAATATGTTGATTATCCTTATTATATTTACATATTCATAAGAGTATGTTTTAATTCCCATAGCAAATAATATTACAGTCCTCTTTTGTACATATACAGAATTTATAAAGAACCTTAAAGTAACATGACCAATATAGATATACTGACAACCTTTTTAATAGCACTGCAAACGAAGTAACACAAACACTTGACTAATAGAGGGCCTTACCTTTAAAGTTCATTTCGAAATTAAAGCATAAAGTCGCAAAACCAAAACATCTTAGAGCACAAAAGTAAGGACAGGTTTAAACACAAGGGAGTCAGTCTGTCATGGCTGAGCTGGCTAAGTAAGCATTGCACAAACTATGGGGTTGCAATTGACATTCCAAATGCAGGCATTTTTGCTGCAGGGATAATGGAAAAATTGAAGAGATTCATGTGATAATGTTGCCTGACTTCATTGACATCCCTTTTAAGCTTATTTATTTTAGGCGTGGGGTCACTATGCCTATAGTTAGCATTGCCAGAGGGGCTATGTACAGTGCTCCTTTTGACTTTATGGTGACATTGTAAGGAAAGAGAGCTTATATGTGAGACACAGGCCTGTTACTGCTAGTAGACAAGTGATTTTCTGTTCTGTGATTATATCAGTTGCCACACATAATGAGTCACTGTATCAGACATCAGGTTTAATAAATCTCTCAAACATTAAAAACACTCAGCCTAATCCAGACCTATGGAAATCGGCACGGAAGAGGGGAGTGATCTCCCCTGCCACTCCCATCTCTTGTGCAGACTTTACGCATCCGTAAACCTGCCTTAACTTCTCTGCAAGGATTTGCGCCTATCTGTGAGAATGCACATGCCACCGCCCCCTTATTCTTCATCTGCATGCTTATCGCCACCTCCTGCCTATTCTATAGCCCTGTCAGACAGATCTCCATACGCATGGAACTAAGTTTAGTACACAAGGAGATCGTTACGGAATTGCACATATGCAGTACCTGAAAAGCAAAGATATGTGAAGAGTAGCAGGCCTACTGATTGGAAGCAACTTTAATCTATAATGTTTCAAGAGTGTATTCTGTTTTTTTCTGCTATACCCTTTAACCTCTGATAATGTTGAATATCCACACTATGATTTAAAGCTTAAGTAAACATTACAATAAAGACAAATGAGACTTATTTTAAAAAGATCCTCTATTACCAGATACTAACACAGCACTGCTCTACTAATATATTTTAGGCAAGTGTAATAAACACATTATGGAAAGTTATACCCCACAAACACATTTCCGTATTTACCTTTAGTAGGTCAGATACAATGTGCAATGTATCAGGGTTTGAAATATCAATTGATTCATCTCTGTAGGTCTTCCTCTTATACTGGATATTACCAAGGTGAAGAATTGCAGACAAAAGAGACACTATCCTGAAAGAGTGCAAAGATAGGAGAATTTAATCGAAAAAAAGGGAGACTCTAGTAAAATTTGAAATAAATGAAACAGGAAAAATCCCAACCCCAAAATTAAACAAATATATACATTTTATTTGTACTGAAGTGAAGTTTTCTCAGAGTCTTTGGGGACACTTTAGACATTTGGTTTATAGTTGGTGGATAAAGAGTTCTGGCACTTTAAGAAATCTTGAGATTCAAACTCCTCTATACCAGCTGGCATGACAAAACTCAATGTTAGCCAAGTTAAAAAAGACTAATAGGTGTGAAACTACTAAGGAACAGGGAGAGGGGAAAGGGGAGAGAGGGAGAGGGAGAGAGAGACATTTGGTTTTGGTGCCATAATTCCGCAAGGATCTGAATGCATCAAGCAATGAAACAGAGAAACGGATTCATCCTTAAACCAAATCTTTATTAATAAAGAGCTGGAGCCACAAAGGCTTTGTTCTGAGGACATCTCTGTCCTCATGCATTAAAAAAAAAAAAAGGAGAGTTGCAACACAAAGGCACTAAATTTGAAACTTTGTGGCCCATAACAAGAGGAAAAGCGGTCTTCCACATAATGGAAGTTAGGTTTAGAGAGTCCAGAGGTTTGAAGTGTGAAAAAAGTAGAGTGAAAAATAAAGAGGCTAATGAAGACACATGCAACATTTTCAACTCCCTCAGGCATTTAACTTAAAAGGAGTTCTGTTCAGCTAGAGTACAGATAACTATACCCCAGTGCCTCCAATATCCCAATAGGATAAAAGAAAAATGATTTTTATGTGAAAGTAAAACAAAACAAAAATATCAAACCTAATAAATAAAATAAGCAACCCTGCAGTTGCCAATCATATGTTTACCTCACTAAACTATTAAAATGTCAGAAACTGAATTATTTGATGGTCTGTGGAATCAGTAGTCACACATTTTGTAGCTTTACCACAAAAAAAGTGAGGAAATCGAAAATATGATGAAATCCCCAGATATCTCACCAGATGTCTTACAGCAGTGAATATATGAGAAAATAACACACTTTTGTTGTAACCATCACATACAATACTTACTGTCTACGTGTTGCTGGCAGGAAGCCAACCATTTCCATTGCCAGCTGCAGTCGCTCAAAGTCATGTCTGAGGTCCTCACCCTCCCCACTTAAGGAATCCTATAATATGCAACATACAGTCACAATCAAAGACCGCACAACAAATCTCAGTGCACAAATAACAAGACATCATTGTGCTGCACAGCTAAAGTGTCACAAAGCAAAATATAACCACACTCAGAGAAACATACATTGAATACAAAACAAACTAGAAAGTTACTGTATTGTTACAAGGTAAAGTACACTGCACAAGGAACTCACTGTTTCATCTTCACAGTCATATTCTCCCCAGCTTTGTCTCTGTGGCTTCCGTGTCCTCTGAAAACAAAGGTCCAACAAATTATATTGTACTAAATAGTTGTCATAAAACAAACTTTTAATAGAGTTTAATAAAGTTTGCCTCATACCCCAGCCCCACACTGAAACAAATAACCTTTCTACAAGCCAGCTTTCATTGATTAAAAACAGAACACATTTACAGAAATACACAATACAGGTAAAGCAGATATTTAACATTTGTGACAATGGGCTTGATTCACAGTTAAGAGTTAGTTAGGTTTGGACAGATCCACTCCTAACTCACTCGTCCCCGCCTCCTGTTTTTTGGCTACCTAATGGCATTTAAGAGTGCCATAGGGCTACCTTATCTTAAGGAGGAAACTATGCACTGAGAATGGCTCTCCCCCTAATTCACATCCCCCACCTCCCCCCCGAGGCTGCCTTGGCACGCCCAAGCTTCTACATGCGATCTTTAAAGACCGCACGTAGTAAATTTACCTAAATGGTACATAGATCGCATAAATAAGTAGAATGAGTAGTAGCTCATTTTTTATTTCCCCGCACTTAAGAAGCTGAAGCTTGTAAAGTATGAATATATCTATCTCACCTGGTTCAGATAATGGTAGTTTTCTGGAAGATCAAGGTGAAATTCTGCCTTCTCCTCTTCACTAGCACCAGCCAACAGATAATAGAAAACGTGGTAATTCCTGACAAATTTGAGAGCAGAATGTCAATAAGTCCTTCTTAAACATAGCAACATGTGAACACTGTACAGCAAAAGGTTATTTGGGGTACCCTAAACACAGCACACATAAGTTAGAAGCCAAGACAAAATATATGCATATTTAATACCAAATTATTTCTGACTATTGAGAGTTCAAATTAAACACGAGGGCAAAGCAAATAACCAAAAAGACAAAAAAAAAGTACACAAAATGCACGTGTGTGGAACAAGAGTAGTAGATAGCCGTATGAAGTATTATATGACTAAAGAAGCCGTATGCAGAGCTCCGGCCGCATTGCGCAGTAATTTTGTAAAGTAATCTACGTTACTTGTTGTAATATAGATTGCGTACATGCGTTCGTAGATTACGTTACAAAATTACTGCGCATGCGCAGTAGACCATATCGGAAAACTCCTGCCGCAGATGCGATGCGGTCGGCGCTCTGCATACGGCCCAAGATGTCTTCACACTCACCTCTCTTGCTGCTCCTGGTAAACAAGCCTGGATTTCTCTAGTAAATACTTTTCCACATATGCTCTGTACAACAGAGAACAAAAATCAATATATGGTTATGCTGTTTATACACGGACACAGCTTTTTCTCATCTTTCTTGTTACATTGCAAAGTAGTATGAATGATTACAGAATGTATCTATAACGTGCAATCACATGCACCATATTACAGTGTTATTTGTATGGAAACATAGGGGTCTACACACAAATGAAATATCAGCTTCTAGCAAGCAAAAAGTAAATCATGGATATCATAATATATAATGCACATGAACCACTTCTGATGTATGAACAGATAAGGGACACTTTTTTTTTATTTTTTTTACTTATTTTACATTTCAACATCATCTACAATAATACAATCACCATGATTACAGTTTTAAATTGCTCAATTTTCATTTAACACTTATATCAGCATAGTCAGCATAACTGAAATACCATATCTTATACTGAAAGCAGGCTAAACACCAAGTAATGAGAAAGAATGAAACATGTAAACAACTAAATTATCCATATATTATGTCATAGAAACAATAACTGGATACTAAAGGACAATTAGATGACCTGTCTTTGCTTATTCTTTATACACCTTAGAAAAATAATGGCAACTGAAAGTCATCTTTAATTAACTGAAGCACTATAAATCTGCCAAAATGACAACACCTAACATGCAAGCAATGACAACTATGAGCCAGGTACCAATGTGGGTATAAACACTACCCTTACCCACGCACTGTTCCAGTCTCATGGTAGTTGACTTGGATAAACTTCCCAAAGCGACTGGAATTGTTGTTCTGAGATGTCTTGGCATTTCCAAAAGCCTAAAACATAGAAAGGGAGGGTGAAATAAACAAAACACAAAGAAACGTGCAAAATTAGAAATGACTAATAAACATACAATAAAGTGCAAGAGTGTAATTGCTGCTATTTTCCACACACATAGCAAAAGTAGCTCACAAACTCTACAACATCTTTGAAAAAATTGAGAAAAAAAGCAAAATGATGTAAAAGGCTGCCACAGAAACACTAACATGTACGCATTATTGAATATAAATTACAGAGCATTTAATTAATTGTACCTGTGACATGATTCTTGGTTGGACCTGACTAAGGAGAAATGCCTAACAAATACCTGTAATATTTACAATGTAACCAGCATGTCAGTGCACAATGCAGCTCTATCTTATGCTTCACATTTAAATACTGTGCCATCATTAAGAAAAACGTATATTTATGGTAAATACTACACAAAATACATGCCTGCATGCGCACCACTCCCTACGGATCCTGACTTTTGTACTAAATGCCTTTCTGATGGCTGAATGGTACAAGGCAGGAAGCGGAAAGCAATTCCATGGGTGAGGGTATTTATGTAATTAGTATAGGACCGGATCCAGGCTTACTACAGGGGGGTGTTTTCAGATTGGATCAGGAAACGCTTGCGTTTGGTAATCAGTGCATGAGCTAGCGCCATGTTATTAGTGTGGATCTGGAAATCCTCTGCAGAGGTCTGGGTCCAGTTCACAGTCAGTGCATGCTAAGTGCCCTCTGTACTATTCAGACTTCCATGTCATCTCCATTTTAAGTGCTTAGTACGCAGTCAATTGACAAACCATACTGACCAAATGATAAATGAAATCATATATAACAATTGAAAAAAGCAACATGCTTTCCCCGATTTAACTTGGTTTTCACCTCAAGGCAAAAGAAACTTTTACATATCTTTAGTGAAGTATACGTTAAGCATGGTAATACAAGTGATCATTCAGTGGTCTCATAACGTTGTGTCCTCTTGGTCATTGCCATCATCATACTGGTCTTGGCATGTCCTGTAGTTGGTGCAAGTGATTGGGCAAAAATATACTACACTACTGCACATTCATCTAGCTCTAGAGCATGTAACCCATGGTAATTAAACTTCCACAGATGACTAACTCATTTCTGCAATGCTCATACACAAAGCTCATATCCCACTACACACTTTTAAATGCAGGCAGGGATCAGTCCATGACAGCATAGTGGTATCACTAAGTCCTCCATCTCAACTTAACATAGACAAATTAACATTTAATATTCGCCCGCGTCCCATTTCACTTTAATGGAAGGCTTTAAAGAGGCGTTGTGTATGTTAGGGTGTGTGAGTAAGTTAGATGAGAGGTCATTTGTGGCATTGTAAACAGATGTGTACAAATTTAAACAGTTAGGAAAGTTTAGAATATGTATCAAATCAGAGATTGTTGTGACGGAAAAAACAAAAAGAAATTACCTCCAGCACTGGTCCAGCACCCAATATTATCTGTTCCACCCCACTGGCATATCCCTTCTGGCTGAGAGCAGTCAAGTGGTGAATAAGAAAATTAGTACTTTGGGTCTTGCCAGAACCAGTCTCTCCAGATATAACAATGCACTGATTTCTCTGACGGCGCAGCATAGCATGGTAAGCAGCATCTGCTACTGCATAAATGTGAGGCTCCCTTTCTCCCAGCCTTCTGTTATCATACATCTTCACATACTTAGGGTTATAGATTGGTAAGAAACGGAATGGGTTAACTGCAACCAAGATGCTTCCAACGTATGTGTAGATTTTCTCCTGTCGGAAGCGTGTACGAAGAGTTTCAAGAAGTGCCCTCTCACTTAGATCAGGCAATCCACAAAGGTCCTCACATTCTGGTCCCTGTTCCTGAGGAAGAAAACCTCTTTCTACCATGCGGCGGCGTTCCTCTGTTACTCTCAGCCATGACTGGAGACTGCCATAGTGGATGGAGCCATCCATATTTTTTTCCCTAAGTAGGAAACGATAGTCCTCTCCAGACCCACGCGCCTCTAAGGCAAGTCTGGGCCACAGCATCATTCGCTGAACAGGACAATCGGTAGGGTTAAGGATCCACTCTTCTCCACCAAACTCCTTGACCTCCGCCAACACATAGCACTTATTTCTCTCCAAATGCAGTGCCGTAATGACGGAATCAATGACATCAGCAGCTGTTGTGTGCCAACGGGCAGGCACTGGGCAGTAGATGATTCCCGGAGTGATGCTGCCAGGATAAACCTGCAGAGTGAATTCTTCATCCAGTAGGCGGCGGCGCCCACCACCACCCCCCACCTCGGACATGGCGGCACTCCGTGTCCCATCAGAAGGAGTGTGGACGGTTCCCCGTCAGTGGGGGGACACCTGGAAAACAGAGCCATTTGGAGGTGAGAATTACTAAGTTTTATAAAAACATTTCTTCTTACACTTTGTAACCAACCCTATATTTGAAGTCAAATTTAGATAACAATCTTACACAAACATGTGGAAGTACATTTAATCCAAATCTTACTGAATAAATAAGATATATTTGTTTGGAATCAAGTAATACAATTAATGATTATGAACCCGTGTTTCAATGATAACACAGACTTCACAATACCTTTAGTGTCTACATAGAAAATGTAATGATGTCCTAAGTAATGTGGTTTTTTAAACCTCTCCCTATGTACATTTCATCAAGGCTTCAAAAACATTGTGACAAAATGGACGCAAATGGAGAGAGTAAAAATATAAATGTTTCCAGAGTATAGGTAGATATGTATTTTATTTACTGGGTAGACACTACAGCATTTTCACCCAATTATCGCGCCGGGTGCCACCATGATCATTTTTCATCTTTCCGAAGCCTGTTTCTTTTTTTTTTATATATAATACTTCTCATTTCAATGTTCAAGGTCAATTTAAAATAACAATCATGGAATTATACCAGAAAAACAGATGTTGTTAACAGTTGTTAAGAGAAATAAAAATTAAAGATCTGCTGGTAAATTGTATCATACAAAAAATAATTACCTGTATTGCATCTTGTGAAATTTTATATAGTGTTCAAGCTTAGCATTTTAATTTAGATTAACATGCAATTAAGAATGTGTGAATCAAATTTGTTGCCAGGGAAACATCAGCCCCCGTGTTATCCTATACTATTTACAAATAAACTATTCTTTAAGTTGTTTCTAAAATGTTGCATAAAGAATGATTTATAGACTTTTTTTTTTTTTTTTTTAGAAATTTAGGTGTAAAACAAAGAACTACAGATATCATAAAACCAGTATACTGTAGGTTTCAGTTGTGTGTAGCTAATGCCCGGCATCCACTGCTCTGAGGTAAACATATCCTAACATAATTCTTGTCAGTCTTCCAAATTCTACTGAAGTGAACAAAAATCTCCATCACACAATTAATGCTGTTAAAAAAAAACATTACATTTTTATTTTAACACCAAACAAGGAAATAGAAAGTTATATATATCTAATGTGTCCACTGCTTGGTCATCAAATGGGGGATATGATCTTCATGTAAAGATTAGCCCTGACTTCATCATGAATAACCAAAACAAAAACAAAAACACACAAGCAAAAACTGATGTGCACCTTTTCAAGAGCTGCAGCAACCTAGCTTTCATTTTGTTTTATCATTCTATTCAGAAACAAGATTTGGCTGATAATATTTTACCTGGTAAAATAAAGCAAAATATTATCATTCATTTTTTATACAATTGTTTTTGGCTGCAGACCATTCAGTGACAGGGTTAATGGGGAAGTCTCAGTACTGTGGATAAACTACTAGAAAAGCTTCAATAAGCAAACTTGTAAAATTCTCTCTGTGTTCAATTCTAATAACAGAAGAGTTGTCACAGTCGGAGGAGGTCTATAACCAGTAGAAAAAATCACAAGCAATGCTGCACCCAAAAACTCAAACTTCCATATGCAAAAGACAAAGGTCAGATGCACTGTGAAGTCTTAGCTATCCATTGTAGCTTTGTTCAGAATTACAGTGTGTCCCCAGCTGTCAGATTAGCTATTGCTCATGTTTGGCGGGCTTCGATGCTTGACCCCTAAACAGTTAAAGTCAAAGTTAATTGGATTATTTTGAAAAGGAAACAGATACTCATTTCCCCAGTAAGACAGAACACATTTCTTTAAATATGGGACCCAAAACTGTACAATGTACATTGCTATACATTTATTAGCAATTTAAAATGATGTGCCCCAATGACTATGGATGCCCTGTCTCTTTCTTATATACTGATGTGCTGCCTCCACTAGTAATAATATAATAATCAACACATTTCATATGGGACCCAAAACTGTACAATGTACATTGCTATACATTTATTAGCAATTTAAAATGATGTGCCCCAATGACTATGGATGCCCTGTCTCTTTCTTATATACTGATGTGCTGCCTCCACTAGTAATAATATAATAAT
>WWET01000974.1:317544-338376 GCA_011038615.1 Limnodynastes dumerilii
ATATATATACACATACACACACACACACACACAATATATATGCTCTATTATACTATATATAACACTGTACATGTTCAAGGACAGAGCTGATTACACTACACACATGTAGAAGAACCACAACATGATTTCTAGACATGACAGAAGGAGGTGTGAGTGGATATGAAGGGAATCCCAGAGAATGCAAGATCCCAGAGAGCATCCTAATTTGTGTAGGAGGAAATGTGCCTGAAATTTGAGGTAGAGAAATGAACAGGGGGAGGGGGAAGAAGGCACAGTATAACGTAAAAATTATAGCCAGTTCATCAATAACATAAAACTGTGTGCTGTGAACAAAACACAAATCAAATGTTGTAAGTCTATATATCTGCTGTGTAAAACATTGATAGGTGTATGAAAAATATATAAGCACAACAATGTTTTGGAAATGTATGTAGAATATGTAGATAAGCTGGTACTGTTGTTCCCATCTATAAATATACATATAAAGTTTTATTTGTACATATACTATGTCCATTCACTGCACATCCTGCACTGGCCTCACCCCTTCACATACCTTCCACATTAACCCTACTCATTCCAAGCCGGACAATACACGGAAACTGCAGAAGGAAACATAGCAGTAGCCACTCCTCTGCCAGAATCCTGTAAATGTAACTATTAATCCTGACACCTGAAAAACTCTTTTAGCTTATTTCTGTCTCCTTCTGCCAACCTGTAAGCTCCTGTATCAATTCTTGCACTGCCACTGGCCAGCAGAGTCATTTTTAATGTCTTAATGCCCTACCAGCATTGTTAGACTCTTTTCAAAGAGCAATAAAATGTGCAGCACCTCCTCCCATGTAACCACCACCTTGCTGGCATGTAAGACAGCACACACTAACCAAACAGAATGCACACAAAAGCTCTGAAAAAGTATTATGTATTAAAGGAAAACACAAATACTCCTACTCCACTTCATATACATGGTGACCAACTGTCTATTATGCGGAGACACAGTCAGATTTATAAGACAGTGCACTGTAATTCCTGCACAGTAAAAATGATCTCCTTCTATAAGTAGGTTGTTATATTTTCCTGACCTTTACATTTTCCCTATTTTTTTAGCACAAAATACTAGATTTAATTTATAGTCATAATAGAAAAATAATATATTTTATTGTACATACTATTCCGTGCATTATGCAAAACATACAGACTATCTAAATTGTGCTATTCATCATGTGTAGTTAGTTATAAGCATTGCACATGCTACATTTGTAATGCTTAACTATTAATGTCACAATACAGACTCAAACTACAACTAGTACAGAATATTCCTATCCCTAATCTTGTATGTGTCACTCAGGTTGGATACATTTTGTGGTTGGAAGTAGTTGTCTACAGACTTTTCTCACATAGAAACACATCTTAGGAACAAATAAAGTAGATTAATTTCCTGTAGACAATGCTCAAAAGAGAAATGTATGTAATTATTTTAGATAAAATAAAAAGAAACACAAAATTGTGTTAGAATACATATACATTCAGAGAAAGGGATTGAAGTTAATAGACATCAGATATGATTACAGGAAAGAGAAGGACTTGCTCAGGTTTGCATTAAAAAGGAGGAGCTTCGGCTATGAGGAGAAGCAAGTTTTTCCTGAACAGGAGTAAATAGTAATTGCATTATGTGCAGTACCCTGCTGTTCCAACTCTCAAGTCATAGCCATTGAAAGGGCTTAAGGCCTTAATTAAACGACTTTCACTTAAATCTCCATTGCCACACAGCAAAACTAAATGTAACATACATTACACAGAACCATACAAATGTAAAAACGTGCTGTAAAACATATACATTATAACTGATTTTTGCATGTTTGCAATAGGTGTAGTTGTAGATCGAGATACAAATCAAACTAAGTGTTAACCTGCCTGTATTACCATAACCAAAGCTAGGTAATATACTGCTGCTGTTCTCCTATTACTACTTAGCCTGAGGGATGGGAAAGCACAGGTACAGTAAATGAGAGGGGCAATCATGCCTTACTATAAAGAATGAATTGTATGCTTCTCTATGCCGTGAAGTCATGTGCTCCACATGCTTCCTCTGCCTACAGCTGCTCCCAGTATGAATGCACATGGCTCAGTGCACAACTGACACAATCTTTACCAGAAGCCCAGTGCTGCTACTTCATAAAGTACAATAATAAAAGGCTAGAAAGAGTTATCATATTGTCTAAGACTAAATGGAAGACAGTACGTAAACTAGCAAGTCACACAGTTCATTTATGTAAGCTGCTATTGTCAAAATCCCAAATAATCGATCTATTGACAGAAATTGTGCACAGTACATGAGATAAACGGTGATTTCCAAAAATAGTTTCAGGAGCAGAAAGCGCTTCATGAAACATAGATCAACTCCCATTAAATTAGGTGTAGCGCCCAACAGCAGTGAAGGGTTCTTACTCCTTACCTGACCCTTTACAACAAGGTATTTGTACAAGCCTAGTAAAAAGCCAGCTCATTTTGGTTTATGACATGATCATTCTCTAGTCAGTGAATCAACTGTATTGGTCAGAGATATTAGAAAGCAGTCAACTCGGGAACGTGATTAATATTTTTACAACAATGGCAGGAATAGTGGCTGCAGTAATATTTAAGCAAAACACTGCACTTTAATCTCTGGAAAGGAAACATAGCTTTAAGCAGATGGTGTACAGGAATTGTGTGGGCAAGATCCATTTATAGAGCTGGAGAAAGTGGACACAGTGTGGGTGAATGGTTTCTAAAAACTACTACTACATCCTGGAAAAGTGTGATAAAAGGAATTAAAGAGGTGACTGAAAAAGCGTCACTGTCATTTCTTACAGATATAAACATAAAACATGCAGAATGAGTTACACATACATAGTTATTGGATCTCACAACAAAGTAGGTGGAGATCACTATGGTAGACTTTTACAGCAGTAAATGTTATTTCCCTATTATTATGGATATAAAAAGTGGAGAGAAATTAATCTGGGAAAGGTGATGGTACAAAGAGGGTACTTATAAGGAGTTGGAGCAGTCTCTATCTAGTCTTTTCCAAATGTTACCATATAAAAGAGGGCGGTCATCGGCCACCGAGACAAAGCCTTAGTCTTTACAAAGGGACACCAGTGATAGAGGAACTGACACATGGCTCTTAGAATGTGTCCCACCCGGTTGAATTGACACATGGAATGCACCAGTATCACACTATGGGCCGGATTCACAGATAAGAAGGAAATGCAGGTGAAACTCGAAAAATTTGAATATCGTTCAAAAGTTCATTTATTTCAGTAATTCAACTTAAAAGGTGAAACTGATATATTATATAGACTTATTACGTCAAAGTGAGATATTTCAAGCCTTTATTTGTTTCAATTTTGATGATTATGGTTTATAGCTTATGAACACCCCAAAATCAAAACCTCACAAAAGAATAATGTGACCAGGATCAATATTGTAGGCTTAAAGTGTCACACTCTAATCAGCAAATTATTCCAAAACACCTGCAAAGGGTTCCTGAGTCTTTAAATGGTCTCTCAGTCTGGATCAGTAGAATTCACAATCATGGGGAAGACTGCTGACCTGACAGTTGTGCAGAAAACCATCATTGACACCCTCCACAAGGAGGGAAAGCCTCAAAAGGAAATAGCAAAAGTAGTTGAATGTTCTCAAAGTGCTAAATCAAAGCACATTAATAGAAAGTTAAGTGGAAGTGTAAAGTGTGGAAGAAAATGGTGCACAAGCAGTAGGGATGACCGCAGCCTGGAGAGGATTGTTAGGAAAAGGCCATTCAAAAGCATGGGGGAGCTGCACAAGGAGTGGACTGAAGCTGGAGTTAGTGTATCAAGAGCCACCACACCCAGATGGATCCTGGACATGGGCTTCAAATGTCGTATTCCTCTTGTCAAGACGCTCCTGAACAACAAACAACGTCAGAAGCGTCTTACCTGGGCTAAAGAAAGAAAGAACTGGTCTGTTGCTCAGTGGTCCAAAGTCTACTTTTCTAATGAGAGCAAATTTGCATCTCATTTGGAAACCAAGGTCCCAGAGTCTGGTGAAAGAATGGAGAGGCACACAATCCAATATGCTTGAAGTCCAGTGTCCAGAATTTTCCATAACACCTCAGCAGTGACACAGGCCGATAGTATCCATGTCACGCCGCATTGAGGCAGTAATTTGTGCAAACCACAAACCAAGTACTGAGTACATATGCATGATTATACTTTTCAAAGGGCTGACATTTCTCTATTTTAAAACCTTTTTTTTTTTCTTTTCGTGTAATATTCTAATTTTGTAAGATTTAGATTTTGGGGTTTTCATAAGCTGTAAGCCATAATCATCAAAACTAACACAAATAAAGGCTTGATATAGCTCACTTTGCATGTAATAAGTCTATATAATATATTAGTTTCACCTTTTAAGTTGAATTACTGATATAAATAAACTTTAGAACAATATTCTAATTTTTCGAGTTTCACCTGTATTTCCTTCTTCTGGATTCGCAAATGTACACACCCAAGTTGCAAGTCAACTCCCCTCTTACTTACAGATCTTTGCTGACTTCTGCCTGCATAGGGCTACCTTCACCCTCCGTGTGCACCTTTGTGCGGATTTTGCTTAAGTACATGCAGAGTTTGCTAAGCAAGCCTCCCCCCAGCCACGTTTCGGAACCTCCTTCTTACGGAGTACTTGGCACAACACTTCTTACGGATCTCATCAGACATGGAGTTGAACTTCGTGCATAACAGGTTAGCATGTGTAACATCTGGTTCACGCATGCGCAATTCACATAAAATCGCCAAGATACGCACACGGCCTGTGTATATTTAGGTACGTTATTAAATGTGAATCAGGGCCTATAATAGACACTACAAAAGTGTATGTGAGGAAAGTTTCTAGAATAAACAACTGATAAGATCTAAAATAAGCACTTCTAATTCCCCCAGTGTTATAACAAGTCTACATGGTCTTGTCCACTATTAACATAACCATTATCAATAGCTCTTTTTCTAACATTAAATACCAATCTTGGGGGGTGGTAGATTCAAAGGAAATGTGCAGAAAAATTACTTCACTGAAAGGGTGATAGATAAATGGAATATTCTCCCATCTGAGGTGGTTGAGGCTTATACAGTAGAACAATTTAAACATGCTTGGGATAAATATAAGGGTATCCTAAATTGTAACCCCAATTGAGGGTAAATAGGGTCTAGGGTCAGTATAGTTTTCAATAAACAAATGGGCAGACTAGATGGGCCATGTGGCTCTTATCTGCCGTCACTTTCTATGTTTCTATGTAATCTTCAAATTTGTGTTTTAATTGCAAGTTCTGGAGAGTTTAAGCTGCCTTAAAAACAATGATGTTAAAGGAAAATGGGGCAACAAATTAGGTATGCAGTTTCCAGGAACATTATTGTAATGTTCGGACTGATTGTAAAACTAATGCATTTTGATTGCGGATCAAGACTATTGTACTGTCATGTTTCAGCAGACTTCCCACCTGTGGACCAGGACGGGGTGTTGGAACAAGAGGGGAGATATATGGCAATAGTATGGTAAGTTATGGAAAGTATTTAGCCTGCCCTATGTCCTTGCCCACATGGAAGGCTGGATCCTCAAAGCGCAGCAGGTACAGAGGTCTGGATCCAGTCTACAGTCATTAGTTGCAGTGATGAGTGTAAACGACAGAGGATTTCACACCCTGGTAATTCATGTTTGAAACTACCTAAAAATGTAAACATTTTCAGGGGTGAACCAGGAAGGTAAACTACATGTTAACCTGACCTATTCTATAGATGTATTAAATGTAAAGTAGCACCTCCTCAACAGACAGCTGCAGTCATATCACTGCCCTTAACCTTGTACATGAAACAATCCATACAGTGCATTTTTGCACAGCAAGACAGCTAAGTTGTCGGTTATTACAGATCTCCCTTCCCATATGTCAACCTGCTGCAGATGAGTGAAAGAGTATGACATAGCATATTTATTATGTAGCAACCATTCAGTTCTGTAACATTGGAAAAGAACCCAGGGACAATGCATTAGACGTGTATTAATACCAGTTAATACCAGTAAACAAACAAACAAAAAAAAGAGTGAAAATATATTAGAAATTTAAAATTCCAACAGTTTCCCTCTTATTTTCAGTCTCTGGATCTGGATTCAGTTCAAGATATCAAGATATCATATGATATAAAGCGCTACGTAATCTGTGGGCGCTATATAAAAACCGGTTAATAAATAAAAATAAATAATAATAAGATATCTACAGTATATAGATTGGAGGAATGGTCAAGAGAGTGGCAAATGCAGTTTAATAAAAAAAAACCCCACATATCACGCACTTAGTACTCAAGATCTTAAAAGCTGAATATATTATTAACAGCACTAAACTGAAAATTACTGAGGAGGAAAGGAATCCAATAGTCACTATTTCCTGTGACTTAAAGTTAGATAAGCAACATAACAAAGCAATGAGAAAGGCAACAAGAATCATGGTTGCACTGGGATAGGAAATAGTAGGATAAAGAGAGAAACAGCAATGGCACCTTATTGTAGTACTGAATATGGTATTACCTGGAATACTGTTTTTAGTTCTGGAGATATGGACCCGGATTCACACCCCCGGACATATTTCACATACGTCCGTAAATTACAGAGAATAGCTACTGCGCATGTGTAGTAACTATTTTACGTAATCTACAAATCATTTAGTTACATAGATTGCGTATATGCAGTCTTAAAGACCGCATATACGTAATCTACGTAACAAAACGATACATAGATTTCGGCTGTCTCTATTTTGAAAAGCAGCCGTTCAGACCGGGGACTCGCTACGGTTGATAAGTGGAACAGCTTCAAATCAGAGATGGCAGAGGCTAATAAAGTATAACAATGTACAATGCTTGGTATAAAGGGTCTGCCATCACATTGTATGTTTCTTCTGTGCAAGAATGTGATGTATGGACTAGAAAGTTAGGATTAGAATGAATGAATGAAAAAATAATATTATTAATAATAATGGAATAAACACATACTATATACATGGTTACATTATGTTTTAAACATAGAAAGGTTCAAATTTAATAAAGATGGAGTTCCAAATGTAATCACCACGCATTAAATAAGTCTGGCGATTACTTTGCTTGTAGCTCCTATATTTGCAGTCTAACCTGAATTCCCATGCTTTGCCAAGAATCAGCAAAATGATGTTGGGTATAATTTCCAACATCATTAAATTTTAACTTTTAAAAGCAGCCGGGAGAATCGCCAGATACAGATTTGTTGATCATACTTAAAGCCCTATTCCTAAATGTTGCTTTGCTAGAAGTATAAGGAATTTACCCATAGCAAACATAAAAGAGAAGACCAAGAATATGTACATTGTTGGTAATGGAATGACTAACTTAAAAAATAAAGCCACATATAGTTCATGTGGTTTTCTAGAATCTTTTAGTGTAATATTGTTTCATAATCAAATTTAATGCTGCAAATGAGTTTTTGCTACTCTTACATTGGGTACAAACTATGCAATTATCATTGGCTGTTAAGCTCAAAAATTGCACAATGTGTATGTTGGACCAATTTGCCAGAGCACAGACAAAATGGTCCAGAAATGCTTCTAACCAATAACAGCACTGGTCGGTTTGCATTCACAAAGCAACAAATACCAATTAAATAAAGATGGCAGAGCAAGGGCAGGACATCTAAGGGCTGAGCAGTGTGTTCATGGTACTTGATTTACCTGGGTATTAGACTGGTTTATCAATAACTTGGGAAGCCGTGCTAGTGCATAGCCAGCTTTATATGTTAGTTGCTTGTGTCTGAAATACCAGGATGACAAATGGGCATAGAATGTGATGTATCATATGGATCATAAAGGAATGACATTTACCAGCACACCACACTGAACAGTGTGGAATAAAGATTTACATAGAATTCAGGCTAAAACAATCAAATGATTATTACAATTTTTTTTCAAAAGACAGAGACACTACTTCATACTGCTAACTAACTAAGATTGTTATGTATGTTCACTACAATGTGTCATCCAAGAATTGCTATAATAATACATTTGCTTTGACCTCCATGTGCTGCAACATATATAGCAGTTACACGAGACATAAATAAATGCAGCCAAAGCATTTTCTACATTACACATCAGATCCAGACTTCTAAAAACTGGACGTTTTCTTGGAACCAAAGCGGAAAAACTTTTCCGTTTTGCATTCGAGTGACCTGATTGGAATGCAATCCACTTGATCCAGACTTCTGCTGAATGACACTTCTGACAGCTTCCGTTAGTGGAGATGGGTTGTGTTCTCCGGTGGGAGGCACTTTGTATTACAATTTACAATACAGGCGTGTAATTGTACCACCAATAGATCCAGACTTTCAAAATGCTGCCATTTTAATTGCAAGGAGATCGGAAATCTTAAGGTAGGGTCCTGGGGAAGTCTATGCAAGCAATTGGAGTGATATACATAAAGTGTTTCCGCGGAAGTATAGATACTTCAGCCAGTGCAAGAAGCAAGGAGATGGGGCCAGAGTCTGGATGGAGTGGGGGTTGTTCTTGCACCACACATTCCACCACTGTTTAACACATACACAACGTGGTTACCAGCCAGCAAATGCTCTGCGCATGTGCAGGCAGCTATCACAGCTCTTTTCTCAATCTATGACAGATAGAGTTCTGTGGGTATAAGATGGAGAGTTGGCATAAACCCCACTCTCCTTTGGGGCCCATAGCAGCCACACACCCTGCTCCCACAGTAGTTATGCCACTGTATGGCAGGGTTTTCTTATCAGATCCTGGTTGTGCTGCATTCGGAGATCCAAATTCAGCACAATCACATCTTAGGATCCATTCCTACATTAGTAATAGGATACAAAGACTAACATATTAATAGAGACTTTATCGAGGAGAAGATGGTGTCCCAGAGACTAGCAACTTTAGTAACAAGATTTGCAGTACGTATAAATGTCACAGTAGAATTTGTTCACTAAAAGTTACACCAGAAACAGAAATTTCAAGGACAAAATCCCCGGTTACAAAAGAGTTACAATAGCACAATTAACATTAGTACTAAAGAATGGCTGTTAATTTGCCAGTTACCACTGTACCATAAAGAAGCAAGGGAGAGACACTACCACAATCTAAAAACGATAAAGCGAATACACGATATGTAGGGTGCCACATAATAGTCTGCGGGTGTGAAAGAATGGCAGTACCATCATCTAAAATAATTATAATGACCCTAAATGACACTGAATGTTAGACTGGAAACTTAAGTGATCCAGAAAATGGCATATGAGCATGACGCATACAAATGTATGCTGTGTCTTTAGACAAGATTACAAAGCATTATAGGGTAAATTCAGTGGCAAGTCATCAATGACTCACAGTAGTAATAATCTACAAATGAGAGATATCAGTGCAAATAAAATAAAGTGTCACTATACATGACTCGATGATGGAGATTGCACTTTCCCGTTATGGGATATCCTGGGTTTGTCTCTTGTCATGTGAAATGTCATCGTCCCACAACATGAAAAGGGCTTTGTGCAACAAGGAGAAAGACGCTGTTTAACCCCTCACTGAACTGTTCCAGAGAGACTCTACAATGCCTTATGTAATATGACATCACTCATGAAGAGATGTTACAGTCACCAATATATTAAACGTCTGCAGAAGCTGCAGCCTCCCACTTCTATAATCAGGACTACTCTATCTGGGTCAGGGCAGATTTTACTGACAGATGTTATTGCACTGGTTGTTCTATCAGGCCTGGCTTTATCTGAATGTTTCATCCATATGACACCTAGTACAGACAGACCACTACATCATTTTGAATCAATTAATGCAAACCAGATTTATTCCACCATTTCCAACTCTCAATATAATACTGGTCTTGTACTGGGAAGAAGTATAGATGCATTACTAGTGCAATCATTGACAATTGCAATATTTGAGACATATACAATTATTTGTAACAATTTTATACTGATATGTAGATGTGGAAGTGTTTGACATGAAAGGATGTGCCCAAAAACTACATCAAAGCAGCTACCGAGACTACTCATACAACTACAATAAAGCAACTTACTGAACAATGTACTGTAAAAAGGGTGTGCTACACTTTAATCTAACAAGAGCTACTGTTGCTTAAAAGGGGCAGAAAATAAATAAATGTATTATATTTCTTGACATAAGTAATTAGGAATGAAGCAAAGTATAAAATATGTACATGTATACGACCATGTACATATAATATGTAAAAACTTTAACTGTTAGCTACTCAATTGGAAAAGAAACAATTCTATCTGGAATTATACCTATATGAAATGTATATGTGTGTGTATATATATATATATATATATATATATATACACACACACACACACACACACACACACACACACACATAAAAGAGAGTGAACATTCAGTTTCTATATGGTGGGTTCTATGGAGCAATAGGAGGGGCTACAGCATGGGTAAGTATTAGAGAAATTGGATGTCACAGTATTACATAAGTGAACCTTCTGTCTTATTGTATATTACTGTACTGACCTGTAATCAAAGCATGTTCAGCACTCTTTTTGCAAAGTGCTAAAGAATGTTATATTCCAAAAATATATCTATATGACTAGCTATCAAACAATACTAATGCTTTCTACAGTATAAGTGCTGATGTTTGGGGGATGAATTTGTTTTAATAATATTACTCTCCTGAATGCAGAAAATGATGGTCCTCTGGGTTTATCTTACACATTATTCGATTATAAAACTTACATGGAGTATACCTAAATCAAATATGTATATTCAAAATATTGTCAAACATACCACAGATACCAAACATACTGACAACAGTATTAACACTACATATCTTAAGTAAGCACACACATTCAGATTACCCAGAGGGAATGCTTGGCATGGGGTTGGCATTCGGATTTGGAGGGTAGTAAGGGGGTTGAGATTGAACGGGTATTTGGGATGGGTGAAGTAGTGTTTGGGTGGTATGGAGGATATCAATGACAGAATTAGTGACCCATGCAAGAGGCTTTAAGGAGTCGTATTGTGCAGTGCCTAGCAATAGTGGAGGGTAATAAATATAGGGTGTGTATCTAAGAATTAGACATATAGTGCTACCATGAAACAGACTCAGTTACCCTGTTCTTTGTCCCCGAAGATCTTAGGCCTCCTGACAGCAGGAAGAGACGTCCACAGTAAGTAAGAGACAGCTGGCCAGCTCAGTCCGAGGAGACGTCATTAGAATGGTTGCCACTTAGTCCAAAGACAGCCGCTGATTTATCTAAAGACAGTGGGAGAGACAGTCAGACCAGGCCTTGAAGTGGTTATGTCCAAAATCATCCGTAGAGAGAGGGGGTATATCATCTAAAGAGAAGGAGCATGGGCCTTGAAGATACTGAGGGCCTTTCTTCAGAGACAGTCCGGGAAGGCCGGGGACCCGTAGACACTTAGCTCGCCTGGGCGTGGGGACCCTTACGAGACAGCTCACAAATATCTCTCCCAATCCCAGCAGGAAGAGACCCCGGAGACAGCAGCAGGAGAGAGAGACAGAGACTGCAGGATGTGACTGCAGGGCGGAGAGTGGGGGGAGGGAACAGCCCAAACAGGCGTGTTCAGAGGGAGACAGAGATTTACTACATGGAGACAGACGGACGGACTGATCCTCTGAGACAGCGTCACAAGAGCTGACATTCACGGATGCTGCCCTGCTGCTGCTGGCATAAATGGTCCCTCCATAACATGAACACTTCAGGCTAACGACGAAGGGCTATGAAGCGCACTTAGAATAAGTGTTTATTTACTAAGCAAACTCACCAGCGAGGATATAGGGGTTGTTGTATGAAAGGAAAGTGCAAGTGTGGGGAGTGCTAGTGTAAATGCAAACAGAAGGAGTTGTCACACTCCGGTAACAATTGTGCTGGCTGTGTGCTTATTGTGTGAGCCATAGGGTGACAGGCAGAAATCCTGTTTTACAGGTGTGAAGTGCAATGTACGCAGGTAGGTCATTTACTTCTTTTAGCTCACTCCATTCCCTGAATTAAGGTAGTTAAATACATTTAAGGGCTCAGGAGTGTTATTTCGTTTTTGTTGCCTTAGATCATCAATTGTCCGCCTCGTTTTATGTGCTTCACGGTTCACATATACAGTATATGCCACATAGCCACAACACATTAATGCCTCTGGAATCTGATACTGTCTGTCTTGCATGGGTAATCCCAACATTTCCTCTTATCTGTGGAGCCTCTCACATATGTTTCGCCCCCTTGTTACCCGTGTTAGGGCTCACAAAAATGATTTTAGGCAGATAAAATGTACTGAGCATGCTATAAATATCAAAACTGTTTAGTGCTAATAATAAAAGTAAGTGTAATGTAAATAAAAAGTGTAATTTATTTAAGTGCAGGTAGCTCTTGTCCAATACAAATTGTAGTACTCTCTTTTCCAAACTGTCATAATTGTCTATACATTATTTAGTTGCACATTTAATGTTTCATGTTGCTATTTTGAAGGATCACTAATCTTGAATTTTAGCACATTTCAGTGTTTGAAGCTGCATACCTATCACCTGCAAAGTGTCATCGATATTATACATATACATAAATGAAATGAATGACTGGGTGATCGGAAAAGGCCCTCTAGCGTAAACTAGGATCTGGCCTTAAGTCAAGTTTTCATGCTGTGTTTTTATAGTACCGTATTTCATCTTTACTGTTGTTATTTACTTTTTCATTTAGTTGTGATTTATATCTATTTACATATTTCCAATGGTGTATTCCTATGCCAAAATAAAATAATGAAAATTTTTAGCCCAAATGATCACAATCATTTAGTGTCCATGGCAAGTACGTGTCTAAGACAGAGGTACATGTTTATATACTCATTATAAATAACTTCCATCTGGGTCACAATAAAATGTATTCAGAGCTTAGAGATATCTTTATTTAAATGAGAGAACAGTGAAGTCACACATATGACTCATATTAGCATTGGTAAACCAAACACACCTAGTCATGAGCATTAGCTTATAAATGCAACTTGTATGGTAAAAGTGAAACTTCTGTACTGTAAATCTGTCTGCACACTATACAATGCATGCAATCCAACAAGTGTGGTTGAATTTGAAAAACTCTGATTTCACGTTCTGTGCGTTTGTTTGTTCATATCGAAGCAACCTGATTAGAACACAATCTGTTTTATCTTATCTCTTCCTGATTTCCAAACAGCTTCCAACAGGCATGGGGGGAGAGGGTTGGACTTCCAAGTGAGAGGGGCCCAGTATTACAAATTACAGTATAGACATGGAATTGTACTGCTAACTTATCCAGACTTCCAATCTGCTGCCGTTATAAGCATGAATGGATTAAAAACGTAAAGCAGGGTCCTGGCATTAGAAGTCCACACAAGAGATGGGAGTGGTTACCTAAGCATTCTTGCTGATACAGCAAGGATCCACTATGGGATCCCTGCTTGTTCTGTGTTTGGAGATCTGAATCACAGAACAATCAGATTTTAGGATTAGGTCTAAAATGCTCTTGTAGCCAGAGAAATCTTATAGTTAAAATCAGCTGTCTGAAAATGATATGGACCGGATCGCTCTCATTATCTAGTCAGTGCATTTCTGTATGCATTCTGACAAATGTTTCTTTCAGGATGTAGTTGCCTCTCAGTTTAGCTGATTTTCGCCACTGATACAGCAGACTGCTTAATCACAGCTGTATCAGTGCCGCAGTCGATAGAATAAGGATGATTCCTATTGGTGAAAGGCCCTATCTGATAAAGGTACCCATTCCCAATAGTAAATTGCTGCAGCGTTTAATTCTCTCTGGTGGGTTGTGGTAAGCTGATAGAAGGGGAAGGGTAGGTTTAGGCTATGTGAGATGGAGGGTTACGGTAAGGCTAGTAGAAAGGGAAGGTTAGGATTAGGATGCGGGACATGGAGGCTTATTGTTAGTCTGATAGCAGGGGAAGGTTAGTGTAAGGCTGCAGGACATGGAGGATTAAAGTTAGGCTGATGGAAAGGGAAGGATATGGTTAGGCTGATGTAACTGGAGGGTTAGAGAAAATACTACCTGTCACAGTTGGAGCAATAGGAACCTGATTACTCGCGATGTCCACACTGTGTGCTCTGGAGCTGAAGAAAAAGCACTGATGTCGCTGCTGCATTGCCAGGATATGATGCCGATCGACATACTGACCCATTCAGAAAAAAATCTAAAATGGCTGCTATTTGAAATTCAGACAGTTGAAAAAACTTTCAGTTGTCTCTAATCCAATGGACTTGAGGCTGTGATGTTATCATGGATGCATTGTGTTAACTAAGATATTTGATTTCTATGTTTGAATTGAATAAGTTTATTTTGGGGTGGAGGAGGAATACAGGAAACACAATTCATGCTTTTCCCTGCCTTTACCAGTATAATGTGCAAGGAGAAAACAAATTAATATTTGATTACAGTTCTACAGTATGTACTGGCAAAAAATAACTATTAATTATAATTATTTTTGGTGAAATTTAATACAGTTTGAGAATAGGAGAAATGGCAGATTTTGCATATGAAACACTTAAATACTGATTGAAAACAATGGCCTAGATCTGGGATCATGGACACTTGTATAGTTTGGAAGTTATTGCATCCATGTATACAGCCAGATCTCAACCAGTTTGGCTACATCTCCAGCTGAGAAACGATCCAGTTCATGAAATTTTCAAAATTCACATTCAATCACTCAATCCCCTCCCCCCCAATAACCACTATCCACCAACTTAATGTAGCTTCAGTGGTCAGAACAACATGAAGTAAAACATTTGAAAATGTTAAGGGAGACCATTCCATCGCTGCACTTGAGCCAACTAGACCAAACCAGTGAAAGGTGAGGATAATCCTTGCTTTTTATACCAACCATGGTCATGCACTACAAAATTTTAGTTTTAAATCCAGTTCTAGTCCATGACAATCTTTGTCAACAGGAAATATAATATACTGTCCTCAGCACAATCTTTTTTTTTTTTTTTAGCAATAGTCAGATCAATTCAGTTTAAAACATACTATCAAAAAATTACACTTCTCTACAAAAAAAGAAACCAGGGACAATGCTGAGAAATATCTATGGCAGTAATCCTGTGCTCCAAATAAACTCCTGCCCATCTGCTAATATTACTGTGAGAGCACACAGTAGCATAATGTCTTTTAACACTAGTCCCAAGAGGGCGAAGTGGCAAGCCGCCAGAAGAGCAAAAAAAAAAAAATAAAAAATAGATGGGTAAGAGAAGAGAGGAAAAGGGTAAGGAAGATGGGGTAGGGGAAACGGCAGTGAAATCCGTGGTGATCTCAGGCTAGACAAGGGGATGCGAACTAATCACAAGTCAAATGGGGAAGAAGCATCCTGCATTATCAGCCAGGGTGTCCAAACCTTATAAAATGATCTAGTGTTGCGAATAATAGCGGTCATGTGTTTCATCTTGTAAACATACCAAATACGATTGATAACCGCTTGTATAGGCGAGGGTGAAGAAAGTTTCCAGTCCGAGGCGATCTGGCAGGTCATTGCTGAAATTACGTGGCGAAAAAGTTTGTTTTGGTGGCGAGATAGGTCAGGGTGGGAGAGAGGAAGCAGGAAATACTTGGGGTCCGGTGAAATTACAGTATCTAGAAGGCGCGAGAGGAGAGAGGCAACCTCTTGCCATATGTTAAAGAGCTTAGGGCAGGACCACCAAGTATGCAAAAATGTACCCGTATCCGTACATCCCCTCCATATATATATAGAAAGCAATCAAGAAAGGTTGTGCAGTAGGTACATAGTGCAGTAGGTTAACAAAATTTTTTGATTAAAACATGTAGACATTCTATTCAGGTTATGTGTACCAGAAAGAACTCTCAATCTGAGAGCAAGAGATCAAGTATGTACAAAAAACAATTAGCAGGACTTAATACCGGCACCAGCTCAATGAGGATGTCAGTCAGAAGCCGTGGTCTCAGCGTATCTCGCTCCCTTACAAAGTCCTGGTGATGAAACGCTTAGAGTGGGGCACAACTTCCAAACCTATGACATTCAAGCCGCCGGGTCTCCTTCTCTGCTTCTCCGCATTTTCGTTGTAAGCTATAGAAGTTCCATATTTGTCCATGATCTCAGGACGCTGGGACCAGACTCTCTGACCTACCATTGGGCGTGCTGTTTGTTATATGCTCATTTAGAACCAGCCTAATCGCATTTCTATATCATATGGTACGCTGAATGATTTTACTTACCTGTCTGTCTGTTTCTGCATGTTTAAAAAATAAATACTTTACCGCACCGTGGAGCGCCCCCTTTTTTATTTTATTTTCTAGAATCTTTTTCTCCTGGACGAGAACTGGGTTATTTAAAAGGGGAGCTGCGACTTTTTGAAAAAATATTTGCAGTCTGGTGCTTATAAACATAAATTATAGAGAGAACAAGAATTCATTGTCAGAATTATCGTTCTCTCGATAATTGTGGCAGTGCCCAAAGGGTATAAATATACCTCAATGACAGTAGACCTGTCATTAGCATTGGGATGTAGGACATAGTTTGTGTTGTCTCTTAAGGGTTTTTTTTTTTGCCAAGGCCACCACCGGATTAAACGCTTACAAGACTGGATCCCCATCAGAGCAGGTAAGTATGTTTTTTAATAATTTCTGGGGCTATCTTATGGACATTTTTTAAAAAAAACTTTTAATTTGAGGGGCACTTGTCACTATTTTTAACATTTAAATTATATGGGCACTATATCATTTTTTTAAAGAAGCAGACAGGGATCTTCCATTTTTTTTATCTTTACATTTTGAAGGGCACATGTGGCTTTATTTTTTAGTTATTATGTGGGCACTGTACATTTTTTTTACATGAGAGGGACGGGTATTGGCACGATTTTATTCTTTAACATTATTATGGGGGCATGTGGACATTAAACCTTTTTATTTTTAGAGGGCACAGTTATGATTTTTTTTTTAATGGAATGGGAATGTTACGCTTTTTGGGGCAGGGCATGCTGCCGATAGTAGTTCTACAAGTGCAAGCATGCCTTGTCATTCATGGGCATGCTAGCGCTTGTAGTTCTACTAGCGGCAGTATGCCCTGTCAGTCTGTACTGTATTTTTTTATTTTTGTAACATAGATTGAGGTGGGACAGTCGAGGGGATAGGGTTTTTTTAAGATAGGTTGCGGCGGCGGACAGGCGGAGAAGGATTTTTTTGGTTTAATGTTTGAAAAAAAAAAAACTACAGTCGGAGCAATTAAGGCTCCAACTGGTTTTTGACAGTGCGGATGTGCCTTGCACACTGAAGTAGCACCCTACGTGCTATTCAGAGTGGGCTATAGGATGCACGAAAGCGCATCCTTGAATAGCCTGTAGTCAAATTAGCCTGTGCAATTCCACATCGCACAGGCACGGATCTCTGAATCCGGTCCCAGGACTCTCAATAGAGGTGGACCAGTACAATTGCCCGTGTCACTGCGGGAGATGATTAATGTGAATAATGCAGTCCGATTTGGTTAAATAGCAGTGTTTAAAATGGGGATATTTAAGTAGAAGACAGAGGTCCCCTCGGGGTGGCCAACCCTGGGTCCCAAATACTTCTTCCTGTTGCATCAACTTGCATCAACTAGTATAATGGAAAAGGATCAAACAGTCAATATATTACTGCTGCTCCATGATGTAATTCTGATATCTGTTTCCCAATCTGTTTAGCGCTTATGCATTTTATCCATCCACTGTGGACTTTTGCACTTTTTTTATGACAATTTATAATCGCTGTCGATGTTCTTCAATTGTTCCATGGAGAAATCGCTGTGCTTTTATGTTTAAAAGCAGGGCGATGGCCCATGGAAAAATCGCCGTCCACGAAACCCTTATCATGCTGCTGCTGCTAGTACTATAAGGCACAGCATGGCCATGCTGTACCTTATAGTACTATAATCTATAACCTCTTGACACGGCATGTTGACGCAGCAACCTTCTCCTTCCTCTTCTGGGGTTCTGTCACTAATGACCATGCGGTCACTAGAGGACCCAATTTTATAGTGTCTATGAGGTCATAGGAGGCAGCAGAACATCAATCAAGTGATCCACATCTTCAAGCAAGTGGACTAGATCTGCAATCAACAGGACCAGTTCTTCTATCAAGATGTCCCGTTCTTCCTGCCACGGCTCCTTATCTTCAGCAAGGCATCTCATGATAGATGACTGCAGAACGGTGAGTTAATAATGCACTTTATTCTTTTTTACATTTCACATTACACATAGGGTTTTTTTTACAGAGTGGCCACCTGTAGTTTAATTTTTCTAAGGGGGACACATTATTTACTTTTACTATATGTTTGTGTATGTAATGTTTTATACTGTAAACAATGTTGATGTATTTTGTGAACTTTTTTTTTTTAAGTGGCCTGAGCGTAGCATGGCATTAACCCTTGCCATGCTGTCACTTATAGTACTATAAAGCCCAGCATGGCTAGAAACATATGACCATGCTGTGCCTTATAGTACTAGCAGCATATGCATGGTAAGGCTTACAAGCATAATGCGCTTGCCATTTTTACTAGGAAAAACACATGTCGAAGATGTTGACGTGTTTTTCAGCTAAAGTTTGTGTCGCTTTCAATGAAAGCGCCACACACAGAAGGCGATTTTTATTAGGCGCTTTCAGGACAAACTAAAGGCGATTATGTAAAATTGCCTTTAGTGATTCCGGCGATGCCTATGTGTTGCATGGCAAACATCTGGACGATTTTTTGTCTGCGATGTTTGCTGTGTTGATTTTGCTAAATGCTGAAGTCCCAGGACTTTGCCTTTAGTAAATGTGGCGATGGAATAATTGCCTCCAAAGTCCAGGGGCTTTGGTCAATTTCAGCAAAATCGACCTTAGTAAATGAGGCCCTAAAAGTGGGTCTAAATTTAACACTTGCCAGTGTTTATTTTAAATATGGATCGTGCTACTGGCTTCATTGTAATTAGTTACAAAAGGCACTACAGTATCCCCAGACATTATTTGTTTTTGTATTATAATAAGTATTCCATCTTGCTTTTACATAGCTGTGGTCAATCAAATCTTTGGGATAATTAAATTCTATAAATTTCTGCTTACACGCTGAATTCTGTTAGTCGAAGATGGACAGGTCAGAGCAATTGCAACGTAGTCTTACGAATTGGGAGTATGGTATATTCATTTTCATATGCGTTAGTAGTAACCAGGTAAAATGACAGATATTCTCACGTCAATCAGCTGGGGATGGTCCCCGATCTCGTTACAGGTTCTTCTGAGGTATACAGAGAGGTAAGGGGGTACAGGTTGACACGGACACTTAAATAGGGAATAATCTCCACTCAAGGTAATTTATTAAACAGACAATAGTGTAACAATGCATACATTCAACAGTATAAAAGTATATACTTTATCCTTTCAAATGTTAAGACTCACATTGACAACAATTTAGCATCAAAGACACACAAACAGTAGTCCTCAGTAGTCTTCTGGATCTGCTTCCTCACTTCTGTCGCTGACGCCAGGCTGCATAAGTAACATGACCATTTATTTTTTTCCTCAAAACCGGACATCTACTAATTTTTACTGGGGCCCACCACATAGGTAATGAGTGTGGTCAAAAAGTTATGGCCAGAGGATGCTTGTATCAATGAAACTTGTAAATAAACTGTGTATCATCTGTTACACTCAGAGGCTGTTTCAACAGCTCAGTGTGAAAAGCATGTTATACTATTAATTCTCCTACTGACATAAATACAAGGCAGAGAACATATTACTGATCACCATACAATAAGGATCACTTAAGATAATAGCAACTTCATCCTAGTTACCGCCATACAATGCAGACTATGGGGGTGATTCAGAGATGCGACTGTGAAAAGATCGCAAATATACGCAACTAAGTTCAGATCTTGGCAGGTTACAGCTGTTTAAATAGTCACTCCCCTTGCAAACAGCGGCGGATCTTAAAGTTAGACCACCATTGAGCAACCCTAACTCTGCGCTGTCATTAGAGATCTTAAGGGAAGTAGTTGCGGTTATTTGAGATCCTAAGTGTCTGCCCGCACCCACTTTCCCTCATCTCCCTGCCTCCCCCCGCCCATTTCCATTCAAATCCTTCAGATCTTAAACTTCCGCAGAACTTAAGATCTTAAGTGGTTGCGATCGATTCACAGGTCCGCGCTTAGTGAATTTAAGATCCTAACTTCTACGTAGATGGCGTTGCACTATTACTATACATGCGCATTGATGCTAATTTTCTAAGATCCTAAATATACGCACCTAAGTAGCTAAAAAATCGCATCTCTGAATCAGGCCTTATATCCTAGCTATTGCCATACCATACACACTGTACCCTAGTTATCACCATACAATACACATTGCATCCTAGTTATCACCATACAATACACATTGCATCCTGTCACGTTCAAGGATTGTTTGGGATCGGTTCCGGGTTTCAAAGATGGAGACAACAGTGTTGGGTAGAAATGGAATTGAGCAGGTTTAATAATAGATGGGTGCATACAGAAGTAACGGTATCTGAGAGACCCAGTTGAGACAATGGTATGAGTCCAAGTAACAGTTCGTTAGAAGAGATACTGTCCAACAGATATTAATCCAGACAGGGATACCGGCAGGCCGGGGAAAGTACAGGATCCGTATGGTAGGAGGTGGAGTTGAGGGTAGCCGTAGTAGCAGCGATGAAAGAGGTGGATGGCAGAGTAGTAGTCAGCGGAACCGGAGTAGACGGAACTGGCAACAGCTGAGGTGGATCAACTGGAAGCGCAG
>WWET01000974.1:360509-374081 GCA_011038615.1 Limnodynastes dumerilii
ATTATGGTTGCTGCGACTGCCGCCCTAATCCCCTTCACCGAATGCCTGCCTGCCACAAACCCCAGCTGGTGGTCGGTCAACAGGTCAGGAAGGATCGACTGCAAGCGTGTGGCCATTATTTTAGCTAAAATCTTGCAGTCAGTGTTGAGCAAAGTTATCGGCCTATAAGAGGCCACTAGTTGTGGATCCTTATTAGGTTTAGGAATAAAGATAGTGTGCGAGTCATTGAAACTAGGGTAAGAAGGGGATTGTCCGTGGATAAGTTTAAAAAGTTCCAACAGAGTAGGGGTCACCTCCTCCCTCAAAATTTTGTAATACTCGTTCGACAAGCCATCGGGTCCAGGGGCTTTACCAGTTTTTAGTGTCTTAATTACCCTGTCTATTTCTTCCGCGGTTATCGGGTCATCCAAAATGTCCCGTTGGTCCTGAGAAAGTCTCGGGAGACGGGCCTCGCACAACAATTTGTCCTGTAAGGCCGAGTCTCCAGGGATGGCCCGGTAAAGGTCCTCGTAGAATTTTTTAAACCGTTGCATGATATCCTCAGTTTTGACTAACACTTCCCCCGGGGACTCAGGATTCTTCAAAGCCGTGATATGGCTTCTTGGTTTCCAAGTTTTTGCCATATTGGCTAAGACCTTGCCTGGCTTGTTGCCCCATCTAAAAAATTTCTGATTTTTGTAGTCTAAGTGTTGTTACGCTTGTTGTGTGAGAGAGGATTCCAAAAGCCCCCTAGCCTGTTTGTAAAGGGCAAGGGAATCCGGACCAGGGTTAATTGTGTAGTCTCTGAATGTTGAGGCTACCTTGTCTTGTAGTGCTTGTATGTGTGTTCTAATATCTTTACGACGTTTGGCCACATAGTTAATTATACCTCCGCGTACCACTGCCTTTGAGGCCTGCCAGAAAAGGACCGGGTCATCCCAGTGCTCTATGTTAGTATCCATGTAATCGTTCCAATGGTATTTCAAGTGTCTGTGAAAGTCTTCACAGTCCTTCAAGTACGATGGGAACCGCCACGTTCGCGCCCCCCAAACCGGAACAGCATGTTGTAATGTTAAGGAAATAGGTGAGTGATCTGAAATGACTATGTTCCCTATAGACGCACCTCTAAGCTGAGACACCAGCACATCTGCCACCAGAAAGTAGTCTATTCTAGACAGGGAGCCATGAGCCGCCGAGACATGAGTAAATGATTTTTCTGAAGGGTGAAGAATTCGCCAAGTATCTGCCAAATTGTGTGTTGATTGGAAGCCCTGAATGTGGTACCATTGCAGAGCATTAGGGTTCCTGCCTGGCGGTGACTTATCCAGCAAGGGATCCGCAACAGAGTTGAGGTCTCCCCCCACTATCAAATTAGGAGTGTCTCTATGCAAAAGAAATTGTGATAGGGTACCGAAAAAATTAGAGGCACTGCCATTTGGTGCGTAGACATTTAGCAGTGTGTATTTCGTGGAGTTTATTGTAAGGTCCAGTAACAGAAAACGACCCTCGGGGTCGCTGTATTGGTCAAGAATCTGGTAAGAGAATCCCCTCCGAAAAAGAATGGCCACCCCCCTTGATTTATTATGAAATGAGGCTGTAATGCATTCTCCTATCCACCTATCTCTCAGACCAGAGCCCTCTCCATGCTTCCAGTGGGTCTCCTGAAGGAGAGCAATGTCCACCTTGCACCTCTTAAGGTGAGTGGAGATCTTTTTCCTTTTAATAGGTGTGTTTAACCCCCCCACATTCCATGATGTCAATGTGAAATTTAGGTGTTGGACTTGGGATTCAGGGGACTGTGTGGCCCTGTGCGGTTGTGTGGGATGCATTCAATTAACCTACCCCATCAGTCGGGAAGGGTATGAAGCAGGTACCTTGTAGCCATGCGAGACCTCCGCCCCAGCACCCGGAGGTGTATTCGCAAAGTGGGACACCCATGCGGCACAAAAGAAGGAAAATAGACAACATTAAGAAAAGTAGCTCTACCTTAACTGTAATACTTTTTCTATAATTTCCAACCATAACATCATTTGGATCTCCCATTTGAGGGGACATCCAAAGGCACAATTTCTTGTTTGTAACTCTCGAGTAACTAATAATAACCAATATTAACGTTAGTAAGTATAACATTTTTGTATTATCCTATTTACCCAGGGGGGTCTAACCCAGGGAAATCTGTATAGTACTGTACTACAATGCGGTACATGACAACCTTGAACTATGTTATTTTCAGGCATATATTAAGATGGTATAGCTTAAACAATCAACTAAAGCATCCTAATTGATATCTAGTAATTTAGACATTTGTAAAAGACAAAACAGTTTACGTAGGCTTCAATCGGCAGGTCTCCGGTTAGGCGAGCCGTTTGGGGATTGTGGGCCCAAAAAGTATTCCTTGGCCCTAGTTGGGTCCGTAAAAGTGAGATCTCTACCATTCACCGTGACCCTTAGCTTCGCAGGGTAGAGAAGGTCAAACCGCTGATTGCGTTCTACCAGGAGCTTACAGACAGGCGAAAATTCTTTCCTCTTTTGCGCCACTGAGGCCGAAAAGTCCTGGAAGATAAGGATCCGATGTTCCTCGATAACCAGATCAGGAGTGCGCTTGTATGCTCTCAATATGGCCTCCCTAGCTCTGAAGTCCAGGAATTTTGCAATCACAGGACGAGGGCGAGGACGATCACCCTGGCGCTCCGCTCCCATGCGATGGGCCCTCTCCACCTGGGGGCGGGGGGAGTCCATTGCTACTCCCAAAGCCATTGGCAATGTAGTTTCCAAGTAGGTAGATAGTTGCTCTCCTTTAATTGCCTCTGGAACACCGATGAAGCGCAAGTTATTTCTGCGGCTTCTGTTCTCCAAATCTTCCAGTTTCTCAGACATGTCTGAGATGGTTCTTGCCTGGGAGGCCACAGTATCTTGCAGGGGATGTATTATGTCTTCAGAGTCGCCCGTACGTTGTTCCAGGCCGGAGATTCTAGAAGCATTAGCCTCTATTTTAGCAAGGGAAGAGTCCAACGCCGTTTGGAGATGATCAAAGCGCTTGTCAATTTGCGGCATCATTGCCTTGGAGAGTTCCTGGACCCAATCCGTGAAGCTACGAGAAGAGACCAAGTCTGTGAATTCATTATCGTCCTCCGCATGGGTACGCTGTGTAGGGTCTGGAGATGAAGGCCGTGCTGAGCTGCGCTTATTGGAGGCTGCTCTGTTCCTACCCCCCATATTTGACGGAGATGAAGCAGCTTGTGATGCGTTTTTGTCAAGAAATTTGTCCATAACTATTATGGGTGAGAACCGTAGAGAGCAGCGATCCCCTCACACAAAGCGAGTGCCCCAGATTCCAGAGTATGAATACGATGAGTTCAGGTTGTCAGAGCCTGAATGCCCCCCGGGTTTGAGATAGGGGTACCGTCACATCCTGCGTTCTTGCTGCACTAATCCGTGAGCCAGTAAACTCCCAGACCGTGGAGTAAAGACTTAGTTGTCTACTATGTTTCCAAAATATGAGAGTATAGTGGAGTAGTTAAAAAACAAGCAGACTATTTATTGAGGGTGACTAGATAAGCCACTTTCCCCTATCTAGGCTTGATACGTACCACAAGGGGGTGGCAAAGTAACTGTAATATAGACCAAACGTTCTTCAGGTATGCAGAGAAGAACTATTGACTTTGAGCTCTGTTTTACAGCAGGTTGGATACTGTGGTTTAAGAGAATAAATGAGCAATACAAGCTGTGGACTCCTGAGATCCAGCTATAGTAGTTGTATATGGTGTTTTACAGCAGGAGACAAGGAGCTGTGGTAGTGGTGCTTGGGCCAGGATGTGTTCACTGGAAAATGAGTCCAGTGTAAACCTGTTGTAGCTGTGTACTGCACCTGAATGGTGGTGGTCCCCAGATTCAGAGCATAGCCCCTCCAGAGTCCCAAAGCACTGGCCAGACCTTAAAGTATGAGGCAGCACAGTAATAGCTCTGGGCCTGTCTGTAAACTGCACCCTCAGTCCTGTCACACAAACTCTCCAGGGCAGTAAGCCAGATTCACACTCCCACGCTTCTGGGCTTCCTATGCTGAGGTGGAGGGGTGTTAATGCGGCCCGTGATGGCCAGATCCCGTGGGCCCTTCCCCCACTGTTGCTCCCCGCAGGTACCTCGCCTCAACAGCCCCCACGTGGCAATGGCTGCCCGACTGTGCCAATGTCTCTCCTCACCCTTCCCACAGCGCAGGTGTCCCAGGCTCTCTCAACGGCTGCAGGAATCAGGCTCCGGTGCGGTCCACACTGTCCCCTGCTTACTGCCACTCCCGAATCTCTCCAATCAGTGCAGGGGCCTCGCTGAGGTTCCTCCTCTGTGTCTCTCCCGCAGCAAATGGCGTCAGTCGTGTGGCAATGGCGGCCTGAACTTCAAGGTAGGGCTCTCCCTCCAGCCCAAGATTGCCTCAGGAGAACGTTGGCTCGATAGGGAAGTGCCTCCGCAGCGCTCACCCCTCACATGCCGGGCTCACCGTCACCGCTGCTTCAGCTCCTTGCGACAGGGTGAACTTGCAATGGCTCCTCTTCCTGGAGCCAGACTTCGGTGCTCAGTGTCCTGGGGAGCCGGGTAACAGCCGCACTTTGCCCAGGATTATCCCCTAGGTGTAAGGCAGAGTCCTCTCTATAACGGAACCTCCGTCTGCCTTGGTAGTGGACCTAAACATCCACTTAGTCGGGGAGCTCAGCTAAGACGCGCCCACTCTGGTTGAGACGCACACCGGAAGCCCCACATGTTGTTTTTAATGTAACTTTCTTTAATTGAGGCAGCAAATATACAATACATGGATATTGGAGAAGATAGACAGAGCCTGCTAGAAATGTTATAATTAACATTAGTAGTAGTAGTAGCAGGTTAACACCAAAACAACAATGTAGAAAAGCATGCATGTAGAGGTGGGGGGTTCACCAGCATTAGAGGTGTAGCAAAATCTAGATTGAACCAAGGAGTCCACGCCTTGTAAAATGTCTTAGGTAAGCAGCCATTCTCTCCATGCCTGCGACAAACCATATGTATAAAGTCAGCGTAGGGAAGGGGGCTTATTGTTTCCAAGCTACCAAGAGGTAAACCCAGGATTTTTGGGGGATAAGCAGAATAGGAGGGCCGCTAGGAGGGTATGGACCAAATCTCAGGACGGGGTCAATTTAGAGCATGTACACCACACGTAAAGAAATGACCCTGTGCCTCCACACCGGGAAGAATCTGAGACAGACACTCAGCGGTATCCAGGTTGTGTTTTTATTAGTATAGTTCACAAACAAATATAACCTACAAATACTCTAAAGCTTTATTCACTGGATCACATGCAGGTTTAGTAAATAAAAAATAGAAGTGTAATTATTTAAACTAGAATTCATTTACACATTATTCCTTATTCTGTTTGAATAACACCACTCAAAGTTCAAGATAAGGAAGAACAAATAGAATTTTTTAAGTGAACAATGAAAAGCCTTCATAGAACTTTGTCTGATAAAACTGAGAATTTAAGTGACAGAGGACTATGTTCAACAGCAGTATGTGCCAGTGGATATTACTGTGTTTCTACAATTATGTTTATATAGATATGAAGGCTTAAAAGTTGTCAGTTCTGTTTTTCTTTTATATTACAAATTAGAATAATTAAAGGTCAAAAAGTTGGGTTTTAGGGGAAAAAAACTGACTGAAGTTAAAAGGATTTGTTGTAGAAATGCTCCTTTAAAACTCCTAAATAATTCATACAGTGCTTAGGCCTACATCCTGCTCCTTAACAACTGCACCTCCTCTCGCCATCACCCCCTTTAATAATTTGTGACCTGGTGCATTACACAGTGCACTGTCAGTGTCCAAGAGCTGCCTCTCCTCCGCAGCACCTTCTCTCTCATGAATGACGCTGGCGTAACTCCAAGGTTACGTCAGCGTCATACAGAAGGCAGAGAATGAGCACCGCGGAGTAGTAAGTAGACCGGACTCTGAGCAGAGAGACAGTAGGTAAGTTATTTGACTCAGGCTGGTGGGGGCATGTAAAACTGATTGTGGAGGGGGGGGCTGCAATACCTAATTAAAACTATTTGAGGAGGGGGCATGGAATACCTGATTAAAACTCCTCTAAACAACTGGTGTAAATATATGCGCTTCTTCCCAGGTAACCTAGTCGCCAGGCAGTGATCAGGGGTATATTCCCTATGTTACCCCAAGCATATAGAGTACCGTATTAACATATACGTTCCAATCAATATCAACAAAGATGATCACAACAGCGGCGCCAATACCAACTTTTACACAAGTGGGAGAAGGATGTATCATATTCCCTCCCCCTATATCAGTCTATCCAAATGGAAATAAAAATAAAAATAAAAATAAAGTTCTTTCAGAGACTTGTAAGTAGATATTTCACAATATTCCAATAGGTATCCTACTCACAACGTACACCTCTTGGAATTTATGCACATCAGTTGCAGGATTCTTTTCAGTTTTGCATCTTCCACTTTCTGAGATGTTTAAGTAGAGATCTCTAGTCCAGTGTTCCTCCGTTCAGGGTACATAGATTGCAAAGAGGAGAAAGACACTTCATGGGACAGTATCGTATCGGATATTGATATTACAATCTCCTAGCTGCACACTCACATTAGACCAAGGTTCAGCAATAGTCACTGTCAGGTGGGGGCAAGTAAAACTATTTGGGGAGGAGGAGGGGGGCTGCAATACCTCATTAAAACTGTTTGAATGGAGAGGAGGGCATGGAATACCTGATTAAAACTGTTTTGGGGGGCTGCAATACCTGATTAAAACTGTTTGTGGAGGTTGGGGGGTTCCTGCAATACCTCATTAAAACTGTTTGGGGAGGGGGCTGCAATACCTCATTAAAACTGTTTTGGGAGGGGGCATGGAATACCTGATTAAAACTGTTTGGGGGGCTGCAACAACTGCTGAAAACTGATAGGGGACAACGGTGATGGATGTAACATACAAGGGGGGCTGTGGTGATGGCTGGGCCATATAATGGTGGGGTATATTGATGGAAGGCAACAGGACGCATTGCGGCATAATGAAGAATGTGAGTCCTGGCAGGCAGAAGAGCTGGGGCTCATGTAAACACAGAGTACAGCTGGGCAACCAGGACGCCATGCCGTATAACAGTGCGGGAGTTCCGGGCAGCCGTAAGAGCCGGGACTCGCTGCATAGTATTGGGCAGACTGCCCGTAATACAGAGGAGAGCAGGGACAACGGCAGCTGCTCCCCCTGCGCTGTAAGCAAGCTGTCAGAGGCTGACAGCTTTAAACAGGGCTTAGCAACTCATGTATAAGTGCTGAGTACTATTTAAAAAAGAGCTCTGACAGCTTTTATTAGGCAGCAGTCCTGCCCAGCTCCAACGCCATGACTCGGGCCCTGCTTCCTTGCTATGGGGCTCAAGTCTGTCACCTTCTGCCCTTGGACTAGGGAAATATGCATTCAAAAGGGAAAGAAGAAAGCAAAGTTATTCAAAATGTTATCTGTTAAAATGGCCAGGTGAGTAAGGGATTGAGGGCCAGAGCTCTATTACTGAGTTGCTGATGGGTGGGGGACTCTGCTAATTCTCTGATTGGTTCCCATTACTCCACGTTACCTAGTATCCAGGAAGAAGCTGAACAAACTGTGGAGTGATTGGGGTGTGACAGTTGTTGAATGATAGGTAAGACACGGGGTGAGAAAAAGCAAGAAGCTGCAATAGGAGAAGCATTCGGCACAGCCAGATTTTACTACAAGTCAGTGTGAGCAGGGGACAAACAAAGCACATAGTTCCACAGAAATAGTTATATCTTCTCTGTAATTAATAAAAGTCTTCCACCAGCAGGTGCTTAAAAGTAAAATTAGACAATTCACAGTCGCATTGCTGAAGGGAGTCTGTCAAGTTAACCACCACTTAAAGGTAAATACCAGTAAATTCATAGTGTTTGTGATACAACTGTACTTTTCCTTAAAGGATATGTAAGGTGACGACACTTGCCAAAGCTGATTTTTCTAATTCATGGGACCCCAGGCAGAATTATGTGTGATTTCCCACTTAGCAAAGTTATAAAATAATATAATAATAATAATTATTATTATTAACAGGTTATTATATAGCGCCATCAGATTACGTAGCGCTTTACAATTTAACAATCATTATAACAAGACTGGGTGGTACAGACAGACTAGGTAAGAGGACCCTGCCACTAACTTACACTCTAAAGCAGGGGTTCTCAACCCTGTCCTCAAGTACCAGTAATGGTCCAAGTTTTTTTAAATCTCTTTGCTGGAGGTGAGCTCATAGCTGACAGTTACATTTTGAAAGCTCCACAGGTTTTGCAGGGAGACCTTACAAAACATGGACCGTTAGTGGTACTTGAGGACAGGGTTGAGAACCCCTGCTCTAAAGGATATTAGGGATTGATACGTAAGGGCAAGTGCTATAAATAACACAACAGACCAGCCAGCTTGTATGATAAAAGTGCTCAGTGCTCTGTATTAACCAGTCGCACAGCAGTGAAAATCGCCGCAGAGCGATGAAACGCGTAATGGTTTGCTAGCCACGTGCATCCTATGAGACCACGACCCGACTTCTTTCCCCACAGTGACCCGACTGGGATTTACTATTTGTTCAGCTATTGCAAGTTCCGTGCATCTCAGAGTCCGGTGCGCCCGGCTGCATCTCTGTTGCTTCCGACCTGCCTGCCATTTGCCACGGCACCGTGTGCCTGCCTACAGCACTTCATATAGTCTGAGTCCGGCCCATCTGCCTTGTTCCATCGGCATCGTTGTGTAGTGTTCTTCTAGCACAGTGGTACTATATCTCAGCCGGACTATCCGCATCTCCCTGTGTGGTCTGAACCTGTCATCTTGCCTTGCCTCTTCTGACAATGGTACAGAGTACCTCTTCAATCCAGCGCAAGGGCCTGCTACCAAGGACTTCAAACCTGTGAGTGCATTCTTTTTTTCTACAAACAGTCCACTATTTAAGAGCAATTGTATTTAACCATCGGGAGCCCAGAACTTTGGTTTTGCTCTGTACCTGTTATTAACATACACCTGTACCTGTAATCATGCACCAATATTCTCAGTGCCTGTTTGGAATAGTACAACACCATTCATTCAGCTGCACCTGTTCCTTGAGGATTTATATCATCAACAGAATTCATCTATACCAGTATAACAGGGTACCCTGTGGGTCTCATACCATTTTAACTATTTTTTTGGAACAACTGTTCCCTCTTTTTGAGATTAACTGTGGTCTTTCATAATAATTGAAGTAGATATCTATCTTCACATGTGGTTTATTATCAATATCATTTTTATTCATTTTATTTGTGTTTTGATAATTAATAAATTATCAAATTTATTGTTATTAGTTTCTAGGAGTCATAATATTTCTTGTGCTGCCTATTTTCTATCTTTGTACAACAGTGTTAGTAGCAGAACTGAGGGGAATTTTAGTATAGAGTGAAGGTGAACAAGTTTGGTTTAATTATGAACTAAGGACCATATAATACAGTTGTTGTAAATAGTGTAGGCAAATGTTAAGAAGGTTGAGGAATTTGTTATGCTTGTCTGCAGAGGTGAGTTTTAAGGGAGCACTTGAAATTTCGGAGAGTAAAGGATAGTCTTAGTGAGTGAGGTAGGTTATTCCAGACAGTGGGTGCAGCCCAGGAGAAGTCGGGGGAATCTAAGCATTTTTTTTGTGTCAAGGGGCCGTATTCAGAGATCCGTCGGCGATCAGGCCGCAAATATACACAACTAAGTGGCAGGTCGGAGCAGGTTACTCCCACCAGAAAAAACAGTCACTCCCCTTGCAACCTCCGGCCAGACCTAAACTTCCACCTGCATTGACTTGCCCTATCTGGCCGCACTCACTTCCGGCCTTATGTGTATTAGTTGCGTATATTACCGGCCCTAACTCTGTAAGCGCGCCCACTTTCCATCATCTCAATGCCTCCCCCCGCCATTTCTATGCAAATCCTTAGGTCCGTATATTTCCGCAGCACTTAGGGTCGCATTATTCTCCGCCCGATTCACAAGTCCGTCCCTTAGTCATTTTCGACCTTAACTTCAACGTAGATGGCGTATCACTATTACTACGCATGCGCAGTTGATGCATAATCGATCCGATCCCAAAAATACGCACAGGACTTTCGTTAAAACTGAATCTCTGAATACGGCCCGAGGAGAGCTCTCGAGGAGAGCTGTATGTTCTGTGAAGATCTGAGAGAGAGAGCTGGGATGTTTCTCGAGATGAATGATGATATGTATGCAGGTGCAATCTTATTGATGGCTTTGTAGGATGTAGCAATAGGATTTTGTATTTAATTCTGTGCAATACAGGTTTTGAAGAGCGTTATCATGGAAAATCAGTCTAGCTGCTGCATACAATATAGACTGTAGGGGGGTAATTTTATAATGTGGAAGTCCAATAAGGAGAGCATTACAATAATAATAATAAATGTGGGAAATAATTAGCGCATCAATGCAGTGTTTTATGTGAGATATTTGCGTAATCTGGAAAGGTTTTTTAGATGTATGTAACAGCTTAGAGACAGATTGTATGTGGGGAACAAAGGACAATTCATAGTCAAGGGTAACACCTAAGCATCAAGCTTTATGAGCAGGGATTAGATCAGGTGTAGATAGGTAGATTTGTGCATCATCTGCATAGAGATGATACTAAAGTCCAAATGACTTTATTAGCTGTCCAGGGGAAAATGTATAAATAGAAAAGAGCAATGGACCCAACACTAAGCCTTGTGTTACTCCAACATATAGAGGAAAAGCAGGGGAGGTGGATCCAGAAAAACGAACACTTAAAGAGCAATTGGATAAGTAGGATGTGAACCATAAGAATGTACATGTTTGCGCTCCACTGTGGACCCAGGTGGAGGAGCCACATCGTATGAAAATGTCTGCTGCATCTCTATGCCATCTGAAGGGGTAAGATGATTTCAACACAACACACACATACACACATTAGGGATGTTCCCATCCTGCGCTTTAAGATTTGCTCCTGGAATTTCTAAAGAAAAACTCGAGTGGACATTGTTCTACTCCAAGAGACACATTGGAAGGCTGGGGAAGTGTCCACATTAAGGGATGGTAGGATCAACGAATGTATCTCGTCCTTCTTCCGAAATAAATCCCGGGGGTGGCCATACTTTTTTGGACAGGTCTTAACTATCAAATTCTCAACCAATACTTAGATCCTGAGGGCAGCTTCATTTCTTTTCGAAACTCCCTGGTTAAGTTATATGCCCCAAATGGTGCCATCTCTGACTTTTTTTACTACGATCTCCCGATTTATATTGCAAAAGGAAGGATACCCCCAAAACTCATTCTGGGAAGAGACTTCAATGCAGTCACTGACCCTTTCATTGATAAATCCCTGTCGGCTAGACATCTGTACAGTGGTGTCATATACAAGATCTGCAGTCTCTTCATTTCTTGATTGTTATTTATTCTAAACAAAACTAGGGATGAAAAATTTAAGTTTCCACCTTCTATATATGAGAATATTTAAATATCCACATTAAATTCTATTTCTTATGCGATTTCCAGTATTAAATTTCAAAAGGCAATCATTCAATGCAAAAGTATATAGGTCCGGATTCACACTTAAGAAGTGGTCATAGTGGTAATAGTAGGTAATTTACGCAATCTAAGTACCAGTTAGGTAGACTGCACAGAGTAGTTTAGGAAGAAGGAGGCGTGCTAATGCCACCTCGAGGAGGTTTTAGGTAGAAGTGGGAGTGAGGAAGGAAAAAACGCTATATTCATTGTTTTGTTATAAATAAATTGGTAATATCATATAGATCTACCCACATTTTATGCCTCTTTGGCTGTATGCATATCAATTTACAGTGTCTTTCTCTTTATTTTCTGCTTCCGCCCCAGTAGATACTTCTCCTAATCCCTCAAACTTTCAGCATGTATCAGAATTTTTCAGCTATTTGTTCCTCATAAAAAAAGACAGTACACAGCTTCTTCCTGATGATTGTTTTGACTATGTTCATATAATAATTCCAATAGGGAGCTACTCACATTTTAGCCCCTTGGGCTTTGTACATATAAGTAAATCCTGGGAGTCTCCACTGGAAAAAAAAAAGACCGGATACCACTTTGTTTCACATCTTATTATTCCATATTCATACTTTCAATAAAACATACATATAAAAGAATTTTCTTACAAAATTTCTTCTTTAAAAACCTCCTATTCAGGGCTCTATCATCTAGTGGTAGATAGTAAGTAGGTTTAGACACTGTAGATAGATGTAATACCAGGTGCGATAACAACACTTTGTACAAAACAAATACCTCTTGTCTCTACTTACTACCTTTGGACAAAGTGTTCCCACTATCTACCAACACGTTTCAACTGACTCTGCAGTCTTTTTCAAAGTGAGTATTGGGGGTAGTGTTGGATCCTCCTTACATCCCATATGTGGTGTGATATCAACCTTTCTTTAATTATCTTTAAAATCCTTTCAAAATATCCCTCAAGGATAGTTATCCCTTCTTATTTTAAAAGATTTGACCAAGAAGGAAACAATCAAACATTTGCAGAACAGAGACCTCACTAATGTTACAATTAATTTGTAAGGCACAAGTGTTACTCACTGAGCCACCGTGGGCCAGAGACAGTTTTATTTAACTAGGTTACAAATTACAAAAAATGAAAAAAGCCCTCTTGCTCTTCATGTCGCAAATATTTCTTTGTACTTGAAGCAGAAAGGACTCTTAAAGGATGGCAATGTCTACAATAAACCTACACTGGTAGAGCCAACCTTATTAAAATGCATTGTTTCCAAAACTTCTTTATTTATTACAATTGATGTCCATCTTCTTATCCCACTCCAATATAAATAAAAATTAACTCTTTACATCAGCGCTTTATTTGGAATAATAAAAGACCAAGAATAAGTCTACTCATACCGCTTTCACATCACCATCCCAGAAAAACACGGTATTTTGTACCCGGGTCTTTTCTGGGAGCAGTGGCGTGTAATTTTCAAAACCGCGTTATAAGTCCACCAAAAATCCGGGAAATTCCCGGGTCTGACCCTTTCAGATCACCAGGTATTTCCCGGGTTTTAGTGGATTTTTAGCGCTGAAGAGCATGCTGATGCTTGTAGTGCTACAATCATCAGCATGCCCAAGGATGACAGGGCATGCTAGCGCTTGGAGAACCACAAGTGCCATCATGCCCTGTCACCCGTTACAACAACACACAAATGAATACCCCTCCTAGCACCTAAATAAAATAAAGGGACGGCCACTAACCTAAAAAAAAATACTAAACATTTCATGCCCCCCTAAAAAGAATAAATTACATTTAATACCCCCAAATAATGTTAAAAAAAAATGACCGCTAATTGTAATATGTTAAAAATACATGTCAAAATAAATAGCATAAAAATAATAATTAAAAATAGTTACTTACCATCTTGATAACGATCCCATCTTCTAAGCTTGTAATCCGTGGAGGAGGTATTAGAAAAATAAAAACCCCTATGGAACGACGCAACTCATGTCCTGCCCCGCAGGACATCCCGACGCTAATGACAGCTCTGCTGTCATTGGGGTGTATTTATACCC
>WWET01000974.1:374532-386959 GCA_011038615.1 Limnodynastes dumerilii
CCTATACGTGCAATTTTTTTTTTCAGGTTTCCGACGCTAGAAAGAGATTTGTTTACTGTTGCCATAGCAACAGTGGACAAATCTAAGCCAATCGGGAGGCAAAATGAAAGACCCGGGTTGAAAACAACCCTGGCGCTTTCACATTGCCACCCCTCCCGGGTGGAACACGGGAAAAACCCTTCTTCGGAAGTGGCGGTTTCACATCTCCACCAAAAACCTGGGTTTTTGCAAAATGCCGGGTTTTTGATGAAAATCCCGGGTATTTGGTGGTAATGTAAAATGGGTATTAGACTCCAACAAAAAAATCTAATAGTGGAATTAACTTTTCTAACAGTGTCACCTATAATCACACCTCTCTCCTTCGTCATCTGCAAGACTGGCTACAAAATTTATCTGTCTATACCGATTGCCTTTTAAAACAAGAATTCTTGGGGGATTTTAACCTTACAGCAGTCTTACACTTTCATGATGAGGAGGTTTCTAAGCTTCATATAGAAAATCCACTTCTGTGGAACACGTGCAGGGTGTGGCACATCCCCAGACATTACATCTTATCTCCCACACCTCCTTACCTTTACTCCATCTTAATACCCCTGAGTTATAAAATGGTAGAGTGGTGTACCCCTTCACGACATGGAGAAACTGTGGCATCATATCTGTCAGAAATCTGAATAACACATAAGGTAAAGGTTTCTCACCTTTTCTCAAGCAGTAGAAAAATATTAACTCCTTTGGGATTTTACTTTTGCTTATTTTCAAGCTCAGCACTATGTTAATACAGTTATTGGCCACTTGTCTGAGGCATATTGGCATAATCATTTTGATGTACTCTTGTCTCAAGCCAGATCATTTCAGTTTTGCAAATGCTAATACATGCAAGATGTCATCAAAAAATGTGTTCTCCAAAAGACAAAGAAGAAGGTTCTTCATTTTAGTGAGGAATAAGACAAGAAATAACCACAACAAAAGGGACAGGGGGAGTGTCGGGGGGAGTGCATGCCGGATACGCTGCGCGTTAGTGCGCACAGCGCATCAATGTAAGTCTGGATCAGGCCCATTGTTTCAAGTATCTATTTTCTATTTTTCTTTTATATAAAGAATTGCATCCTCTTTAAAATGAAGAACCTTCTTTGATTTTTTGATAAAATCTTGCATGTATTAGCACTTAGCAAAACTGCAATTATCTGGCTTATTTCTGTATATTATCATGACTTCTGTATTAACACAACAGTTAATACACATCGGGGGTACAGGGAAACCCTTTAGCTGTGGGAGGGTGCAGATATTCACTTTACCACATATTGTAGTCTTCTCTCAAGCCATTCCTCATCATAAAGCAATTACCAATTATCATCATAGGTACGAGACAAACTAGATTATGACACCATTGACACAGGTATGCCTCAAAGGTGTTTACACTTCCCTCATCTCTCTATGGAAAACCTTCTCAAAACTTTAACCTACTCATGTAAACAATTTCCTGTGAGCCAGAATGTTGAATTATTTTTAAACGTTCACCTCTGCACAGGTGTGGGTCCCTGCTAAGAACGGCCCTATTTCAATGAGGCATAGCAATCGATCCCCAGAGCACCGAACAAGGTGCTCCGAAAGGTAAGGCTAAAAACTACCCCAACCCTTCCCCTAATTCTAATCCTAACTCTCCCCTTCCATTACCCAAAACCTAACCCTCCCTTCCCTGCAGCCTGACCCTAACCCTCCGTTCCCTGCAGCCTGACCCTAAGCCTCATTTCTCCCTAGCCTGACCCTAATACTCCCTTCTCTATAGCCTAACCCTAAGACCCCCTTCCCCACAGCTTGACCCTAACACTCCCCTTCTATGACCCAAACCCTAACCCTCCCTTCCTAAGAGCCTACCCCCCCCCCCCCCCCCCCCCCCACCCCACCCCGCCCCCGCTCCTNAGAGTCCCCGGTGAGGTTACTCACCTCTCCAGAGCTGTCAGCTGCAGGTCTTGCAAATATGAATGTAGATTGGCACACTCACCCATTCATTTAAAAATATTCTAAAAAATCTCCCTATTCGAAATAGAGACAACCGAAAAGTAACTTTCGGCTGTTTCTATTTCTGAAAGCAGCCCATCGTAGCGGCGACTGCAACTGCCTCCGCACATATCACACCCCACACCGTTACCTCCTGATGTGGAGAAAGGGGTGCAGACGTATCAGTGTCTATGGAGTTGTCCACTAGTTAAGTGTTTTTGGTTGAGAGTTCGTCAATATACCTTAGCACATTTACCAGTGCCTTTTTGGGAGTAATTCCCAAGGCGCTACATTAATGGGGGAAATCATAAATTATTACTGGCAATCAGTGCTGCAACAAAAATAAAACTATGTTGCAATTCTGGAACCAGTCTTGCATCCCCTCCTTGACTCTATTGCAAGAAAAACTACTATTTCTGTTTAGAATAGATTGGCTGAAGGCCTCCATTGATAAAGAAATAAAAACAGTAAAACTTTTCGTAGTTTGGAAAACCTTTATTAATACTCTACTTTACACTACACAATCCCAAATCCATCCATTGCTACTCACAATCTATGTGGTATGCACTCAGCCTTTACACGGGGGATACACTTAATTCTGAAAGTTATTTTGAGTTGAGATTTTACAATAGATACTTGTGCAGTACAGGTGTAATCAATATGATGAATATATATCTTGATGAAATATTGGTGTTGTCCATTTTCAGAATGAAAACACAATGCCGTATTTTACTTATTATAATTGCTTGTAATATTGTTGGAACATATTGTTGTGACATCTCTGTTACATCCTTGTGAAATTTACAGACTTGTGAAATATGGTACTCATTTTTTTGTGATAAAATGCTTTGCTTTGACTAAATAAAAATAAAATTTAAAATGACAAAATAGAATGTACATGTATTACATATTTAACTTTTTCCCCACATGGGAACTACACAATTGCTAGATTAAAATGATAACACAATAATATAAAAATGGCCACCTCGTAGCACCCTTCCTGACTTTTTAATAAACTAACTTCTTATTTGTATTCAAGTTCTGTCTGTATGATAATATTTCATAATTGTTTAATTACCATCATAGCAAAAAATAATACAATAAAAATGTCCACCAATACTGTCTTTTTTTTCTTTTCTACACAATTATTAGAAAATGGGGTAGATCCAATACAACGGATCGTTAGATCGCTTAGTGTATTTACACTATCGTATATTCTATGCACTCCCCTCGCTCGTACGTACTTTGATCATTTTACGCTTCCTAAAACCTACCTTAACATTTCAAAGCGTAATGGATGTACGTATGTAACGGCTTAACCAGGGCCCTACTGTACAATTTAAATGTCTCCCTCTGTCTACAAAGCGTAACTAAGCGTAAGCGTATTGTATGAATGCCCCGGCCCTTCATTCGTAGTTACGCTGATGGTACATACGATCAGTGTTATGCAGCGTAATATCTGCCGTGCGCATGCATGTAAAATTTATACCGAACTTTATATAGTGTGTGTGTATATATATATATATATATATATATATACACACACACTATATAAAGTTCGGTATAAATTGGCACTCCTTGGAAGTAAAAGAATATGATTAAGGTGCACTCGAACGAAAATCAAATAAAGCAACACTGAACTGTCAACAGTGCTCCTCCCACCTGTCAACCAAGTCAGGAGGGCGGTGAAAGGGGAAAAAGGGCGTCATTAGCTAGAAGGTGGTTACGGCAATGGGGGAAGCAAATTCAGAGTGCAACTACAGGGGGGGAAGCACCAGAACAACTGTTACTGTACAATAATGACAAGTGCACAAAGCGCATGTCAATCTAAACAAAAAGTAGCAAGAGTCGCAACAGACTAGAAGTAGGGAGCGCCATCCGCACATCAGGAGATGGAGGGTTAATGGCAGTGCTGACCTATCGCTATTGTGCTGCACAGAGACAGGCATCAATAAAATGGACCAATACATAAAAAAAGATACAGGACCTGATTCAGAGATTGAAAATAAGAGAGGAAAGTTACTCCTGGGCTAAACCATGTTGATTGCAGGGGAGTCATAATTCATCTGTTGCAAAAAGTATCAGAGTTGAGAGGTGATGGTTTCTATCCCAAGTCTAAATAACAGTTTAAAAAAAAAGCTAGTCGCTATCTGTGTGCAGTAAGCAATTCAAAGATATATCTCTGCATGCAAAGAATACAATTAACTTGACTCCCCCTGCAATCTATATTAATTTCAAGCTCCTTCTTAAGTTTAATCAGGCCCACAGTCCCAATTTTATAAACACACGTGTGGGGCCAGATTTACTAAGCTTCAGGAAAGGAAAAGTAGAGATGTTGCTGACATTTTTCTTTTATGTGATAGAAAAGTGAGAGCAAAAACCTGATGGGCAGCATCTCAACTTTTCCATTCCCACAGCTTAGTAAATCTAGCCCGTGCTCTCTTTCCTGAGGAGCATCTTCTCCTGGTCACCACCTTGGGGGTCCTTGCCTGATAGAGCAGCTTTAAATGCTGAACGATGTAATGCAAGTCTCTCTTTTAGTTTCCTGATTGTTTTTCCGATGTAGAGGAGTCCGCATGGGCACCTTATCCTGTAGAGAAGGGTATTATCCAGTGCTAATAGTGGGGAAGTAGAGAGGGTTCGGGAAGGTTAGGAAAGTAGGAGAGTTTATTTAGGGCTGTCAGCTGCCTAAAGGGGACAGATGTTAAAAAGAATGTTTTGCTTTCTTCTAAAGTACAATAAAAGAGAGTGAGAGCCCGTGGCGCGCCAGGTAAATAAACTGTGTGTAGAGGTATAATGTTGGGATGGAAGGGAGAGGGTAGGGAGAATGTAGAAATCAAGTATTAAAATCAATAAAGCTTTATGACAACAGTAATATGAAAAGCAATATACAAAGGTATAAATGGTGGTTGTACTTAGTAAGATAATGCACATAAGGATGGGTAATTGATAATATCAAGTTCTTACTAAACAGGACAGTGCATTAAATAAATATCAAATTCAACATATTGGGCCGTATGCAGAGCTACGGCCGCATTGTATATGCGGCCGGAGTATTCCGATATGTGCTACTGCGCATGCGCAGTAATTTGGTCACGTAATCTACGTAACTTGTTGCAACGTAGATTGCGTATATGCGGTCTTACCGGTAAGGGATTGTGGTCTGGCAATGGGGAGCTCTCCCGTGCCTCGGTCCTCACACACCTCGATGGATTTACTCAGCTGCTTGTCCTTCGCCTGGATGCTGCTCCTGGCTGTAGTGAAGAACAGTGCTATAAGTGTGGTAAGCAGGAAAGTCCAAAGGATTCGAAGTGATGGAGGTGGTTATTGAGGAACCAAATATCCTAGATGGAGTTATATGAGGACAAGGGGAAAATTGTATAACAATAATAATATAGGGGGGGGGAGAAAAAAAACCTCACGTTAGCCTGAAGATAGTGATATAGATGACTAAATTTTAAGGATATTAACATCAGTTTATTGAGGAACCAAAAATTCTAGATGCTACTGAGGAAATGTCAGTAGTAGATCTAAGAGGAATTAGGGGTAAAAGCCATTTATATATAACTAGCTGTTGTGTAGGGAGAAACTAAATATATGAGAGGGAGTATATGACCCAGGAAACACCCATGATGAAGAGTGCAGAACTTTATGGGTAGACCCAGAGAGATGGAGAAATAAGTTAAATTACAGAAAGGATACAAGGTCAAAATCTACATTAAGTCCATAGGGAGATAGACTTTCAAGCTCAAAAATCCATTTTGTTTCTTCCTTAGAAATGATGGAGATGTAATCTCCCCCTCTCCATGGTTTGGGTACCTTTTTGATTCCAGTGAATGATAGAAATGATGGATTGCAGTTGTGGGAACTGAGAAAATGTACAGGGATAATGTGGGTAGTCATTTTGTTTCTGATATTCCGCATATGTTCTGCGATTCTAGATTTGAAAGTTCTTGTTCTCTCCACGTACTGGAATCCGCAGGGGCACTGTAATAAATATATAACTCCTTCTGTGTCACACGTTATTTTCTCTTTTATTTTGAATTGGCCATTGCGATGAGATTGAAAAGTGTTGGGCTGAGCGGAGTTTGTTTTAAGGGCACTTGGAACTAAAAGGTTTAGAAGATTGTTGGCTTTTCTGAAGGTTATCTTGGGTCTGGGGGGCAACAGGGTTTTGAGTTTTTCGTCTTTGAGTAAGATCGGCCAGTGTTTTGAAATGATACGCTGAAAGTCATTGGCTTGGAGACTATACTTGTCAGTCTGATGTTCTCCATTTCATATGGTTGTGATTGGGAAGTGACTGGAGTTGTGCGGTCTCTGTTAAGCCCAAAAAAATTTTCAAGAGTTTTTGCATAGGTGAAGGATTCGTTAACTTGTTGGGCGTTGTATTTTCTCTCAATGAATGAATGAATGATGAATGAATGATCATGGAAACATTGAAAGTCTGTGAAGTTCCTCCTTATTCTCATGAACTGGCTTTTGGGAATGTTATTGAGCCAGCAGGGATGGTGGTTACTGTATGCTGGGATGTAATTATTACAGTCCACTTTTTTAATGAATGTTTTAGTTTGAATGGTTTGGTCCTTGATGTAAATTTTTCAGATCTAGAAATTCAACTTTTTGGGTGCTGGTGTTTGCCATAAACTTGAGATTGCAGTCATTGGTGTTGATGAATTGGATGAAGTTGGTAAGATCTTCCAGGGTGCCCTTCCAGATACAGAACACATCGTCAATGTATCTGTACCAGATAAGGATATAATTTCTGAAGGGGTTGTTTTTTCCAGATGTAGTGGTTTTTCCATTGTGCAACAAAGAGGTTGGCATATCCTGGTGCAAATTTCGTACCCATTGCGGTACCTTGTATCTGCCTGTAATATAAATTATTGAACCAATAGTAATTGTGCTGGAGGATAAATTCAATGGAGGTAAGTATGAAGTCAATCTGATTAGAGAGTAAATCTGATTCTGATGTGATGATGTCGAAAATGGCCTTACAACCTTTGTCATGATTGGTGTAAAGAGAGGTGATATAACATATATATAGTTGGTTTTACAAGCTGTTTCTCTCAAGATTTGTAGTATGTGTGCGGTATCCTTGAGGTTTGAAGTGAGAGAGTCAACTCCTGAGATTACTGGACGGCCAGGGGTATTATGTGATTTGTGGATTTTGGGAAGATAGTACAGAACAGGGAGTCTGGGGTTTTTATACTGAGAAAGTCATATTCTTATTGTGTAAGTATTTTGTTGTTGTAGGCTTCCTTGAGTAGACTTTGTAATTTGATCTGGTATATGATGCCAGGGTTGGATCGGAGTACTTCATTGGTCTGAAGTACTGTGATGCTTAAGAGTCTAACCGCCTCAAGGAGGTTGTCATCCTTGTTCAGGATGACTATACCTCCTCCCTTATCGGTGGGTTTTATGATGATGTACTCTCTTTTTTGTATATCTTTTAAGGCTAGTTTTTCAGCTTTGATTAGGTTATTTTTTCTTTGGATAGATTTAAAAGATGGGAGGTGATGAATGTCAGCTTCAACCATTTTGATTAAAGTCTCTATGTAGGGACCTGTTAGATGGGCCAAGAAGAATGTAGATTTAGGCTTAAGATCAGTGTGGGTGTATTCCAAAGGTGCATTGTCCTCTGTGAGAGAGGTGGTAATGGGGATAGAGGTTGGTGACAGATTTTTGGTTCATAAAAAAATTTTTAAGGGTGAGTTTGCGGGAAAACTTGTGGATGTCAAGAACTGTAGAGAATTTATCAAGAACACTGGTGGGAGCGAATTTTAAACCTTTATTTAACAGAGAAATGTGGGAATTAGATAGGGTGATGTTACTGAGATTAAAAATCCTCACTGGTGTTATTTCCTTATTTTTAATCTTTCGCCCAGTCTTAGAGCCTCCTCAATGTCCTTGTTTTCATTTGGTCTGTTTTTGCGTTTCAATGATGATGTTGGTGGGTCTATCTGGGTTGCAATCAGTGAAGGGGTTGCCATTTGCTGTAGTGGTCGATTTGGGGATGTAATTCTCCTTACTGCCTCTAAAAAATATTCCATCATAGCCTCTGGGTCGTCTAATGAGTCTTGTGTGGAAATTGGGGGCAGTTGTGGGCATGTTTTATTGGAAAGTGAGTGGCTCAGGCTTTCAAGGAGGGATGCTTTCTTATTAGTAAAATCTCTTGAGACTGCTAAAGCTCCTTCCTAAAGAGGTTTTATGCTTTAAGTGCGTAATGTGCATTGTTGGGACGCCTAGGGCCTCTTTTAAAGTTGATTGGACCCTTTCTGTAGTTTTTATGGAATGTGCATCCTCTAAAACGGTTTGGTTGTTGGTTGTTATAACTTCCTCTGTAGTCTTTGGTATGGAAGTGCAAAGGGGGGGGGGGGGTGGGGGGGGGTGGGCANNGGGGGTTAGGTGGGTATGGACATAAGAGGAGAGGGATGATTGGTGTTAAAGTTAGTGGGGTCCTGCTTTTCCCAGAGGCATGAAGAGAAATGGGTATTGTCTTGGGACTGATGCTGGCTGGGACGGGAGTGTGATATGAGTAGTTCTTTTTCTTTAAGATATTTGTAGTATTTATTTTTCTTAGTGGTGGTGATTTGGTTTTCGAGTTTATTATTGTTATGCATATAATTATTTAGGGTTTTGAAGTCTTCAGAGTCTTCCAGATGTGAAAATTGACCCTTTAAGATATTGAGCTCTTTATTAATGGATTCTTGCGATTTTTCTTTATCTTGGATGATAAGTTTCATAAGGTTGAAAGAACATTCCTCTAAAAGGTTTTTCCACGTTGATAGAAAATTGGGATCTTTGGAGATATAGGTAGGCGTACATTTCCCACAGTGGCTACTAGGATTCGGCAAAACACAGATAAGTGGTAACATGGAAAACCTCTTATCAGGATAGAGACATAGAGAAGGGTATTATCCAGTGCTGATAGTGGGGAAGTAGAGAGGGTTCAGGGAAGGTTAGGAAAGTAAGAGAGTTTATTTAGGGCTGTCAGCTGCCTAAAAAGGGCAGATGTTAAGAAGATTGTTTTGCTTTCTTCTAAAGTACAATAAAATAGGGTGAGAGCTCGTACAATACAAACTTGCTAGAGCAAATTATCACGTTTTAGGAAAAATTCATGATGAGTAATCAGGTGTTCAAAGAACAGACCAGTATCCATTGAAGAACAGGTGAGGCAGCCCAAGCGTCTAGAAAGAAAAGACTGTACCATGGGTGATGATTGACTTCTGATGTCATTTTTACATAAGTAGTCCTTAAGATTGCAGCCCTTTTAGTGGCCCATAAGGAGAGAAGAGTACTCCAATATAAATAGGGCTGGGTCCATAGTGATCACTGGCCAGAGAGATCTAGCAACTCTTTTACAGAAAAATCTAAGGTGATTATACCACGTTATCCAAGGTATTTTATTTTCCAGTTGTTTCTTCTTATTTGATGTCAGCAGGGCTTCCCTGGATGCTATCAACTTTCGCTTTGGCCTCACTCAGGCATAGGTTACTATGACCTCTCTGGTGAAATTTCTCAATAAATTCACTCATCCGCTTGGTTTTTATCAATTGGGAAAAAGGAAGAGCTTTAATGAGGGAAAACGGATGGTTGCTCTTGGCGTGTAAAATAGTTTTCTTGTCTGTTGGGGTACAGGACATTGTGGTGATGAGGCTGTTAGGTTTCCTAATAACCTTGACATCTAGAAAATGAATTTCATTCTCACTTTTGTTGTACGTGAATTTGATGGCAGGATCTAAGGTATTCACTGATGACATCATTTTTTCAAAGTCATCACTAGTTCCAGCCCAAATGACAAAGATGTCGTCAATGTAACATACAAATAGTAAAAATGTGTCCAGGTATTGTGGGTTGTCAGCTGCTTCTCGATCTGAAAGATATATGCATTGGAAAAGGATGGGACCACATTGGACTCCATCAAACAGCCTTGGCACTGCAGGTATATCTCTCCATCGAACATGAAGAAATTATAATTGAGGACCATCCTCAGTAAGTCAATAAAGAGGGAAATAGGAGGGCTTGTGTATTGAGGGCTTGTCCTTAATAATGCTTTAGTGGCTTGAATCCCAGCCGCATTGGAGATGCTCATATACATCGATGGTACAAAGCCAGTATACTGGAGGTAAATCAGTTAAAGAGTTAATGATGTTTAAAAACTGTGTTGTATCCTTTAAGTATGTCCCCTGACTTTGTATAATTAGTTGTAAGAAACCATCAAGAAATTGTGAAATGGGTTTCATTAAGGATCCACATGCAGAGGTAATCAGCATGCCTGGTGGCCGTTCAATGCTCTTATGAATTTTGGGCAGAGTGTACAGAATAGGCATGATGGGGTATTTGCCTACAAGTGCCTCCTTAGTCTTCGCCGTGATGGCTCCCTCGTGGACAGTTTGTTGTAGGATGCTCTGCAGCTTATTCTTATATTGCATGGTAGGGTCACCATTCAACTTCTGAAACACATTCTAATCAGGCAAATGGTGGAAAATTTTATTACAGTAATTTCATGGCTTTGAATCACAATACCACAACCTTTGTTCTTAGAGACATAATAATATAATTAGGGTGGAGTGTATTATAATATAATAAGGGTGGGCCTAACCAATCTCATAGACATAATAATATAATAAGTGTGGATCTATCCAACCTCGCACATAATAATATAATAAGGGTGGAGGCTGTGGCAAATTCTTGTACCTTTATTTTTCTGCATTGCACTTCACTCCTTGCTTGGCCACATTGCATTCATCCTGCATCTGGTATTCTGTCCTCTGCACCCAGACCCAAGCCCTGTCTAGAGGGTTGTGACCTGAAACACATGTTAAAGTGGGGTTTGTCATTTTTGAGCATCATATACTTGGTAGCAACTTCTGTAACACATTGTACTCATTTTCTTTCATGGCGCATCTCAAGATCAGTATGTTGTCCACATTAGTTTCACTGGAGTATCCTTATAAGAGGATCAAAAAAAGCGACCCATTCAGTCGCGCTTATGTTTTGAATAAAAAAATATATAGTTCTGGTGTGTTAGCAGCTACAGATGAAAAATTAGAATATCGTTCAAAAGTTTTATTTCAGTAATTCAATTAAAAGGTGAAACTAATATATTATATAGACTCATTACATGCAAAGTGAGATATCTCAAGCCTTTATTTGTATTAATCTTGATGATTATGGCTTACAGCTTATGAGAACCCCAAAATCAAAATCTCACAAAATTAGAATATTACATGAAATAAAAAAAAAAGGATTTTAAATACAGAAATGTCAGCCCTCTGAAAAGTATAATCATGCATATGTACTCAGTAAGGGACTGGTGCCCCCCCCCATGGACACTCCCATCATGTGCCTCCAGTCCCCCCCAGTACTCCCATCATGTGTCTCCACCCCCCACCCCCAAGTACTCTAATCATGTGCCTCCAGCACCCCCTCCTGGGACTCTCATCATGTGCCTCCATTCCCCCCCAGTAATGCCATCATATGTCTCAATTCCCCCCCAGTAATCCCATCATGTGCCACCATCTCCCCCACGACCCCCAGGTTTTCTTACCTTACAGGCTCATCCGCCGAGCGGGACTTCATATGCTAGCCGCAGTCTGTAAATGTAAGGAAAGCCGACCCTTATTTTAGCATCCAGACTCAGTCTGACTCCAGACCAGCGGCGCTGCTCTGGAGTCAGACTGCGGCTGGATTGTAAAATGGTTCAAGTAGGCGATACTACCTCTTAGCCAAGGTGGCATCGCCGGGCAGCGCCCCCCTTTGGCTGGCGCCCCTGGCGGCTGCCATCCTGGCCATGACACTGCTGAGGTGTTATGGAAACTTCACACTGGACTTCAAGCATCTGGGATTGTGCATCTCCATTCTTCCACCAAACTCTGGGACCTTGGGTTCCAAATGAGATGTAAAATGTTTTCTCCTCAGAAAAGAGGACTTTGGACCACTGAGCAACAGACCAGTTCTGGATCAGTAGAATTCACAATCATAGGGAAGATGCTGACCTGATTGGAATATAGGACCCGAAGGATTTGCATAAATTGCCAATGACTGACCAGGCTCCCCACCAGACGCACCCCAAAATAAATAGACACACACAACAGTATTGGATTTAAATATTGGGGACATAGTTTATTGATTAATAAGATTCAAACTATTAATTTGGAAGGTAAAGAGTGGCATAGATAGCAGGTGGCAGGTCAGCGATGGTAAACGGAGAGCAGGGATCCCCCTGCCCTCAAGCGCCACGGAGGAAATGGCCACCGCAAGCACACACCCCTGTCACACTGCCCACCCCGGTGTAACCGAGGTGGCAAACTGAAAACTAACCGGCAAGCATAGTTTCCAAGTTTCCTCGAAGGGGTGTGCCTATCCCGCACCATACCTCAAGCATGAGCTTAGCGCCATGAATTGCTGACCGCCACCAATACCGCCA
>WWET01000974.1:394797-414836 GCA_011038615.1 Limnodynastes dumerilii
GCTGTACTTCCACCTAAAAACATGCAAATTCGCAACTCTGGATCATCTCCATTGCCTGCAGATGCTGTAAATGTTTGGACATTGCATCAGTGAGTTGCATACATTTCTATATTGCTGAATTTTAGTGTGCTTCTGTTGTGGACAGACATGCAGATCTACAATATGCGATTGGTCATATGTCCCATTATGAAATCCATGTAGAAGACAGGGATTCGGCTAAATGATTGATTAATTTGATTCATTTATTTTATACTGGACAGGTGAAGTACTTAATACAGTTATATTTTGAATGTGACCACTTATGTATTTTCCAACTTGATCCCTTACATTACTAACATTACCTGCTCCCTTTCTCAGATCCATTTTTGTTGTTCAGTCCTTACACTATGGAGTACCCTTCATCATACAACACAACCCATAAACTCTAAACTTTACGTTTACATCCCCTTCTAAAGGAAGGTTCCCTGGAAAACAGCTATTTAGAGCAGTGGTTCTGAACCTTTTTTGGCAAGTAGATTTAATATTTAGGTAACTACCACTACCCTTTATGCAAGTGTTACAATCTGCAACCTACTAAGATTTAATATTTAGGTAATTACCAATACCCTTTAATGCTGTGTATATTTGTTAGATATTGTTAATGATAACTGTGGTCTGGCATTTTAGGGTCTTAACGTTTGTTTAAAACTTTATTGCACCTTCAATTGGGGGAGGATCCTGAAACTTGTTAGCAATCAGGGTCTGCACATGTCAGTATTACTATTTATTAGATAAGTATAGGCTACTAGCCGTTTGGCTGCTTTAGTGTCTAAATTTAAAGTGGATTCATTTTAAGTGGAGGTTAATGTCGGAGTTAAAAAGGAGGAATAAGAACAATAAAAACAACTTTAACAACAACAAACATTGAAGAATTTTCACTTAACCACCTGCATTTCATGGACACTCAGTCTGGAAAACCACTCATGGACATTTCACAAAGAAACCACTTCAACGCTGCTTCTGGATACTGCTTGGATCATCCATTAACCTAGCACTAAATTTCTCTGCAACCATATGTTATTTTGATTATTTTACACAGGTTTCACTTCTTGCAAAAATCTCTCCTATTTTCCTAACCTTTACCACTACTTTCTGCCTCCTTCATACTCTAATGGCCCTTGTCTCTCCATCCACCTCCCCACCCCATACCCTCTCCCTCTTCTCCTTCTGGGTCTCCTTCCCTTCCCATACCCACCCTTACCTCCCATCCACACCCCACCACTCTTCCTCGTGCTCCTGCAACCCCTTCAATCTAATCCACATCACTCCTGCGCTGTCTGGAATGCCAAATCCATCTGCAACAAGCTCCCTACCATCCTTGACCTCTTCATCTCCAACTCCTACTCATCTCCAACTCTCGCCATCACTGATACATGGCTCTAAACCTCTGATAGTATTTCCCCTGCTGCCCTCTTCTATGGGGGTCTTTCATTCTCCCACACCCATAGACATAGCGAACACCCTGGCGGTGGTATGGGCATCCTCCTCTCCCCTTCTTGCACATTGTGTCATACCCCGAGCCCTCTCTCACTTTCACCTCCTTTGAGGTTCACTGCATTCGCATCTACCACCCCATCCATCTCCGTGTTGCTGTAGTCTACCGTCCCCCCTCCCAATTCATTTTTGTCTTCTGACCTCCCCACCCTTATCCTAGGTGACTTCAACATCCCTGTTGACAACCCCGCAGACCCCAGCACCACAAAACTTCTTTCCCTTTCCCCCTCCCTTGGCCTATCACAGTGGACTTTAGCAGCCACCCACAACCTGGGCCACTCCCTTGATCTCGTATTCTCACGCTTATGCTCCCTGTCTGACTTCTCCATCTCTCCCTTCCCTTCTGATCATCATCTTATCTCCCCCCTCTCTTCCTCCCGTCACCCAAACGTATTCTCACCCGAAAGAACCTCAATTCCCTTGATGTGGAGGCTTTCACCTCATCCCTTGATCCCGTCCTTGCACCAATTTCAACCATGTCCTGCCCCAATCTAGCCACCTCACTCTACAATAATGCCCTCCCTCCTCTGTCTTCCTTCGCCGCAACAATCCACAACCCTGGCACTCCCCTTTCACTCGGTTCCTAAGGAAATGCTCCCGTGCTGAAGCGCGTCTCTGGAGGAAGTCCTGTTCCCTTGCAGACTTTCTACACTTCAAGTTCATACTCTCCTCTTTTATCTCTGCCCTCGCACTTGCCAAGCAATCCTTCTTCAAGTCCCTCATCCTCTCCCAATCATCTGACCCCCGCCGACTCTTTGCCACCTTCAACTCCTCTATCCCCCCCCCCTCTCCCTTTCTACCACTGACTTTGCCACCTTCTTTACTTCCAAAATTGACTCCATCAGGAGTTCCATCTCCTCTACCATCACCTCTACTGCATCTCAATCTCCACCCTCTCTTCCCCTCCCTAGTCACCCACCAATGTCTACCTTCATCTCTACCTCAGCTGAAGAAATCCACTAACTACATTTGACATCCCCTCCGTCAACGTGGCTACTTGATCCCATCCCCTCTAATCTTCTCCGGTCTCTCTCTCTACCTGCTCTCACCTTGCCCACCTCTTCAACTTATCCGTCTCCTCTGGCTTCTTCCCCTCCCCCTTTAAACACACTCTTCACTCCCCCATCCTTAAAAAAAAAAAACCTAACCTTGACCCCACTTCACCCTCCAACTACCGACCTATATCCCTTCTGCCCTTCGCCTCCAAGCTGCTTGAACGGCTTGTTTACAAGCGTTTAATAGTCTACCTTGCTGATCACTCCATCCTAGACCCTTTCAAATCTGGGTTCCGCCCCCTGCACTCCACTGAAACTGCCCTGACTAAGGTCACAAATGATCTCCTTTATGTCAAATCAAAGGGCCACTTCTCCCTGCTCATCCTCCTGGATCTATCGGCAGCCTTTGATACCGTTGATCACCCTCTCCTGCTCCACACCCTTCGCTCCCTTGGCCTCTCTGTCACTGTCCACTCTTGGTTCTCCTCCTATCTCTCGGGCTGCTCCTTCTCTTTAGCAACCCCTAGCTCCTCCTCCCCTACTACTCTTCCCATTGGCGTGCCCCAGTCCTTGGTCTCCTTCTGTTCTCACTCTACACCTCCTCTCCGGGTGACCTCATCAGCTCCTTTGGCTTTCACTACCATTTCTATGCTAACGACACTCAAATCTATCTCTCCTCCCCTGACCTTCTGTCAAAAGTGTCAGATTGCATCTCAGCCATCTCCTCATGGATGTCCGAGCGTTTTCTGAAGCTTAACATGGACAAAACTGGAATCGTAGTCTTCCTTCCTTCACGTATCCCCTCTACCCCTATTATCTCTATTACTATTGGCGAGTCCACCATCTCCTCTTCCACCCAAGCCCGTTATCCTGGACTCCTCGCTCTCCTTCACTCCCCGCACTCACTGTCCTGCTGCTTTCATCTCCGCCACATTGCTCACATCAGACCCTTATTGACAACTGACTCCACTAAAACGCTCATTCACTCTCGTTATCTCCCGTCTGGACTACTGCAACATTCTCCTCTCTGGCCTCCCTCTGGTCCGTCTCACACCCCTACAATCTATACTAGATGCTGCAGCCAGACTCCTCTTCCTCTCCCAACGCACTGCCTCCACCTCCTCTCTCTGTCAATCTCTACACTGGCTTCCTGTGCTTTCAGAATGATCTTTAAGCTCCTTACCACAACTTACAAGTCTCTCTCCTCCTCCACCGCTCCCTACCTCTCCATCCACGCACCCTCCCATCCACTCTGCTGGTGACCGCCGCCTCAACTCCAACCCGATAACTACTTCTCACTCCCGCATCCAAGACTTCTCTCGGGCCATCCCTCTCCATTGGAACAACCTTCTACATCCTATCAGGCAATCCAGCACACTGCAATCCTTCAAACGCTTCCTCAAAACCCACTTCTTCAGGCTAGCCTCCCCTTCCTCCACCTAAACTTACCTGCCCTCCCCATCCTCATCACTGTATCTCCTGCCTGTTCACCCTCTCTCACTTAGCATGTTAGCTCTTATGAGCAGGGTTCTCCTCCCTCCTGTCATCATCCCTCTACCTTTTCTTCCCACCTTTTTCTCTCTACTGTCTATCTCCTTATTCATCTGCTCCTACACACTTACCCATCATCTTTATTTTCCTCCCATATTGTTTTGATATTTTTGTATTGTATTTAATTTTTGCTGTATACATGTATTGTATTCCTTCATATTTTTACCCTCTGTTAATTGTATTGTATATGCAACTATTGTCTTTGCTATTGCCTCTGTACAGCGCTGCGGACACTGTGGCGCCTTATAAACGTTAATAATAATAATAATAATAATAAAATACCAGTTACTCACTATAGAGACCGGATGCAAAGTGCACCCTCCAGATGTTATGTGCATTTTACGCATGTAACTTCTATTGTACGGAACAGAGTTGCATACAATAGATTTTGCGTGCAAAGGGTCTGTGCTTCCCATACGCATTCCATTTAAATTGTACAGTGGGGGTGGGTTTTGACATTTGTTAATTACCTCCACCACTGCTGGTTATAATTACTTCTAAGCAGATAACCTTGAACGAACAATAACCTTATCCCTACCTACATTGGACTACTACCAACCTTGTTACTTCACCCTCCCTATACGTATTAAGCCCACGGGTTTGAACTTTGGATCAAATAAGATTTTATCCTGAACTGATTAATACATTTGGACTTTCTTCACCCGATCTCGTATCAATACCATTCCACTAGATCAGACCCTCCCACACACCCTATTCCATACAAACAACCCTTATTTAGGCAATCTATACACGGCTTAAGTGCACTGCAGCAGTTTTGGTCCACTTGCAATTATTAGATTTGGTTGTTAACATAACACAAGGACAAGTAGGTGTGCTTAGTAGCATTGTTTTATTGAACACTAAACTCAGTGCATTGCTGACAGGTTGATGACAAGATGGGGTGTGAATCTTCCCCTAATCACACACCAAAAGCTACAAAGCTGCTCAGAGAAGACACATAAATAGGACACCCTTACTGGTAAATGGGGACAGAAGAAGAGGAGTGTGAGCACAAACAGCACTATATATTTCCCCATAGAGTGCAGCATATACTATTGTCTATTACTAAAAGAACCGATGAGCAGCTGGTAAACAGTGCTATGTACACACACACAGTAATGTTGCTGTCCCACAACATAGAGCAATTGTAGCCACAATTATGTACTTTCCAAGTGGGCAAAACCGTCTAAGTGCAGAAAATAGGAGGAGGAGGGGGATGGTCAGGGGAATACAGAGCTGCTAGATGATGAAACTTAAGGAACTGGCACAACACGCATTGTGTTGGTGAAACCAGATCCTGGCTGCCAGCCGGTTAACACAATGACACAATCACCAGTCTTGAAGAATCCACGAGCTTTACCTAAAAACCGATACAAAAGAACAAAAAAATTAGTTTAATGTCAAATACTTTTGGAAACTAGCTACAAATAAAGACATTCTTTTAAAGGGAAAAATATATATTTTTCTATTTTAAAACCATTACTATGGAAAGATGGATCCAAAATTCAATGAGCGTGATCAGAGGCCCAGCAATAGATCTGGCTAGATCCATGTTGGGCAGCATTATCCAGGCACTTGTTTGGATGGAATGCAGACAGCCAGAGCCTACCTAAAGTGATCAGATACAAGCGTACAGAAATGTGCGCAATTACAAAAGTTTGAATCAGATTACATTAAAAGGTAACAACTATACTGTAAACAGACTACGAGGGAACACCCACTAGTGAACTCAGCCCAACCCAGCCCCTCTGTCACAATGATGGGTCAAAATGCGTTCTGACCAGGTTGTACATATTCACACATATGCACAGTATTATACTACAGCTGCAATAATATTAAAATGCAGAAACGTGGAAACACTGGAATTGTAGATCTGGGGCTGGATTCACACTTAAGTGTGAGATCCGTAGGTGCAGATACACATGTACTTACCTACTTCTCCAAGCCCCGTTTTTAGATGCCCAATGTCACTTCCGAGTGCCATAGGCAACCTTAACTAACTGCGTATTTTCCCTTGCAAGTAGGGAAAATATGCACAGACTTTTTCTAAACCTCCCTCACTGCCTGATCTACATACCTCAACCCACCCACTTCTCCTAACTTCCCCTGGAGGCTGCAGTGGAATGCCTCCTCTTACCTAAAACACGTGCCTAAGAGCTACATTGATTGCGTAGTCGGAACACTCCCTACCTCTGGAAAAGTACGCACCTAAGGACCCTAGTGTAAACTAAATGAAAGTCTACCACAACATAAAAATAACAAACATAACATATGTGCTATGACCATATATACAACATTTTAGCATTGAAAACATAATACAGACATTTATATCTTATTAGCTGCACTCTAACAGCTTTCTCAATCATACCAATATCCATGGCAAAGTTGACTCTGTGGTCCACATCCTCCGCCCAGGCCTGATTCACTGGTTCTTTGTAAAGTACAGGAAAAATGCCACGGTACAGATGTGCTTGGCGTGCTGTTTGTCCATTACGTGTAACAGCTATGATGGGAGATCGTGGTCGATACCGTGATACCAAGTGTGCAGACCTAAACAGAAAACGTATCTGTATCACAAGGCACAACAGAATAGCTGGTATTTAGCGCTATGCAAAAATATTAATTTATGTGTGTTACTGCCTTTATAATCACTAATCTGCCAGCTAAATTTCCACCTCAACACATTATAGCAACAAACACCCTTTCATTTAAGAAATGTATTAAACCCACCTAAATCTGGCTGGTTAATTTGCAGTACCAAATATCAGAATGGGTCAGTTTCATGGATTCAGAACTGCACTTACACCTTTTTTTTTTAGGTGCAAGTGAAGACCTGAGCAATAGACCTGCATGTTAAAGATTTAAAATTAATTAGCACCCCTAATTTAGCAAAATGGTTTAGCCAAGCTGTAAACTTGCACATGTTTTACCTTTACTCCCAAACTCTGAATCCAGCCCTAAAAGTTTTTCTGTGTAACTAGACCTAAACTGTCTTCATGAGCCTGCTCATTCACCAATTAAATCAATTTGTCAGTTTCATATTTAGATACAGAATATGGGCTTTTGCACTCCCTGTATCAACAGTTGTTTAAGACATTTATAAAATAAAACTTGGAAGCACTTGAAATTACAAAACGTATACTTAATAAATAAAAAGGTGCGAGTGTGTGTGTGTAATACTACTAGAAAAAAAGTAAAAAAAAGTTTTAGGGCCAGATTTACTAAGCTGCATGTTATGAAGAGGAGATGTTGCCCATAGCAACCAGATTTTAGCTGACATTCTCTATTATGTAATAGGAAACTGAGGGCTAGAATCTCATTGGTTGCTTATAGCAACATCTACACACTTTCCAAACCCGCAGCATAGTAAATATGGCCCTTAGAGTGCAAAAGGCAACTTCACCGTCACTGAATTAGTGTTATTTAAGTGCCATTTGATTCTTTGCATCTCTTATCTAGCTTATTTTATAAAAATTCTATATGGATTGATAAATACATTTATCCTGTGTACACAGTCTTTTTCTTGGCTCCTCGTGACATTATTTATGCTCAGTAATTTAAGGAACAAGGTGCAATTATTTGAAGTACCTCTGCAGAAAAATCTTATCATTAATTTTAGTATTATGTAATAGGAAACTGAGGGCTAGAATCTCATTGGTTGCTTATAGCAACATCTACACACTTTCCAAACCCGCAGCATAGTAAATATGGCCCTTAGAGTGCAAAAGGCAACTTCACTGTCACTGAGTTAGTGTTATTTAAGTGCCATTTGATTCTTTGCATCTCTTATCTAGCTTAATATTTTATAAAAATTCTATATGGATTAATAAATACATTTATCCAGTGTACACAGTCTTTTTCTTGGCTCCTTGTGACATTATTTATGCTCAGTAATTTAAGGAACAAAGTGCAATTATTTGAAGTACCTCTGCAGAAAAATCTTATCATTAATTTTAGAATAAGGCAGTCTATAAAACTTCTGTTCATTTGAAGGAAAGAATGGACATTATTCATTTTATATATATATGCTGATGTTAAAGATTTAAAAAACTTATTCCATTAAAATATATATATATTAGTGTAGAGCTGCCATGTGTTGCTGGGAATCAAGGAAAATGCACCTTTTCAATCATCCTGTAATAGAAAACTGTGAGCTATAAATATGTGCAAAGAAAGGTCACCAAGTTGAGCATCTACAAGAGAAAAGGTCATCTGAAATAAGATCAGCCAATTTCAGCTGTGCACAGTATAGACAAATCAGGACTGACCTAAGATATTCCAGTCATTAAAACATTTTGGCTGAACTGCTTTACAGCTAAACACATTTACCTCTCAGACGTCTGACACAGTATATAACTTTGTTTTAAGCACCCACTCCCCTCCTACCTTCCGGATTTGGTAAGCACGATGATGGCTCCACTAGAGCATTTGAATGACGCCTCCACTGCTCCAACAGCAGTCGCTTCTGTTGGATCACGGGTCAGCGGGGACACACGTCTCAGCTCCTCAAACAGTTGCCGATGGAAAATTGCTGCCTCTGCCTCGCGAGCGATCTAACCGTGATAGGATAGTGGGTGCCGCAAATGCAATGCAGGGAATAGGGGATCAATGAATGAGCAAAGAAGGAAGAACAGGATGGGATGGGAAACATTCACATCAGTCAATCTACTGTTTTCGTGATATAGCCTACCTCACCTGAAATCAATCTGGCAACATTCACACTTTTGACCTGCCTAAACCGTGGATTGGAGCAAAAAAAAAATAAAAAAAAAAAAAATAGTCGCTGCGCATTACAAGCAAAAGGTTGTACAGACGGAGCCCTACCTGCCAGACTCGGTCAGAACTATGATTGCGCGTGCTAAACATTTAAAAGATGCCTCCACTGCGCCTACAGCCATTGCTTCTGCAGGGTGCCTGGAGCTAATGTTGAGACGGAAAAGTTCCTCGAAGAGTTGACGGTGGAAAACAGCAGCCTCGGCCTCCAGGGCAATCTATGAGCCGGAGGGGAGGAGAAAAGGAACCGAGGGCAAGGAAGAGGAGGAGAGAAAGACACAGACCAAAGAAAAAAAATGAAAGCAGAGTGATTCTCTGCACCAATAACCAGAAGTCAAAAGTTAAGAGTGGATAGGGAGAAGCACTAGGGTTAAAGGACAGCAAACTAAGATAGCAGGATAGGAAACAGGAACAGCAGTCATAAAACAATATCAATCACCAGGCTGCTGTAATTATAAGATAATGCATGATTCGATCTGTTTTGTCGATTTGTGTTTGCCTATGGCCTTAGTCATTTGCAGTAATACATTTGTTGCTTTTTCGCTATAGCAGCAGTCTTTGTGGTCAAGTACCAGTTACCCATTATGGAATCAGGTCAAGAGCCACTATGCATATCATGCAGCTGCATACCCACTTATTCATATGTATATATTATTCTGCCCCAAAATGTTAACATATACAATTATATATATCTCCATCCCCTCTGCTATCTGTTATCATGCTTGGTTAAAATATAAGTATGGCTTCTACCTTTTTACAACCTTGCCCAGTAGCCTTGCATACCACAAATACAACTGCATAAGAACCCCTGATCTAGTAAATGAATAATGATGCCTCCTCACAGTAATATTACAGCCTGATGATTATGGAGACAAATACAATGACAGGAGCTTTATGTTCACACACAGGTTGTGAAGCAGGTAAATGTCTTGTCTTTTGACAGTTTTTGTTCCCCAATAATGTTCAATAGCTCTATATTCACATAAATGACTGGCTTGTAAAAGTAAATTGGGCATTTCTGCTTTCCTGCAAAAAGGTAACTATGAATCAGGGAAAGGCGTCTTTACTGAGAATGGGATCATTGCAGCAAGGCCAAGTGACCTCTTTCCAGGCTTCATCTAAATAATAGACAACAAATTCTGCCAATCCAAGTACAGCCTAACCATTTATTATGCTGCAATCCATGTTCCATATAAAATATGAAGACCAATATGATCCATCATTTATGGTGGATATCAATATATCCATATATCAATTACATAATATAGAAAGTGATGTTGCATGTAAGATACTCTAGTGCCCAGAGGTTTTACTGGCCATCCCAAGCAGATATACAAATATATGGTAGGCCAACGTTCTTGATTATAGAATTTGTTATTTTGGCAGCTAAACATATTTTTGTTCTGGAATGACTGAAGTCAATGTTTCATTGTAAAACAAAAATCCATTTTGTCTGGATCTTATATTATGTATGTTATATAGAATTTTACACAGAAATGTTTATAGTTTTGAGAAACATTGCAGACCTGATTTAGTAAGAACAGCTACCAAAAGTAGGATTTGCTAGTTTAAGGTGTTTTAAAAGGCTGCCTTTTTCTTAACCACTGTGAATGAAGCTTTTAACAGTACCAAGCATGAACATTATATATATTATATATAGGATATATAGGATCTTTAAGGCCCAAGTCATGCATTTAATTTGGACTGAAAATGTAGTGGCAAATTCTGACCAGATTCCTTACATGTATGTCACTGGTAGAGTGTTGTGTGACATATACACAGACCAGGGCTTAGATAACACCATGCAACACACTGCCTCACCTCATTGTATACATGTCAGGAGAGCTATGGGAAATGAATGCACAACTGTACCTGGCATTGCAAAGGCTGCGGTGCACATGCCAACCATTTGCACACAAACCTGCATGTGCATGCTGTGACATTGTGTGAATGAGGACCTGGAAAATTCATCCACTGAAAAGCGACTTACGAGCAGTACAGTTTATGTCAGCCTGCCAAGAAATCTTTGGTATAAAATGTTAATTTAGACCAAATCATAAAGCAATATTTAAAGACTAGGGTAATTACATTTTTTTTTTTCAAAGAAGACTATTACCGGACTAGGATGTGGCAAACACTATGTAAGCTATTACAAAGAAAGTAATACAGTACATTTGACCATGCAAGAATACATTATCTTGCAAAAACATACCAATTTAGCCATTTAAAAGGATTACAATACAGCTTCACTGAAATCTTACGATGTGTGTATTACATTCACAAAAGTGAATGATCCAGGAAACAAAAATAATCCGCAGGGAAATTCATAGGGCTTCAAATAAAAACGCTAATAATCTGCTGTTAGTAAAATGTCTATCTTGGCAGTAAGGGTCCTCTTAATGAAGCACATACCATTAAGTAAAACAAACAGAAAAAGCGCAGGTGTGGTGGTGCGTAATTAACACAACTAGTTGTCTCTATCAGCACTTTCCCACATTAGTTATCATAGCATAACAATGCCCCAAGGACTGTCTCAGTACCAGGCTCAGACTGGACACTCCTACCCAGTAGAGTTGCAGACAAGCTCACTGTCCCCAGTCTGAGCATGTGATGTAGGTGATCAGCACAGAGTAACAGGCCTTAGATAAAGTAGTGAAAGGAAAGCAGGAAAGAAAAAGAAAAAAAAAAAAAAAAGTGGACGCGGTAACAAAAAAGGAGATGCCAGCGCTCATTAAGTAGTTTTTTTTACCATCTACTTACTAACTGCGCAAAGCTTTAAGCAAGCAGAGAATAGAGCAGCGCATGCCAAACCAACCACATCTAAAAACACACTACAGAAACCACTGCACACATATATTTGTAGGTTATGTACAAACACGCACGCACTCATACATTACTGCTGTGTAATACCATACAAGTGCAATGTATGTATGTATGTATGTATGTATGTATGTATGTATGTATGTGCTGTGAACATGTTTATTCTAGCAACTGCATACTAATTCTTTTGAAATGTATTATTAAACAATTCTATAGTTTAGTATATTGTGCTTGTGTCTGTGTTCTGGCAGAATACTCACAGCATGTTGCATGCGTACAGCCTCCAGCGGATAGTCTCCCTTGGCGGTCTCCCCAGAAAGCATGATACAGTCTGCCCCATCCAGTACTGCATTGGCAACATCGCTGCCTTCAGCACGGGTTGGACGTGGTTTCTTGATCATGCTCTCCAACATCTGTAGGTAACAAAAAAAGGTCCTAAACTCTGATGAACTCTTTGTCATGAGCTGTACCTCTGAAGATTAATAACTTCTTCCATTTCATGAGGCCAGTAAAAATCTATTATTTCTACCTGTGTGGCACAGATCACAGGTTTCCCTGCGCGGTTGCAGCGTCCAATCATCATCTTCTGAGCAAGAAACACTTTTTCTGCGGGGATTTCAATACCAAGGTCACCACGGGCCACCATGATGCCATCACTGGCTTCCAGAATTTCATCAAATCTAAAAGTATATAAAAATTATACATTTTGTTTATTTTTACCTTCATATGAAGCATAGAATGGATGAGGTAGGAACATTTTGGTGTCTGTAGCAATGAATTCAGCTTATGGAGCTCATAGATCTACTACTCTCATAACTGCAGAAAACGGAAAAAAAAGTCCGTTCCTCTAGGACACTACTGTCCAGCTCATGATTCCACAATATTTTTACATTTGTTTTTGTAATTATCATTAAGGCTAAATGCGAGTCCTTAAACTTGCTTACAAGTTGGTGAAGTTCTATATGAGTTCTAGCTGGGGACAGGACTTGTCTGCATAATAAAAAGGAGAGATGGACATATTCATATCCAACTCTATGCAGGTACATTTGTTTTCACAAACTAATTTCAGGGCCTCCATGATTATCTTTGAATTCCCTCTGTGGTAATTTCATTCACCTCACCAACATACCTGGACATCTAAATTTGCAGATGAAAGACGTAAACATTTTAATGCAAGACACGGCCCTTTAACCATCCACCCAGCGTTCCTACCTTCGTACTCCTTCATGGTTCTCAATCTTGCTGATAATTTTGATGTTCTTGCCCTTCTCCCCCAGAACTTCTCGCACAGCTTGCACGTCAGATGCCTTACGGATAAAGGATGCAAACACCATATCTACTCCCTGCTCCACTCCAAATTGCAGGTCCTGAATGTCCTTGGTAGACACAGCAGGCAGATCTACAGCTGCTCCGGGAAGATTAACACCCTTCTTACTACCCAGGGATCCACCATTTTCCACTTCTGTTAAGCAGAAGTCTGGGCCTTGATAAAGGAGGGAAAGCACAGTCAATATATATATTTTGAGGGCTGCAATTCAATAATAAGTTATATATTTTGTATACCAGACACTATAACAAGAGAGGAAACGCATAAACAAAGTGGAGAACTATTTTTAATTGTACAAGTGTGTCAGGTTAATGAGCAACACACTTTCACCTGGTAATAACATTTATTATTTCCTGTAACTTTACTAAATTCCAGTGCAACATTTCAATGCAATGAACAGACAAGTCATATGAATTAATTGTCTGCATATTAAACCTAGCTATAAACCACTACACTACTACTAGATGTACTACAAAAAGATATTACAATTCAGGATTTGTAAGAGGCAGAAAAAATGTGTTTACAGTTATACAACCTAGAGGTTACCCATAATGAAAGAGTAATAGGAATCTTTCCCCAACACCATCACAAAATTAGAAAAAAACAGCCCACAGCTAAACCAGAGAATCCTCTTCCTGAAAAGACTTTATGCAGTCATTCATCAGAATACTGAAATATGATTTACCCATTTCATTAAATTTTACAGATTTTAAGCAGAATAAAAGGGGATTTATGTAATCTGTTATTAAAGCTGCCTAACAGTATATTTATATCAACAGGGTTATTATCTACTAACCAATCTCTTTAACTTGGAGGGAAATGAGTCCATCATCCACATAAATCTTGCTGCCATGCTTCACCACTTTGGTAAGGTTCTTGTAGTCAACCCAAAGCACATTCTCATCACATTTCTCCTGGTATGCATCATCCAGGGTGATCTTTAGAGTTGCTCCCTTCTTGAGTTCGACCTCTGCTGTTCCACTCTGTAGGAATGGAAGAAAATGTTTGAAACTGAAATATTTTCTGGGAGCATTTTAATAACAAAGCACCACCATGCAATGTGTTTTACAAGATGACATGTACCTTACTTCCTTTAACAGCTAAACTATGTGAGGTATATACAAGCATTTCCTCATCTTAGCAGAGGAAGAGTAGACATCTTGTTTAAAATGTTTCTAGATGAATGAGCACTGTTTTGTTTGTTACTAGCAGCCATCTAAAGGAGCTGTATTTGCCAAAAGCAACACTGATTGTAAACCTCTTCACATCAGTGTTAGTATAGTTTTAATGATGCGTTAACCTTTTGATTTCACTTTCTTTTGGATCATTCTCATACAACAGCAGTACCATCGAGAGGGTTATTTGGACAGGAGGGAGGGTGGTGGCCTTATGGCTTGCTGTATTAGGGGGTTCTTTTTGTTGTTCGGTTTGTCTGTTTGTTTTTTCATGTTTTGTAACTTGAAAAATTTCAATAAAAAAAACTGCTGAAAAAAAAAAAAAACCATTCACCTCATCCTAAATAAATTTAGTTGCATAGATATATCCAAGAAAACAAACACATTCAGAGTTTTGCAACTAGCTCACAATTTGCACTAATACTTACACCTTTGATAAGACCAGTGCGGATTTCTGGTCCCTTTGTATCCAAAGCCACAGCCACAGGTCTGTAAAGGATAGGGTTGGAAGCAAAACTCTCCGTAGCTTCACGGACATTTTTGATTGTGTCAGCGTGGTACTGTCATTAAGAAAAGGAGATAAGCTATTTTCTTAAAACCGGTTTTGAAACTGTAGCTTTACAAACATAAATTAAAGAAAAGCAAATGAAAAAAGCAACACTTGTGCAAAGATATCGTGTCTGACTTTCCAAAATCTGTAGATAAAGAATGTTACACATGAATAAGGAACGGCTTCTGTAGATAAATAACAGTATTAGAACTAGATACAAGACTAAATCAAAACAGCTAACCCCCTTCAGACAGAAATTAATCAGTCATACCGAGACAACAGGTTTGCCTTGTTCAGATTTCCTGACATAATGCCAGCCTTTGGCATACTGCTGCCAAGTTCTTGCCACTTATGTGCATAGATCAGAATGCAAGACTGAAATGTCACAAAGGGCAATGCATGTTATAAATATGCAAGTTGCAAGTATTACTGCAGACATCTATAATTATTCATCAGTTGACTTCACTCAAACTCAATGCAGTTAAATTCAGCATAATCAGAATTTGTAGTGGAGATTAAGAACACATCAATAGCAAACCTCAACAAATTACAGCAAACTGAATAGACAATGGATTTAGAATAGTTTCTTGTTCCTATAGTACAAAATCTGTGTGTTCTGCAAATACACATCTGCTATATTTATTCCAAAAGCTAATTTGTGATGCAGTCTCAATGCAACGGAAGGAACCTGCAACTGGGTGGACAGAAACAGGAGGGTGAAACTATTGAACTTTAAAGGGTTTGTTAAAAAATTAATCCACCCAGCTTGTGGAATAGTTATCCACAGTGGTGTAGGAACGGATTTCTGTTGGGGGGGCAAAGGTGAATGAGGATGAATTAAGTGAAAATGGGGATAAAGCGATAATATCTTTATTTGAACTCAACTGTTGTCACTTATGTTTGTTCTGTACATTTCCTTCTTGCAAATGCTTTTTTCTTTGTTTCTTAGAATCTCCACTCATTTTGCTATCACAATTTGCAGTAAGCAGACACCGGAGACACAGACACAGGAGGCCGGGAAGCGCTACTTCCCATTGTGCGAATAATTGTGGCATGCGTACAGTTTAAAACGTTAGCGGCAGTCTCATTGTTGCCAGATCGTCAGGTAGATAACGGTTGCCTTAAGAATCGTATAGCCATGGTGCCAGACCCTGACCTAGGTACGACAGGGGAATTACGCAAGTCATTTGCGCAAGTCCCGTCTTGGAACATCTGCACATGTGCGCACCAGATGTTCCGTCTGCATACCTACTGACGCATGTAACTAAATTATGTATGTCTAAGTATGCAGAAGGGGCGGACCCTTCATTTACAATGGCCATTTAAATGAGAGGGCAGGGGAAGCCCCATTACGAATAGGCCATATGGCTGCAGACCTAGTCGTAAAAGTTAAGGTAGCTATCTGGACATGGAATTGTCCAGCGTGCAGGGATCAGGATCTGGCTCATGGAGCCTGGAACACCTTATGAAAAAGGGGCTTAAGCAGTCCTTGGCCTTTTGCCCCCCCATGAAAATTTGCGTTCCTATGCCCCTGTTTATCCATGTGTTGTACCATTGCACAGAATTGTTCTTTATTTTATTCCTGTGGGAAATAGCGGTTTCACTTTAAAAAGTCTTTCTAAAAATACAGAGCTCCTCTTTCGGCGCTGGGATCACTAAACGTAATGGCTCAGGAAAGAAAAATCATTCTGTGGGTCCGCTCCACATCATATTGTTTTTTAAAGTAATGTTTTGTAATGAAAAGTGAATCTCAGTGGCAACAGTTTATGCTAGTTAACTATTAGTGCAATGTGACCAGAGGCATTCTGCTGTACACTGGAACTATTTGTTCAAATCAACAAGTTCTTTTTAACAAGTTTTAGACTGTAAACATTTGACAAAAATGTTATTTTAAATATATAATTTAAATGGAAAAAAAGAGTAACTTATAATTTATTGCACAAGGTTCCCAGACTTAAATTGTAAGGGGCCAATCAGTTATTCTGTACTGGCCCATGTCCAGAAAATATTTCATAAAAGATATCTGTTCAGATATGGCAAAAAAGAATATTCTTTTATTAATTTCATTCTATTTTGGACCTTTAAAAGAAAAAAGTAGAACCAATACCCAACCAAAGAATATGCTATTTTTAGAACAAAACAGCTGCAGAAAGCAGATTGAGTTTCCAAAGTGACCTTCTACTGTACAGTCTGGTCTAGGATACACTGTCCTCACCTCGTGTGTTCCATGGGAGAAATTCATACGAGCGACGTTCATTCCAGATTTTATCATTTCCTTCAGAGTTTCCACTGAGCGGGATGCTGGGCCTAGTGTAAAATAAAAGGACAAACATTTGAAAAGAGGTTTAAATTGCCCTATTATAGATTTGATCATCCCCTACCCCACCCCCTTTAAAATACATTTTTGAAAGTCATACAATGTAATAAGCATCCTAAGAAACTATTTAAGAATTAGAATAAAACATTTTCTTCTGCAATAAAGCAACAAATTTGCCAAATATCCATCATCATACCTATGGTGCAGATAATTCCAGTGTTGCGTGCTACTATGGGCTCTGAATCAATGTCCAGGCGACACATGTGCTCCAAAAATGTGTCTGCCATAGCAGCATGTAGTTGCTGTGTCTGAATGAAGGCACTACCGGCCTCACATACTTGGGACTTCGACATGGTGACCTACATAGAAAGAGTAAGGAGGGTTAGTGTTTATTCTGTTATCAGAACACATTTTAATTTCTATATATGTAATCAGTTAGCAGTGTTTATCCAGAACAACCACTAATTATTGTCCCAAGTCCCATACGTAAGATGTATTTGACAGAAATCTGGAGATCAGGCCTCATCATTCTCTTAGGGCCATATTCACACCTAACAAGCTCCGGCTTCTTAGGTTCATAGATTTAAGGAATGTGTAGTAGGTCAGTTACGCAATCTATGTACCAGTCTTTAAATACTGCACGGAGTAGTTTAGATAGAGGCGGCATAATACCACCTTGGGGAGTGTTTAGCTAGAGGTGGGGGTGGGAGAGGGTAGTGACTTAGATTGGCCAGGGAAGGCACTGTCCGTGCGTAAGAAGGAAGCTACTTACGGTAAGATAAGGTAGCCCTATGGCACGCAAATGCCGTAAGGTACCTAAAAACAGGGTCGGGTTAGGGGCTGTACCAGTGAGTTAGATGCACTTCTGTCTGCATCTAACTCACTCTTAGGTGTGAATATAGCCCTTATATAAGAAATAAATGACTATAATGTGGCAAAAGGCCAAACAAAGTTCAAAACCTGGAATCATATTAGTAACTCACTGTTCTAATATCATATTTTTATCTGTTACAAGGTTTAAAATGTGAAAAATTTTTCAATTTTATGTGGTTTACCAACAGATTAAAAATACAAAAAGCTAGTCTGTGGGTATGCCAGCACGTATGTGGTCTGTGGTCACATGTAGATAAGTTAGGCCTTTTTAAATGCAAAGCCATTCATTTTATAAGGATGAGGCAGTATATTTCTGCATGAGCCGTTAACAGAATTTTTATTTAAATACACAACTAAACTCACAAACCTAACTGCCAAATCGATTAAAATATTCAGGCATGTGTTATAGGATGGGAGATGTCATTTTAAAATGTGCATAGCGCTTAAATATTCTCCCTGTCTCTCATGCCACCAACATTTTGTCATTTAAAACTATTTATGTTTGTATAAACACATTTAATAGCTGCCAAATATGTCAATAAAAATATTCACCCGGAACATGAACAATAAGTGCTTTGAATAGTATGTACAGTGTCTGTATAAAGTAATCTTCATTAAATTATAAAGAGTATTTTGTTAAAACTATGGACACTTTACAATGAAAGCTCAATATCCCCGTTTGATCATTAGAAATAAGAAATATTAAGTATATAGCCAAAAAGAGAGAACGTGTATTATTAAAACATAACCAAAAAATCACGATGACACTAATCTAGGAGAAGTAATATTGGCCAAACTAATGTCACAACAAAAATTTGTTTAACTTATTATATGTATCATAGTATTACCTTTCATTTTTTATAAAGGTTTACACATCGAACCAATAGATAATGCATACCAGATAACCCACATTAAACCTGTAACTATCAGGAGTTTACAATAAACATTCACACAGCTTATGATGCATATGTATTATACATCCATCTTCAAATTATTGTGATTTGTACCTATATGTAGAATTACAGATTCCATTTAACATTATACAGCAGCATTGAACAGATCATGCACTCACACAAAAAATAAACCCCACAACCCACAGCACTTCAATTCCAAGCAGTGGCAAAAAGCAACCCACAGTCAGACTGTCTGAAATGACTGCAGGCAGAATTTCCATTCATCAATTAGAACATACATCATTTCACTGAAGAAAGTTAGTCACTTCCTATCTACAAAAAGATTGTGGAAATTTCCTTTTTTTTTTTTTTATATTTGCAATGACTGTTCCTTTATCCATTTACCAGCAACCAATACAAAAAAAATATTAGTTAGCATGTACAGGGTAAATATAGTCAGAAATGAGTAAGACTACCTTCATTAAGTGGCTGCTAAGATTAACAGAGCACCCTTCATCAGAATAACACAAACTTTACATACAGAAACACTGGGTAGAATTAGAAGTAGAATAAGACACATTATAGGCTACACAGACATACTACCTGGTGAAATGCTCGCCGCTCTCTTCCCCGAGACTGACAATGGATGGAGCTGCCAGCATCTCGTGTGGTTTTTCACTACCCCTTTTGTAGGAGAGGACAGCAGGAAGCCCCTCCCTCCCTGTAAGCTCTACGACGTGCAGCTGCACACGACCATGTCAGAAGGAAAATGTGAAAAACCCCACAGTTCTAGAGCCACTGCTTGATTCATAACACAGAAATATACCACATATTAAACTATAGACTTTCACCAACACAGTAAAAAAAAATATATATTATACTTAGCAATTCACTAATAATCATATAAATATAAAACTAATGTGTATATTAAGTATTATTTTATTAAGGATTGTATAAAATAACTGCAAATACTTATTTTCTGCCAATAGATTATGAAACTGAGTAATACCACAAATATATATACAGCATGCCCACTTCCAACATACTGTACAACTGGGCTTTGTGAAGGACATTACTCAGCTATTCCGTTAATTTCAGTATACAGGAAGTCTCTGACTAAGCAATGATGATAAAAAAGGAGTAGTTTAGCAATAAAACTTGAGAAATGATGAGTGATACAGGCATTCAAGATCTGTTTCTTAGACTTTGACCTTCAGTGCAAGGAGAGAAGG
>WWET01000974.1:440698-458857 GCA_011038615.1 Limnodynastes dumerilii
TATATATCAAATATTTTGCCCATTTTGTTACTTATCTATGTTCATCTTACAAAGCTAAATGATACCTTCAGCTGTCTCTTTGGGTTCACTTCTTAAAAGACAATACACAACAATTAAAGAATATTGGTGTGATGAGTCATCACTGGATCATATGATCAAAAGCAATTACGAGGGAGTAAATTATTTATTGTTAATTAATTAATGCATTCATTCATTAATTACTTTCTCTCAATTGCTTTAGAGCATATGATCCAGTGCTGACTCATCACACCAAAATTCTTTAATTATGTTCTCTAACTCCCATAAACTCTCCCACCTGTGACTCCCTAACTCTGTACTGTTTCTCTCCAATACCTACTGCCTGTTTCTCCTTCGCTTTATTTCCTGTATTTCTCTCCCTGTGGCTCCACAGTGCCAACAATGCAGTTGCATCTGCAGCAAGTAAGCGCTGTTTCTTGAACATTGAAGCTACTGCTTAGTTGATGCGCCATAACAGCTGAGTGGCACAGCAGTATAAGTAAGCAAGTAATTGCAGCGAATGACCATCACCAGGCTGGGTGCTGCCCTTAAAAAAATCCCTTTCCTTTCAATTTCTCTACAGTCACAGTAAACCTGTTCTGTGGGATATCCCCTCCCTAGATTGCCCTCTTCAGGAACCCCTGAAATCTGTTTCTATGTAATCACTGTCCCAAGGGCTTTCATTATTACTCAAACTGGGATATTGGTGCAGCTTTCCTATGCCTTCTGAGACGCCTTACCAGCATTCTTATTCACTATGACAATGTCATATATTATATTAAAAAATCATACCATTTAACTTGGTGGTGGCACTACAAAAATAGGGAAAGTTTGACCTTTCATTGTGTTAGGGAACCACTCACCAGGGCGCGGAGTCTAACTGGGGCCTGATGTTCACTAGAGCCTCTGATGGTGAGGATAGGCTTGGCTGCAGGACACCCAGCAGGTCGTGGCACCCCAGTGGTGGCCCCAATGCATGTGGGTAAGTGGGATAGACTCACAGGAACCCAATGAGCGAACAAGGGTGGACAAATGGCACCAGGACAGACCATGAAGACAGACAAGAGCACTCACTCACAGAAATAACCACAAACAGACAAGTGGAAGGGCAAGGCAGGAAAAGCACAACAGGGCGAAAACAAGCAGCAACCAGGAGGGAGACCGGAGAGGATAAGGGAGATGAAACAATAGGGTAACAGGAGAGGACACTCAACAATCAAATGCACAGCATGAGCTAAAGAACAAGATACAGACAGGAACAACAGCAGGGTAGCAAGAAACTATAACCGGCAGGGCTAGCATGCACCCACCGGTCTATTTACAAGGAGGCTTTCCAATCAGGAGCCACAGTCTAGACCAGCGTCCTGAACTAGATGGACAGGTGTCAGGGCCGCTAAGCTACAGCCAAGACCAGTGCGCGCCAAACCGCGGGAAGGAGAAAGCATTCTGGTTGCCCAGCAACCAGAACAGCTGATACTGCTGGCTAATACAGAGCTGAGCAGCATGGCCGGGAGCTCACTCCGGACGCTGCGTCCGTGGCACACAACATATTGGGCCAGATCCAGAACAACGCTTGTGAGCGAGTTTACGCATGGCGGAGACGTAAAATCGCCTTTTGGTAAGTACTGCGCATGTTCACCATAGAAAATACGCTCAGTAACGTAGCGTAATTGTGAACATATGGGCCATTCACGTATGTGTCACGTAAATTCTTACGTGTGGGCGTGCCAATTTTACGTGAGTCCAAAATACGTCTGAAATACGTTAAGTAGGCGGGGGTTTGTATTTAAAGTGTACAGTATGGGCGTGCTTAGCTGCGTAAATACGTGTTGCCCATACATACGTGTGCGGATCACTGCGGTTACGTTGGCAAAAGTTAAGGTAGGGTTTGAAAAGCATTTCTTGACAAAATACGTACTTTCAAGGGGTGTGCCAAGGGGAGTGTATAGAAAGTACGCACGCGAGTAAACGTACGGCAAACGTAGTTCTGGATCTACCCCATTGTGTGTAAAACCTCACCACAAAGAGTAGAAAAGTGACTGCGGACAAATGTCACATTGACAACATACCATACACTACACATAGTGGAAAGGTTTAGACCATGGGCATTATTTGCGCTTGCTGGTCTTGCTAATGTTATCACGCACACTAGAATCCCCACTTCAAAAGCTGTGTATCTGTCATCTGTAAATCTGGCAGATCCATAACCAAAAAGAAAAGTAAGGGCAAAGCAAAAATTATGGCTTCTGAAATCTCAAAAATCAATGAGGAGAGCGTATGGTTGTCCACAAATGTGTTTGAGTCAGACACTTGTAATTTAGATGACACTGTGAGCTTAAAGTAGCCTTCTTTCACCATTTTTGATCCTTCTTCCAATCTGAAGGTGACCATTAGTAAACTGAATGATGCTTTTGGCGTTGACATTGCAATTGAGGTTGTTATTGTGGTAGTAAAAAATCAGCAACAGGTTAAGGGGGTGCATTGTGTATCTGACATTAATCAGGATGATAATCGTGTTGGACAACAAGTGGAGGATGATGTTATTTGTATCGAAAACAGTCAAACTTGAGTGTGGAAAATTTGTGCCAATTATCAGCGCATTGTCATGCCTAGTCAAAGAACTAAAAAATCCACCTCTTCTCTGTGAAGAGAACAGTTGTCAAGGGATCTGTGCCATTTGTAGCGCAAAAGTCAGTACAGGCAAGGACACAAAACATCCAGGCATCTTATCTCTTATATGTCATTTGCAACGAGTCCATGCTAAATAGTTATCCAATTCAGCAAAATCTGTTTTAGCAAGCAGTTCAGGATCAGCTGCCAGCAACAGACAGATCCCAATACGTGAAATCTCCACCAACAACACCTTCATCATCAACATCCTCATTAGCGATGGAGGGTAGTCCTGTATTGGAATTCCTTGGACTAAGTGACTTCCTTGAGGAAGACATTGAGTGAAAGGTTTGGTGCTGCTGCTGCTGCTGGTGTTGATCTTCATCACAGAAGGTGACCAATAGGACTATCCATTTCAAACAACAATTGTCTATGGAACAAGCCTTTGCTAGAGGAAGCAAGTATGACAGTGGCCATCCTGTTGCAAAGCGCATCACTGAAGCCATGACAGCTATGCAAGCAGTATATTTATGTCCTATATCCGCAAATAATACACCCAGTTTTAGATGATTAGTTGAGGTCATGTGTCCGCGCAACCAAAGTTAACCATGATTCTACTTTTCAAGAACAGCAATTCCTAAACTATACCTAGAAGTAAAAAGAAAAGTAATTTGTTGTCTACAAAATACCGTTGTACCGACTATCCATACAACTACAGATATGTGGACAAGTGATTGCAGTCAAACGAAAGGTTACATGACTGTGACAGCACACTGGGTAGGGCAGTCATCTTCAGCAGCAGCATCATCAGTCATCCAATACCAGGTCATTCACAGACAGGCTACTCTTTGCACCAGTGGTTTCAGTAAGAAGCACACCGGTGTAAATATTTTGATGGTGCAGCATTTCTCAAAAAATGAGCTAACAAGGTGGAATTCCACTCTTTATATACTGCAGCGACTGGAGGAACAACAACAGGCTATAAAAACGTACACATCCAGCCATGACATAGGGAGAGAGGGATGTTACCTGAGTGCAGCATACTGTAGAATAATCTCTGTGATATGCAAGATACTGAAGCCATTTGAAATTTAACCCGTCAGTTCAAATGCTGCCAGCATCAATCAATTCATTCCTTTAATTAAGCTGATGGATACGAAGCTGAAGAAGGATATGAAACTATGTTGGACTTGTAGATCAAGTAATTCATTGGCTTCGCAAATGCCAGAACTTGGAATCTGATCACTATATTTTGGTAACCATACTTGATCCTAGATTTAAGAGCAATGTTATGTTCTTTTTTCCTGATGATACAGATCTTAGGAGAGCAAAGAGCTACTTGTAAGCAACTTGAAACTTGAGAGATCAGGTTGGTTTGTCAAACAGTTCATGTCCGACATATGGATTGGGTGGGAGGGCTCAAGGACAATATGCTGCACAAATAATGCAATACCTGGCTTGCTGTTGTGGTGTAACTACTTTTGGACTTATACTGAACCTGGAATCACTTGACATTGCTTGAGGCCTCCTACTTGACGCTAGATAATCTTCCAAAAAAAAAGAGGATTTGCATCCTTCACGGTTATTTTGTTTCTTATTATTTATGCTTTAATTTTAGTTAAAAAAAAAATGTTTATAAAGGTGGCGACCCATATAACCCAAGCACTTCATCCAAGGCTGTATACCTGTTTGTTGCTGAGGTGTTTGGTTTGTCATACAGTTCATGTCAAAAATACAGGTCGGTGCAATGGCTCAAGGACAATATGCTGCACAAATAGTGCAATACCTGGCTTGCTGTTGTGGTGTAACTACTCTTGACTCATACTCAAAAAAAGAGGATTGTAATTCTGCCAACTTTGCATAGTTTGTGTTACTTGAGGACGGGGTTGAGAACCAACTTTTTTTTTTAATTCTTTCATTTGGTGACTTGCTCACTCATAATTTTGAAATCTTTTTTTTTCATGATTCTCATGCTGCTAACTCATAATAGAAGGGGTCATTACTGTAACAAATTGTGCCACTGGATCAGCTTTACTAAAAGTGTCTAATGGTCTTGCATTCCATAATTTAAAACACCATGAAAGTCTCCATTGTTCATTAAAATTTGTATAGTCTTCCTGAGGACTGTGCTAAGGAAGCTCATTTCAGTTACTGTGGCCATAATGAGCAAAAGAAAATACAAATGAACCAGAAAAATCTAGTTCCCCATCTACCCTACTATAAAGGCACCCCTCTAACAATTCTTACTAAAGCTAGAGTTAGAATGGCAGGCAGCCCATTTAGAGAGGTATATTAGCAGATGGATATTTCTCCCACGCTAAAATTCCTTTTCAATATCACTTGAAAACAATAGAAAAGGAGAGAGTATCTAGTGTAATATTTTTCAACAAATAAATATTTTATTTATACATAAAACACAATAAAACATAAATGTTAGTTATACTACTCCCCAAGCAAATTTCCATCCCTACGTACTAGTCATCCACAGATGCCATATTTAAGTATTTTGCTTTTTTTTTTTCCTCTCAAACTTGCCACCTTTCATTCTTGATTAATGAAGACTTTCTATGTAAATGCTTTCGCCTTGGCTAGCTTTATGTAATATGATGGCACTAAATTAAAATCTGTTAATTAATACATAAATAAACAAACAAACAAATAGTAGAGAAATGTTATCTTTGATATTTTGCTTGGCTAGTACTCACTGAGTGTATTCTCTTCAATAGGACCTAAAGGGACACAACTGGGGAGAAGAAGACTCAGATGGTGAAAATGAATGTGGAGAGTTCCTTTATGGGGTTCAGGTAAAATTAACATTTAGTTATTTATAACTATTTATATAGTTATTTATAATTATTTATAATATGATTAAATATTTATGAATACTATAGTTTAGTTCATATATTAATAATATATGAGCTGAATACTTAGGATCGGATTCACACTTTAGAAGGCTTTAGGTTCATAATTTTATGCACCCAAGTAGCATGCCGACTCCCCTGACATGCCCTCAGTTTTCAGCTTCTTATGTGACTTATGAAAGCCATAGGGCTACCTTATCTTCGTAGTCGTGTGTGTATGTTGGCTAATTAGGAACGTTGTTGAGTAACCGCACCCAGAATTTCCTATTTCAGTGACTCCCTCCACCCACTCTTCTTATCTTTGTTCTTAATTTGTCCTATCATGCCCTTCATTCTTAAGTCACTACGAACCTAGATGAACTAGGTTCGTAATGGTGATTCACAGCTTCCTGTTCTTAAATCCAATGTAGATAGCGCACATTATGGGCCTGATACAGACTTAAGAAGGAGCTTGAAATTAAGAGAGGAAAGTTACTCCTTACATGTTGATTGCAGGGGAGTCATATTTCAACTGTTGCAAACAGAATTAGAGTTGAGAGGTGTTGTTTCCCAACCAAAGTCTAAATAACAGTGTATAAGTAAAGCTGGTCAGTATCTGTGAGCTGTAAGTAATTCAAAGCTGTATCTCTTCATGCAAAGAATACAATTAATTTGACTCAATATGATTTAGCCCAGGAGTAACTTTCCTTTCTTAGGACCGTATTCACACATAAGTATGTGTGAAATCTACATGCTGTGTATGTATGTGTTTTTACGATTTTATTAACTGTGCATGGCCAGAACCCAAAAATATGCACGTTAAACATAGCCGACGGATTCACACACACGGGCCTCTGTCTTACGACTGATGCACGCATTGGTACGAGACGAGTTACAACAGATTCACAAGCAGGAGTGGCTTGCGTAGCAAAACATACACACGAAAAAAGCTAAGGTAGCCCTCGACCATTCGTAAGTTGCTGAAGCCTGTCGTGCCATATGAAAGTTCATGTGTCCACACACACTACTCACAGCCATCAGCTGCTTCGTAAATTTAATCAATGCACATGTGCGTTTAATTAACACACATCAGGCTCATCTACTTAAAGCGAGAGAGAGAAAAAAAAAAAGAGAGGCTTACTTACAAACAGTGCTAACCAAATCAGATTGTTTGGAGTTATTTTAGCACATCAATATTCTCAAATAGTAATAGAGCAGCAACATTTTAATATATATTTATTTCCTTCATATGTACCTGAAGAATTTCTTTAATCTACAACAGGGCACTTGCTGTGCTGACCTGTATAGACACCCTCAGCTGGATGCAGATATTGAGGCTGTTAAGGAAATTTACAATGAAAATGCTGTATCTGTAAGGTAAAAGAAATGCTTATTATTTAATAACAACAATAATGTGTTACTTATACTTACACCATTGTGCTGTTTTTGCATTAAAATGTTAGTGTGTTTCTATATAGTGGCATGTACCCTTTCACTGTATTTTATTGTTCATGGATTTTTTTTACAGAGAGTATGGGACCATAGATGATGCTGACATCGACTTGCATATTAACATTGGGTTTCTGGATGTAAGTCTCTCTCTTTGTCTTCTCTTCTTTCTTCTATTATATTTTCTTGTATTTGTGTATCTAACTCTGGTTTATACAATTTTCTCTTATACCACTTGGTTATCATGTGGCAACACTGTTGACATTTACTGACTGCTTTTTCCCCCTGATTTTTTTGTGTTTTATTTGATCCTTTCTCATCCACATTGAATTCTAACCCTTTATCAACATTCACGACTCACTTTTCCCTGTTACTCTCCTACAGGAAGAGGTGGCAACTGCCTGGAAAGTGATCCGCACGGAACCCATAGTCTTACGGCTCCGCTTTTCCCTCTCCCAGTATCTGGATGGCCCAGGTGAGTGTTCTCTGCCCACCTATATATTCTATCGGCTATATACATCTAATAATAGCTTCCTGATGTTCTGCAGAACATAGATTTATCTTATTTTAATTATAAATCCTGTTTTTATTTGGAAAACATAGCAGCCTATAAAACATTGTAAGATACAGAAGGTAACAGAATTTTTTTAACAAGTTACTGCATGAAGAGTAAAGTTGCCTGGAATGACACAGTGGAAAAGCCTATCTGTGACATATCTAGGTCTAATAGTGTGACATTTGTATACATCCCTCTGCCTGCGCCTGTTCTTATTTATGTATAATGAGGTTCAAGTAAAATGTACCAAAAATTGGGTGAAAGTCTGCAGACATAAGTTATTCGTTTAGGTTTATTATGATGAATTAATTATTCATATCATTGTATTACTAGTGATTTCTTCAATTCTGAGACACATTTAGTTGAGCTTAAAATATACTTAGGAAAAAAAGAATGAGAATTTTAAGGGTTTAGATAGAGACCACAGTAATAGTTAAAGTAATACCGTTGGTCTCTACCTCATTAAAACCAGCTTATTTCTCTGTGTTCCCTGCAGAGCCCACCATTGATGTCTTTCAACCATCAAACAGAGATGACTTTGGACTTGGGATTCAGTTAAAAAAGTAAGTGTAAGGGTGAGATCTCAGAAGAAGGATATTAAGAGCAGAAATACATGAATTTCTTTATAAATTGACAATTTTCTCTCTGTCTCTTCTTCCACTATTACTTTGAACAATATTGTTATCCTTCTTCGTCTCCCTATCCTGTTACCTAATCCTGTTGTGTCCTATTCCCTCTTTATTTTTGTAAATTCCTTTACTTTTTTCTGCATACCACTCATACTGTATGTCTCTATATCTTCACCTGGATGCCCCCTCCTATCTACAAAAGGATCCTGTCCCTCTTCTCCTCTCATCAGTGGCGCTATCTTAGTAATGAGGTTTTACGTTCACAACAAGAAAGAAGATTGCGATGGCTCAGAGTCAGTGGAAGCATTAAAAGATTTCGAGCTGGACTCAGCATCTTTTCCCCAGTGCCCAAGTAAGCACCTTATTAATATTATAATATGTTATAATTAATATAGCACAGCATAATATGCAGCTCATTAAACCATCTTACTGTGTTCAGCACCCTGTATTCTGTTCTAGTTTCAGTCTCGCATTGTATTATAATTTGTCTCCATTGAGACTTTAAAAAAAAAAAAAAGTCGTGTGAATTCCAAGAGAAGTTGACACCACATTATTATGGTTGTAGATAGTTTTATGTTATTTTGCTGTAATTATTTAATATCTTTACCTAATTATCAATAATAGTGCCAGTGTGCATTGTATAAACATGCTTCCATTTCTCTTCCTTTTTTCATTATTGGTTTGTTTAATTAAGTGGTATTTTATGACTGCAAAATATTTTATTTGCTTTTATTTGTTTTTGGTATGCAGTGTTAATCAGTTAGTAGGGTTTTCTAACCCAATGACACATACTGTTATATATGAACACATATGTGTTACGGGAGAGGGGCTGTCCCCTCACTTACGATCATCGTATGTCCGCCGTCAAGGCGGAGATACAGATGTAAATGAGGGGACGGGGGGGACAGATGTAAATAAGGGGACGGGGCGGGGGGGTGGCCCATTACGATCAGGTATGCGGCCATAAGGCCGCATACCTGATCATAAAACTCAAGGTAGGAATCTGGACACGTAGATTTCCTACCGACAGCAGGGAGTGCATAGGGGGGGAACCCCGCTACGATGTCGGCCGCAATGACCTCAGTGTCCTTATTGTCCCTAGAATTGGGAATCTGAGCTTCTGTTTCTCATTACTGCTGTCTTCTCTAGATGGCGTAAATTTCAGTTTGTGCTCAAGTTTGTGATTTTAATATTTTCATTGTTGAATTTTTTTAAATTCAGAATTGTTCTCACTTCCAGCCCTCTGTTTTCCATTTTGTACCACAGAAAAGCAAAATTGTACCCCACTGATCCTAATCAAAATTAATACTAATATGTCAGGAAAAAGGTTGCTGCTTGACACACCCCAAACTAAATCAAAAACACAAAAACAGAAGAAGGGGGTTAAAAAAAACTGATAACAGGATATTTATATCTGCACCTGGAGACTTTTCTATTACACCTTTGACAAAGCTTTATCCTAAGGTGAAAAGCGCGTCAGGCTGAATATCAGGTCGCTACCAAGGTGCACCGGAGGTCCCGTTCTATGTTCCAGACAATGTATTCATGTAATCAGAGGTGGAACTAGCGAGTTTTGGGCCCCGGTGCAAAAAATATTATTTGGCCCTGATGATATCCCAGGTAACCCGTTAAGGAGCTTTGATGGTGCATTGATGACAGCTGTGGGCCCTTGTATCATCATGGGCCCCGGTGCCATTGCACCTGCTGCACCAATGGTAGTTCCGCCTCTGCATGTAATGTATGACTTCTAAGGCTGGGCATTGCACCCTTGTAAGGATGGGGACGGATTGCTACTGCCCGGAAGGGTGAAGCGTGGCCGTGAGGCTGCTAGCTGCATAGGCTCAGCTCTCCAGTCATTTTATTACAGCAGCGCTGTACAAAATACAACAAAATACAGTACAGACATACAGTGCAGGGTAGGGATGGACAGCATAGTACATATTAAATACAATATGAATATAAAAATATCACAAAAATACAATAAGTGAAGCAAGCACAGAACGCAAGGCAAAATGTGAGGTGTCATGCTTGGAAGATCAGGGAGCAGGGGATAGAGCACAGTGAAAGGTTGAGAGAGAGCCACCAGGTGGGGATGGGGTAAAAGGGTAGCAGAGGGGGGACAAGAGGGTACAAAGTGAGGGGAGAGTGGTGGAGGAAGGAACAACACTAGGATGGAGGGCCCTGCTCACGTGACTAACTCACTGGTGTGAGTGGAGGAGAGGGGGAAGTAAGAGAAGGGATAGATGAAGGATGCAGTGAGGATGTTAAGTGGAGGAGAGGTTGGCTAGCCTGAACAGGTGCGTTTTGAGTGAACCCTTGAAGACTTGCAATGTGGGGGAGAGTCTGATTGAAGAAGGGAGGCCATTCCAGTGCAGAGGTGCAGCATGGGAGAAGTCCTGAATACGGGCTTGAGATGTGGTGATCAGTAAAGAGGTCAGACAGCGTTGGTTAGCAGAATGGAGAGGGCGGGAAGGGGTGTGCATGTTGATGAGGGACATTTACTGTAGATAGGGTGCCATTTGCCTGCCTCTATTGTTATTACATATATGAATATTTTGTAACATTATATGAATACTGTTTATAGGAACACGTTGCACTATTGTATGATTATTGTATTGTGGATTGTGCAACATTCTAATGTTGTGAACATGTGCAGTGCTATATGTTTACATATTGCACCTAGCTGTTTGTATGTGATTGTTTTATTAAATGTACAATTAAACTTAACCTTTTAATTATATTTTTGCAACTAGCTTTGTATATATACTAGGTGTGCATTTTTAAACAACCCAATATTCACTCCTATGTCATTAGACATATTAGTAGGTTTTTTTCCCCTTCCTCTTTTTTGTCATTTCGTACCACACCCTGTTTTGTTTGTCACAGCTCCAGGTCACATTTAAGCAAGCTTTGAGATCTCTCAGAAAATTAGATATTCCTCCTGCTTCAAGTTATTGTGTATTTGTAGCATTCTCACAGGCTGTTTCTTCATTGTACCTGTGTATCTCTCTTAATGCCACTTTGCTGCAGGTCTCCCAGTTTTCCTGGAGTTCAGGATTCAGCAGTACGGAGCAGTCTCACAGGGTCAGATCTCAGAAGTGGTCTTGCAGGAACAGACCTTCGTGGCCCCCGTCTCATGAATAGATCCGTGTCCTGTACTCTAAGAAACCCTAAGTTGGAACTATATGGGAGCCATACCACCACAACACAGGTGCACCTATATACAGAAGACTAGATAAGAGATGCTACTGCTAAAACAACTCAGGAGTGAATCAGTGACAGTCAACAATAAAGATAAGATAAGATATCAATAGATAAGGGCTGTGTTGAAGTAGCAATGAGTAACAAAACTATAACATTTCAGAGATAATTATTTTCTCTTAGAATCTGTAAAATACTCTTCTAAATGCTGTTTCTTCTACATCTTGAAAATATTGGACTTATTAGTGCTATATTTCACATGTATTTTTTTTATATTTTGGCATTAAGATTTGACAATTTTATATATTTTAGCATTAATATTTGATTATTCCCTTCCTGCAGGTCAGTGGGCACTGTAAAACAGTACCTACTCTGGAGTATGGCTTTTTGGTGCAGGTAAGCTCTCAACAAATCATCATTTTCTAAAGTATGTTATACTAACAACCTTCTCATTGTAGACCATATGATCCCAGCTAGATCATAACTCATGTGTGGGCGAGAGGAGGCCACTCCTCCCGCTGTTACAAACTTATGAAATGGTATAATGCAGAAGCCTGCATAATACATAAGGGAAGGAACCAGCCTTTATTCTATTTAATGTACTGTAATTACCATACTTCCCTCCCCTCTCCCACCTTGCCCCGTTCCCATGCTGCTGTCCTAAACACTTCCTTTACTGTCCGGAGGATCCAGATCAGTAATGAAAGCGTGTTGGGTGTGCATACGCACAAGCAAAACAAGCATTTTTCTTAAGTATGAATCTGGCCTATTCTGTGTCTACGGCCCAGATCTAGACACTTCTGCTCTGTGGGATGGGTAAAGTATTCTGTACCATCCTCTGTACCCTCTGTACTATCCAGTCTTATGCCCCTTCCACACTTAAAGTGATAGGGGTGGCTTCCCTCTTCCATATGGAAGGCTGAATCCAGCAGGGATCAATCATCAAGTTCTCACTGCCGCTGCACTCAGAACTCCAATCACAGCAGCATTGTAAATCTGGATCTGACCCTAGGTACTCTGATTACTTAGTATTCTTGGGCCGCATTCAGAATTACGTCTGACAGCCAACTTACGCAAGCATCAGTCGTTGCGATCGGACTGTGAATAAGCGTGCCAGATACGAGGCATCAGATTTCTGAATGTACATAATACATTTCAATATGTTCAGAGATCCGTATGTTAGAGCGTGTCACCTCTCTGTTCTTCAGAGTATCTGTAAAGTGGGTGGGGGTAGGCTGTAAAATTAGCAGTGTGGGCAGGGTCAGGCACTTCCATATGTGCGGCGTGTGCACATTCCATATGAACAGCGATATGTTGAAGTAACGGTGGAGTTTTGGAAGTTAGCTAAAATCTGCGCATGAGAGGGGAGTGCAGGGCCGGATTAAGGTTTGTGGGGGCCTCTGGGCAATTAAACTATGGGGGCCCCAACACAAAAATATACACACAAACACAGGCTCCCCCAGCTGCCCAGAGACCTCTATGTCAGTAATCTTCTTCCTTAGAGCACTAGCGTGGCTGCAGAACAGTGTATTTAAGAGGAGGATGTCAATTATTTACATCCATCCTCTTAGACAGCTACAGGAGTGCTGAAGACTAGATGTTTGTGAGGGACCTTTGTGTGCGGGGGCACCTGGGCGACAGCCTCGATTGCCCAGTAGTTAATCCGGCCCTTGGGGAGTGTCACAGGATTTTTGCAACTCTGTGCATATGGAGCACATGTGGAAGTCAGGATCAGACCCTTTATTCCCTTTTTAGTGTTATATATCTGTTATCATTCTTTTTACAATTTTATGTTTGGATTCCTGTATGTTACAGTGTTTTCTGTGTCCATAGATAATGAAGTATGCAGAGCAGCGCCTCCCCACTCTAAATGAGTATTGCGTAGTATGTGATGAGCAGCATGTCTTCCAGAACGCATCCATGCTCAAGGTTGGCCTATGATATTATCATTTCTTTCATGCTTTCTCCTTTCATGTTTTCCTTCCATGTAATCTATGTTTCCTTCTGCAGCCAGCAGTGTGTACTAGAGAACTCTGTGTCTTCTCTTTTTACACTCTGGGAGTGATGTCTGGGGCTGCTGAAGAAGTGGCAACAGGAGCTGAGGTAATATTCTTCAAAGTCACCTTATACGTCACTATGGAAACTGACATAAGTCACCTTATGGGTCACTAGTGTAAATGTAAACTCCTTTCATGTCCTCTGTAGGTGGTGGGTCTGCTGGTAGCAATGTGTCGAGCTGCCCTGGAGTCACCAAGGAAAAGTATAATATTTGAGCCATACCCTTCGGTAGTGGATCCCAATGACCCAAAAACACTGGCCTTTAACCCCAAGGTAAATATTTTATTAGCCTCTAAGCGGTAATGGGCAGCCTTGTACATGTAGGGGGGCACATTGAATATCCAAAGGGACACACATTTATTTTAATTGTTAATAAGATGGAACAATAAATGTTACAATACTGAGACAGATAAATGTAATAACAGGCATCTTAAGAAGGCAATGAAAGCTATGGCAGTTTATTTAGTCATCAACACAGAACGAAGCACAGTGACACGGATGACTGAGGCTCTACAGCTTCCTATTGGTCATCTATTCATGTCTAATCAGCACATATGTATGTTAGATGTCAATTGGAAAGTCCACACCCGTATTTATTTATATCGACAAATAATAATTATTATGGACCAAATGACCAGAATCCATAATTACATATGCCAGGCCATATACGCATTCAGAAAGCGCAAGTACTCAGTGCGTGCGTTCTGTGCATGCGTGAACATGGCGGTTATGCATCAGAACGCACTACTGGATTTCTGTTGGCGAGGTGTGACAACCCAGTAAGCGTGCAGTGTATACACATGGTGGACTAGTGAGGTATTTATATTGTGCAGTAGTAAGGGCTTCGTTTTGCCCTTGTGTACAGTCCTTCATCACACACATGTCTTATTTTATGTGGGGCATGTGCGTAAATGTTACGGTAGAGTCCAGGGTTTGGAAGTGCTGGACATGTAGGGGAGTGAACTTTTAGTCAATACAGAGAGAGAGGGAAATCCTATGCTTTAAATGAAGTAATAGGGAAAGTTTACTTGCAATTCAACCCAGCCCCTCTGTTGGTATCATTCCTCTTAAGTCTGAATACATTCCAATCTATAAGCATGGATTCTCATGGCCCTTTAAGCATTTACAGTTCTGAAATATTATATGATTTTATCGCACCAAAGTGGAGCAATACTTGTAAGTCTGGATCCATGCTGTCATTCACTAACTGCTCGTGCTGAAAACCCTGGGCTAAGCATCAGACCGCAGGATGTATGGATATTGTTTCCATACATCCAGTACTCCCATACCTGGTGCTTACTTTATACGCATGGTGGGCTGGGCTTCCTATGTAAATCGTACAATAACGGCTATGTATAATTGCCTTGTCCACACGTTTAGCCTTACGTACAGACAAGATAAGGAAGGGTTCTGGACACATATGTCTCCAGAATTCCGCATGTGAATGGGGACCTTTCCACTCATGTACAGAACTTAGTAGTGGCCAAATGCAATGCACTAAAGGTATCTATCAAGATGACTTTTATTATTTTTCTTTTTGTTATATTTAGTTTTAATTTATTTGCCTGCAGGAGAGGAAGGAGGTGCACCAAAAACAATATTATATATTGCCCCCCCATCCTAAAAATATTATGACGGCTCTGAATAAATTAATTGTAATCTTTATGTGAGTTCTGGATTTCAGTTTGTCCATCTTTTAATTTAGCAGTGGTTATCCTCAACACATCGCTGCAAAAATGCTCCTCAGCAGTAGGGATGGTCACAGTAACAGTTGTTCCAATAAATGTTGAACATATAAAGCACTAATTTGTAGACTTGTTAATAGCTGTCTGAAGGAGCTTAATATTCCTAGAGGGTTTCACCTGTCTATTGTATTTTTTTAATATATAGATATGTTTATACATTGTACTTTGTCTAATGCCAGTACCATATATTGTATGGTATGTACAGTGAACTATCTTTCTTTTGTCTAAAGACTGAAATAAAAAATGTTCAAATACAAAGTTCTAAAGCATAAAATTTAGTAGGCTCTCAATCCAGAAAATCCTAATGCATTTTGTAATTGCCTCTATTATTAATCCTACCATGTTCTAAAAATCTAAAAACACCAATAATCAACCCTCAATATACATATGTATATTTCTACATTTGGAGGTTCTCATTGTGTTTTGCATTCTGCCTCTTAAGCCATTCATCATGGCATTTCAGCACTTAATTTGTAGCTATAATTAGCTATAGAATGTCCTCTTAGGAACAACCTTCTGAATTATTACTTTACTTTTAACCTTTAACTGAAAGGCAGCCTTATTACACTGTCCAAAGGATGCTACATTATTAGCATTATGCCCACAATCCACACACAATGGGGTAGATCCTGAACTACGTGTGTGCGTACGTATTTTAGCGGTGCGTATTTTCGTACGCGTAAGGTCAATACACTCCCCACGGCACACCCCTTGCACGGACGTATTTTCTCAAATTACGCGACCCAAACCCTACCTTAACTTTTCCTAACGTAACAGAATACGTCCGCTAACGGGCGTACAGACTACGCGAACGTACGCAGCTTAGCACGCCCATACTGTACACTTTAAATATCACCCCCCGCCTACTTCACGTAAAACGCACGTATTGGTCACTAACGTAAATTTGGCACGCCCACACGTAAGTATTTACGTTAGCAATACGTGAATTCTCCATACGTTTGAAAATACGCTACGTGAATGTGCGTATTTTCTGTGGTGCGCATGCGCAGTGCGTACAAATCTGTGAATTTACATGTCCGCCACACGTAAATTCGCGGAAATGCGTAGTTCAGGATCTGCCCCAATATGTTTAATGTATGTATATATATCAACGCTCTATGCTAACAGTGGGCCGTATTCACAGATGCGTGTATATAAAGTACGCAAATATACGCACGTATGTGGCAAGGTAACACCCATGACACTCCCCTTCCACGGACTATTTTTGATGACTTACACGCCCATGGGGCAACCTTAACTCTACGTGTGTAGTTAAGTGCATATTTTCCTTCCGTACGTGCGTACATGACTAACCGCACCCATATTAGTTTATTTAAATACCCCCCATCCATTTTCATTAAACTACGCACGTATGGAATTCAACCACGCCCCTCCGTACGTATGTCACTAAGTCCGATTTAGAAATCCGGGCATAATGGACTTCCGTGCCTAAATCCAACGTAGATTGCGTAAAAAGGTTACTACGCATGCGCAGTTCAACCGTACCTAAAAATACGCACGTAAAAAGTAGCAAAATCAGATCTGTGAATCCGGTCCAATGTTTTTACTACAGTAATAAAAATAATGCAGGGCTCTGTGAAATCTTCATTAACAATATCTATGTATCAGAGAGTTGACAATTCCGGCAACCAGTTTTGATATTCATTCATTCATTCATTCATTCATTCATTCATTTTAAATATTGCTGTGACCACCTGCTATAATATATTAGCAGCATGCTATGGCTCAGTGTATGATGTAACCGGGCAGACGTAATGGTAGGGGTTGCCCAGGACCTCTATCCATACTCATGGCTTCACTCCACCAGTACTACTACTCCATATGAGCATAATATACAGAGCCGCGGCACACTACTAATGTATTGAAACAGATTTCCACAGCTCTAAAACTGACAAGTCAGCTGATGTTGTTTATAAACAGTGCTCAGTGCTGAACATTGTTTATAATCAACTAACATCTATGCTGCTGATTAGTTATTTGAAATCAGCCACAGCATATTAATAATTGTTTATAACAACGAATCAGGTGCAGGCAATCAGCACATGCACTGTCCAGGCGCCGTCCGGTGCATGTGCAGAGTGGCGAGCAACCTGTGTATGTGTCAGTTGAAGGGGGGGGTCCCCTCGCTCGTACGTACTTTGGCCGTTTTAAGCTTTCCAAACCCTACCTTAACTTTTCAAAGTGTAACTACTGTTGTATGTAATGGCTGCAGGTACGTAAGTGTCTCAGCATGCCCATAGTATACGATTTAAATGCCTCACCCCGCCTCCGAAGCGTAATTACGGGTGTCATGTGACTGCTACGCCCCCTTCGTTCATAGTTACGCTGTTGATACGAGGCTGGTACGTATGTTCAGCCTCGTATGTTCAGCATTTGTACATCTCCGGTTAGTGTAAATACACTAGCAGACGTAGCTCTGGATCTGGCCCATAGTTTTTACCAAGAGTTTAGTTTGCTTCATGTCGTTACATTGGCTAGAGTGTATAGGAGTGTTGACCGTACAGTCTAATGGAGGTCTGCGCATAAGAAAACTGTGTTATATATTGTATTACAACTTCAACTGAATACAAATGTCCATGACAGTCTGACATCTAAATAATAATACATTTTACAGAACACAGATGTTGTCTGCTACTGGTCAGGTTCAGGTCATTTCATCATTTGCTCAGACACAGTCCCTTTCTAAAATTTCAGCATATAAACTCTTACCCTGTATATGATGAAGACCATAGCAGAGTTTAGTATATACCACATATCTGTTAAATAACACAGACCCATGCCCATTATTTACTATAGGCTGTTTTATTGAGCAAAACCTTTTACACAAACACCTGCGCTCCCCAGGGTCAGCCCAAATACCCGGGTCGTGGGGAACACCTATTACCCCCTACCTGTTATAAACTGATTATAAACCAGATTATCACAATTAAGCAAAACAACCACAATGACCCAAGTCTCTTATTAGGCGCCCCCTTTCTAATTCCGCAAATCGATTCTTCCGTACAAGTTCTTAAAAATATCTTTAATGTCCC
>WWET01000974.1:462169-482619 GCA_011038615.1 Limnodynastes dumerilii
GAATCTCTCCCCTTCCATAACCCTAAACCCTCCCTTCCCTGCAGCTTGACCCTAAACTTTTTCCTTCTCCGATCCATCCCCTCCCCACAGCCTAACCCTAAGACTCCCTTTTCCCCTAAGGGTGGGTACATACTGGGGCGTTTACGAAAGATAATCTTTCCAATCACACAATCGGAAGACCGCTTCACCAGATATATTACCAGTGTGTACTCTCCAAAGGTGCTCAAAAATCTTTTGAAGCGGTCTGAGATCTTGCGATTTGATCTTTGGGAGATCCTAATATGCCAGATTAACCCTGGAAAGATATCTTTTGCTTTTTGCAAGTGTGTACAGTGTCTTTTAGGAGATCTTTGGATAGTACACACTGGTGAAACGGTCTTTTGATTGTGTGATATGAAAGATTATCTGTGTACCTTGCTTTAGACTCCCTTCCCCGCAGCCTAAGACTACCCTTCTATGCTCCTTTCCTACCTGCAGTCTAACCCTAAGTCTACCTCTCTAGGCTCCATCCCCTCCCCACAACCTAACTTTAAGTCTCCCTTTCTCCCATTCATCCCTTCCCTGCAGTGTAACCCTAAGACTACCCTGCTAAACTACATACCCTCCTCACAGTCTAAGTCCATTAACCTATCAGTGTGGATTATGTGTCTGGAATCTGGTCCTGTAGCTGAACTTTTATATTACTGACATTTTTTAACCAGACATAGCCAACAATTAGCTTTCAGCTGTGTGAATTTCTAAAATACATTTTTTGGAGCGGCAAATGAGAACTTTCAATGGGGATATTTTACTAGTCATACAGCTTGACACTGCAACTGCTGAGTGGACACATTATCATACGTTAGGTTAGTGAGGCACTGCCCCTCTCTATTTCTCTAATACCCCATAGAGAGGTGCCGATGTGAACCCCACACCTAAAGCGTTCTGCTAAGTGAATAACCCCTAACAATTTTATAATAATGCTCAAGAGGAAACATTGGGAAATGGAGGACAGTTACATATGAAGGTACAATGCAATTTCGTAATGTAAATGTAAATATTTATTATGATAATATGATATACAGTATTTTACGGGATTAATATGCTGCATGGATTTTTCCTCTCTTTTCTTTCTTCCCTCTTTTGCTTTCTTTTATTTTCATTTCCCACCATGCCTCTGTCACACCGACATTGCTCCATCACCATACTGCACTGTCTCTGTGTGTATGTCTTACATGTGCTTCTCACCTGCCCACTCTTTGTTTCTTCTAATTTTGCTGAACATCATTAAACTGATCCTGTGGTCTGTATGTTCACTGTAATTACTTCTTGTACTCTTCATTGTCCTCTGTCCACTCCATTTGCATCTACCTCTCTTATCTCCTCCCTCTCACATCCATTCTCTGTCCCTGAATCCTGTGATAGCAGCTGAAGTTCATGCACACCTCTCATCAGTTTTTGCTGCTCAGTAGCCCCCCAGCCAAGGAGGCCCGATTTCGAACTGCCAAGAAACTCTACGGAAGCACATTTGCCTTTCAGTGAGAGACAGTGGGGAAAGGAGGGTATCAGCAGAATAGGGCTTGGTTGGATGAGGTAGAGGAAGTGGTTAACATTGGGATTCTGAAGAATGGTATGTACAGAGTAAATGGAGATAAGGAGAGTATTACAGGTAAATAAAAGAGTCATTTGTGACCAATATAAATGTTTGCAGTGCTAAGAGAGAGTATTTGTTTAGTGAAAATATTTACAAAGACCAAAAGAAAGTCAGTTTAGTCTAGTGGTGTAATAGGGCAAGAGGGCATGATGTATGTTGCTGAAAGAGGACGTAAAATGTTTAGTTAGAGAAAATATAAGTGATAAATAGGGACAAGAGAGTGTTGGGCTGATCATGATTGTGTGTTTCATAGAGGTGATGAGGGTTTAAGATTACTTGGACATATTGGGCCTGATTCAGAGGCTGAAAATAAGAACTTAAAGTTACACCTGGGCAAAACCATGTTGATTTCAGGGGGAGTCAAGTTAATTTTATTCTCTGCATGCAGGGAGAATGCTTTGCTTTTACTTATTGCACACAGATACCTGATCAGCTTCACTTTTAAACTGCTAATTAGACTTGAGCTGGGAAACATCACCTTTTAACTATAATACTGTTGCAACAAATGAAATTTGACTCCCCTGAAATCAACATGGTTTAGCCCAGGTGTAACTTTAAATTCTTATTTTCAATCTCTGAATCAGGGCCATTGGGATTAAAAGTATGGAGTGTGAGTGCAAAGAGTGAAGATGTCAGCAGTGTTGTAATCTGTTCAGGACAACTTTATTGCTTTCAACAGCATTGCCAGGGCAAATTACTAATCTAGGATGTAGAGAAGCACACATTGTATTGCACATTGTATTGCACATTGTATTGCACAGTGCAAATTCTCTTTATATTAGGCAGCACAGCACTCATTCTCAATGCTGCTAATTCTCTGTGCTACTTACATTATGAATACTTTCATTAAACCACACACAGTTTAGCATAATCACACCCACATCTGTGATCTTTTACAATGGTTTTATGCAAAATATTCATTTTGTGAGCAGATTACTCCACTGGATGTGAAATATATGTGAGTTAGAATGAGTGAATGGAAGGTAAATCAGGTTTGGAAGGAAGAGAAAAAGTCACGTCTCTGAAACGTAGATGCCCCCATCTGGGTAGATAACCACAGCTCTGTTTTTTTGTCAACCAGCGGCTCTCATATTGAGAACTGGCATTCTATTTTAAGGAATGGACTGGTGAACGCATCTTACACCAAACTGCAGGTAAGATTTTATAATGTAATTCTAATTTTAGACTCATATAGAGAAAATACAGTTGTTTTTAGACAGCGCTCAGTGTATTTTGTAAACAACATGATAGCAGTTGACAGTTTTGCGCTGCTCAGGATTGGGAGATCAAGGTCAGATTTAAATCAATGGGACAGGCCAGGCAGCTGCAGAATCTGCAGCCAATCTGTTACACCCATCCAGAGTTCTGCTTATATCCTTGTTTACACCTCTTTACTTTAATTGATCACTGAAGTGCAACAGAATTTTGATGTAAAATTACACCTTTCAGCTGAGTGTAGACACAGAGAAAGGGATCTGACTGAAATTGGTCACGCTAGCTGTATACTCTGTATACTCTGCCTGTCTGAGAATATTGGGATCAATGAATGAAGACACTGTGGCCCATCTTGTTGTGAGCAGGCACTGATTATATCCTGAGCATCCTCAGTATAACACATGTGCATCATGTATTAGCATTATGCTCTTAGATGTGCAGTATTAATATGCCTGGTTCAGATGGTTAGTGACAATCCTGGTTGTGAATATGTAAGTCTGATGGAATGCTTATTCCAATATGACCTATCTTTACAGTTACATGGAGCAGCATATGGGAAAGGTATCTACCTAAGTCCCATCTCCAGTATATCGTTTGGATACTCAGGTTAGTATTAAAACTGAGATACCAGGTAGGTACCTACATAAAGATAAAGGAGATCATTTAAGAGATACAATTGGATTTTACCAAACTAAACATACTGCTAATATATTTTGAACAAATATCTTTTAAATAAATATTGTTTTGTTTACAAGGCAGAATGAAATCGTTTAGGAATGCACTGTGTATTTTTAATCTGCATACATGGTTTCCTTTTCCTGTGAGAGTCATGTTTCTTGTCTGATACAGGTATGGGAAAGGGGCAACATCGGATGCCGTCAAAGGATGAGCTGGTGCAGCGATATAACCGAATGAACACCATCCCTCAGGTAATACATGAAGGTTTACTGCAGACATCAGTAGACAACGGAGGTCACAGCTGAACAGTATGTATTTTCTGTAAACACTTCAGTCATACAAACGTGTGAAAGTTAAGGGAACGTGGGCATTAGTGGCTCTCTATAGTAAGAGAAAATTAGCTGTGGTTGGTTGAGGTAAGCAATGGAATGTGCCTGATGTTTATTAAATTGTGAACATACGGCTGAGGGAGACTGATGAAAAAATGGTCTGTAGGTCACTATTTATCAAGTAGGAAAAGCCCGTAATGAGAGAAGTGTGTTAGAAAGCAGGTTCTCCTTTGATAGAATAACGGCCTTTTGAATTTAACACAGTTCATATTTGGTTATGCTTAGGAACATACGGTCCAATCATTAGGTATGAAAGGCTTCTATTTTAATGACACAGTACAACAACATGGTATCAATGGACTGACTCCAGACTTCAGAAAAAGCTGTTAATTCCATATGTTTGGATGATAAACTGCCTGATTTTACTATTTGTACATATGCACATGCATCCAAGCAATCTGATTGTTATGCAATCCATTGGATCCAGACATTTGACCAATGACAACAGACGTAGCTTTACGGTGAATTATAGGCGTGCTATAGTACTGTGTATGATATAGATTTCCAATGCACTGCTATTTTTATTTTCTACAATGTGGAAATGTTAAGGGCGGGCTCTGGTGTTGTAACTCTATGCGTGTGAGGGGAGGGGTTAGTTAAGCGCTCGCACAGAAGCATGAATACAGTGTGCATCCGCTCTCAATCTGAATGCAGCAAGGTTGGATCATAGAATGTTGTCCAATATGGTCAGGGAAAGCTGGGGAAAAATAAAGGTATAAAAAAAGAGTGGAGGTAAACGGTAGCTCATGGAAATAACTCCACTGAAATGATTAAATGTGTTCAGTTTCCCCAATTTGGAGTCTTTTGACATCATTAGGATGCCTAAAGCTGGTTTCGTGGTTATACTTCCCTCTTGTTATTTCTTCAGTGGGAAATGACCTTCCTGATCTGTGAGAAAGGTTGGAAGGGGGTTTGGGAGCTTCGGAGGAGGAGTGCTCCAACTACCTAGCAGCTCCTGCAAGATCACTGCTAATCTCAGATTCTACTAAATTCAATAACTGATTATATAACATACCTTACTCCTACTAGGTTAGCCAGATTCAATGGCTCTGGCTCCTCACACTGACCCAAGTGTGACAATTTCGGAAGGGACATTCTGGCACCTTGGTTATGGGTGCCCACCAATACAGGCTGTATGGAGACATGTGACTGATTCCATCCACTTCTGAATCCAGACGTGTGTCTCATTGGTTTGGGTCTGCAGAAAAACTTAAGTCATGACCTGCAAATATATATTAACTGTCTATGCTTGTGGGCTAAGGTTTGCATTGCTTGTACTTGGCTCACTTCTTCTGCTCCACTGTTGGGCACATGGTTGTAGTTAGTAAATGCTTGTTTAGCACATGAAAAATATGTGTGCTCTGACAGAGGTAGTGGGACAAAGTCTGAACATATCTGGATCCCTTGGCTAGAATCCATGTATTCTGTAGGGTTCTTGATGTTGTCATCTTTTGTAATCTATTCCTGGTTACAGCTGGGATATGCCTGCACATTCCTGTTTATATCCTCTTCCTTTCAAAGGTATATACTACCTTTTGTAATGCTGATAATTCCTTGATTCCCTTGAAATGTATGCATCACTATATAATTCATGGTTGAAGAAATACAGGAAATGCAGAAATCTGTTTTGTTGTTTTATAATTGTGTTTGTTTTATCTCAATGTATGTACATAAAACTCAATAAAACATTTTCTGAATTCAAAAAATATGTGTTGAAAAGGAAAATAACCAGTGGTGAGCAGGAGGGGCGGCTGCTCCCTCGCCCCGAGGAGAGGAGGGGTCCATGGCAGACACCCACCTTGCGGCTGGCAGCTTAAACAGTCTATTAGTGCTGAACCCTGTTTAGAGATAACTTTTCAACATTTGACAGCTTAGTGCTGTCCTCTACTGGCAGAGATGGGAGGTGCACTGTCCACACATGCAGTACACACTCGGTGCAGTATGGGGGGTTGGCTTGCTATGGCGGGGCATAGGGTTTTCCAGTTCTGCCACCTGATTATACCACTTACCTGAGCTCTTTGCTCTGGTGATTCCCATTTTTTTTCTAAATATCTTACGCAAAAAGACCTTTCCCTATTCTACTACCCATTTAATCATAGAGACTACTTCTATCTGTGCTGTATAAAATAATGATAATAGTATGTAATAAAATCACTTGACTGGAAAATTCTACGGGGCATAGAGATTATAGTATTTCCTTTGGTTCCTTCTTCAATTTAGCAAATTCCTTTTTATTATTCAATGTAGAGTAGTCACCCACCCTGTAATAAGTCACAATTCATCCTCATGTTTTTATTTCCTTTGTTTCTTAATTATGTCTTTAATCTTTTCTCTCTATTAGACTCGCTGTCTCCAGTCTCGTTTCTTACAGAGTCGGAATCTCAACTGCATTGCACTGTGTGAAGGTAACTCATGCCATGTAATTCAATTATTAAGAAATGTTTTATTTAGTTACGCTATTGGTTTCAGATAAAATACAATATGATTTATGTCTTAAATAAAAAAGAAATAATAATCATGGTCAATTAGAAAAAAAAGAAACAAAACACATATTGTTCAACCCACTATTATTTTGACAATGTTAAATAATTTTGTTCATAAGATCTTAAATATCTAGGCACATGACCCATTTCAGTAAACAGGCCAAACTTCAGTGTAGACAGCTGGTATACAAAATGAGATCTAAATCCGATGTTACACTTTTGTACCTTTCATTAGGTAAACAATTACATGAAAACATTTTAGAAAATTGCTTTAAAAAAAAGTGAGGCTCTCAGGTCAACAGTGCTTTAACATAATTTAAAACAATCTCATGGGTTGAATAACAAAAAAAGTAAAGGTAAAACGACTACATTTCAGTTTGATATAGTGGGAATATTATTGAAAATGTGTATACTGATATATTGCAGTTATCATTCAAGATCAAAGATAACTTGCTACTTATTTGTTTGGAAATATCTCTGAGCCAGATTCAGATTTACTGCTGCACTAGTTGCTTCAAAATGCCAGATCCATGCTGGATTCAACCTTACGATACGGTTCCATTACCTTAAAACCTCCACATCACCCACACTAAAATGTGAACGGCACGGAAGTCTGGATAATAGGGAGGATACTTGGTACACTCTCACTGTACTATTTACATATAACCCATCTCTTATATAGTAGGAGTGCTTCCGCTCCTTGTCCCATACCGCCCCACTGCTGGAAATGGCACCTAGGCAGAACTCTGGATTCTAGCAATTGGAAAATGCACCCTTTGTGTATTTGGGCTGGATCCAGACTTAAGTAAGTGCTAGAAATTAGTTACTCCTGGGCTAAACCAAGTTGATTGCAGGGAAGTCATATTTCATCTGTTGCAAACAGTATTGGAGTTGAGAAGTGATGTTTCCTATTCCAAGTCTAAATAACAGTGTGATAGTAAAGCTGGTCAGTATCTGTGTGCAGTAAACAATTCAAAGATATATCCCTGCATGCAAAGATACAATTAACTTGACTCCCCCTGCAATTAACATGGTTTAGCTCAGGAATAACTAAGTCTGGATACAGCCCTTTGTTCCTAAATGTAATATGATGTATGAAGTATTATGTTTTAATATAAACGAATGTTAATAAATAAAAAGGGATTTTGTGTTCATTTTGATATTCATTGGTGTGATATATAATAACCATAAAAATGTGTGCTTCTTCTATATAGTAATAACATCAAAGGATCTACAGAAGCATGGGAATATTTGGGTGTGTCCAGTGTCTGACCATGTCTGCACACGATTCTTTTTTGTGTGAGTGCTAAATTCTCTATGACAAATTTATGTTATATAATGTTATGTTGCTTGTTCTATTTTCCATAACCCCTTGTCATTAAGAATTTGCTGAAATACAAAACCTATAACACTATCCTATATACTAATTCCTCTCAGAACCACCACTGGCCTGGAGCTGGTCATATTGTTGTATATTTTTTGTTTTAAAACAACATTATGAAATTACATTGATACAGCAGAAGATGTACATTTGTTTGGTCATTGTCCTACACTAAGTAATCAAAATGAGAGTTTATTATGATGAGGAAAGATTACATTGGAAAGCTGTATTTGTGTCCCACTGTAGTACTGGGCTGCAATGCTTTTCTTCAGATTTCTAAGCTAATGCAGTGGTGACAGACAAGGAGAGAGGACCGGAGGGTTTGGGAGAGGGGAGAAGAGGAAGTAGTACCATTGCTTATAATGGAAGTAGGTATCCTAGCGTGAATAATCATTTAAGGGGCTTTATCAAGGGTATTGGTCTTGATAGGGAGTGACTGTATGGATCACTGAAGTAGGAGCAGCTCCTGACCCCTGCACACACGTAAAGAGTAATTACGCTCCCCTGCACTCCTCGCTGTCAGTAGGAAATCTGGACACTTACGTGCTTCCCCACCCCACCCCCTCATTAACATGGCTATCCCCGCAGCCATCATAACTGAAAGGTCAGCCCCTTCAGCGTAAGTACTGACGTACGTACGTTAGTACTTACGCTATCGGAACATCTGGTGCGCGCATGCAAAGATGTTCTGAGGCAGGGGACTTACACAAATGACTTGTCAGACTTAGTTCTGGATCCAGCCCAAAGACATTAAAAGGTCATCCACTTTCATGTACTCCACCTTAGTAGATCAAATATTAAAGGTGGGGCGCTGGTCAATTGCCATTGTAGGAAGATCATGGCTTTTGCTGTGCTGTTTAGGGCTTGAGGAGGAATTTTTTTGTAGTGCTTTAATGGAATGCTGGAGTAGGAGAATAGCCAGAATCCGGGTCCATAGGATGTGACAGCCATCGGCACATACGTAATTTCCCTGTCTTGTAGGTTGTGCGCATGAACACAACCTTAGTACGTTTGTGTAACGGTCAGCATATGAAATTTACGTACGCTTACTGTTACGCAAAATAGGCTGACCCCTCTTTTGCGACTGTCGTATCTCCGGTAAATAAGGGGTCGGGGCTTGGAAAGATCAGCAGGGAGTGCAGGGGGAGTGCACTCCCTGCTACGCTATCGTACTGACAGGATCAGGATCTGGCCCATGGAGAGTAAATCTGTAAATATAGACTGTTAAATAAGTGGTAATGGGGACTCCAGCTGAGCTAGTGCAATTGACCTGTTTTCTCCCTTTTATACACACAGTGAGAGATTCCGGGCAGAAACCTGTATTACTCATAACTTACACAAAAAACAACTTCTATGTTCTTCATCAGAGTAATATATCTGCAATAATTAATTACAGAGTAATGAACATTTAAACCTTGTCAAGGTCAAGTAATTTAAGTAAGGACCATATTGTCCTTTTTTGTAGATTCCTTTATATACCCTATTATTTTCGTCTGCTAATTTTCCTTGATTATTAACGAACATCTCAACATATTCATATTTTATATATACTTCTATATTTTATATATTCTTTTCCTGTTTTTTTAATGCTATTTTCTAACATATCTATAATTTGTTCCATTCTTTTTGGCAAAGCTATGAAGATGGCCAGGTGGGAGATGCCAACATTAACACTCAGGACCCTAAAATCCAGAAAGAGATCATGCGAGTGATTGGAACTCAAGTTTACAGTGGATGAGGGATGATAACCTCAGGAGTTCTTGCAACACAGGGTTGCTGTTTGTCCTCTGTAGATCAAGATCAAGAACATGGAGCAATCTGTCAACTGCTTAACATGTAGAAGATAAGGGTCATCTAAGTGGCCAAATAGACCCTTTCAGATGTGGAGATAAAGGTGTTGCACTGATTAGACTCTCCAGGACAAAGTAAAATATTACTCTGTGTGGAGATATTGCAGCCCTGGGAAAATTCCTAAAATATATTGACTTTGCCCTCTGTCAGCGCTATCCCCTTTCCTTATCCCAACTCAGAATACTTCTCATTTACAACTCTTTGTTTAAGAAAAATAAAAAAATGTAAAAAAAAAATAATAAATATGAACCTTTTATTTGGAGTTGATACCATTTTTTGGCAGACTACTAAAACATTTAAACAATAAGTAGCAAAATCAAGTGCTCATTGCTGTGTCAGGAGGGTGTGTAAGTATATGGTTGTAACATGTCCAAGAAATAAACTGTATCAGAATTTATTGTAAAGAATGACTTTTAGTTTAAACACTGACGTGTGTGTTTTGTTTTTATTTATTGTTTGATTGTCACTTTCACCACTAAAGAATAAGGCTACAGTAAAGCTGGGTACACACTGGATCACACTGATCCATACTGATCACACAATCACACTGATTCATACAGATCACTCAATAGCCGACAGTCAGGCCCAACATCTTACTAATGTGTACAGTTCAACGATACTGCAGAATCATTGGCAAGAGCATCACATTGTGTGACTGGCTAATCTTTGCGATCAGCGATGTCCCGCTGCTGGAGAAATCTTTAGTGTGTACTGACCCCCAGTCTTCACTGCAATGATTCCCATTCATAATTCGGCAAAGTGCTGCTTTTGTGGGCATGTATATCATTGCAGCAGAGGTTTATGGGGACAGTTTTTAAAAGATCCACGGGAAAATAGACATTATTATGTTAGTCAGGGTTAGAATCGTTACTACTGTTTTTCAAAGTGTATACCCAGCTTTAGAGTCATAGGGCTCTTGACTTTCCCATTACATATAAGAGAATATCAGCTAGTATCTGATTGGTTGCTATGAGTAACATCTCCACTTTGCCAGATTAATAAATCTAGCCTATACTCTGAAATGTGTAGGGTTGACATTTTGTGGCAAAAAGCAAATAACACAATATATAGAAAGTCACACAGAGGTGTTATTACCAATGAGCCTAACAGCAAAATTAGGGTGGCTCGTGTGTGTGTGTGTGTGTGTGTGTGTGTGTGTATGTATGTATATATATATATATATATACACACACACACAGAGAAATTCTGCCAATTCTTAACTCTAATTACCTGATGCTCTGCAAATGAACTTTACTCCAATGTTTTACTGTGTCTGCTGTTGCAGAAGCTAGCAATGATCTACATACAGAAAAGTGTGACTCATCCATACTCTTCCACTTTTCTTCTTTTGATAAATACAATAATTTTTATTTACTGCACACTCTTCTATCCATTACCATTGTTCATGTTCTACCTAACATGCACCCTTCAATCCACAACCATTATCGGTTCAATAAGACTGTGTAATTTGCCAATTTGATTTCCTCACAGTACACTCTTTTCTTTTCTCTTCTCTTCTCTGAACTAATTTGTTCAGTCTGCTTTAATATCCAATTTACAGTTACAAAATCCAAATATACCTCTCCTCCCCCGACATTTTCCCCTTCTGTACTATCTAGTGTAAACACCTGTCTCTCAGATGTTTCTAGATTATAGTCAAATACCTATTTAAAGCTCAAAATTAGAAAAACACTTCTTTTCATCTCCCTCATGCTATCTAGACTCCTGCTCTTAGCGAGTGGTAACATCTTTTTTTTTTGTGAGCACACATCTTATGCAGTCCCATTCTGGGACTTTCCAACAGATCCAGCATTCTGTAATGGAACGCTATCCATCGGTGGGGTGAGCTATTTATATATGTCCAATCCTAATGGGGATTTTAGGGTTAGGCTATAGAGAAGGGAGTATTAGGGTCAGGCTGCGGGGAAGGGAGTGTTAGAGTTAGAGTAATGGAAGGGGAGGGTTAGGGATAGAATTAAGGGAAGGAGCAATTAAATTGCAGAAACTAGGTAAATCACCCGGTCCAGATGGTTACTCTACTGCTTATTATAAGCGATTTACCCCTTCTTACTCCCCCATCTCCATTCCATGTTCAACGCAGCCCTCTATGGTGCCCTCTGGCCCCTTGAAACACTGGAGGCTACAATAATTGTAATTCCTAAAGAGGGAAAAGATCCCCAACTTTGTGCGAGCTATAGGCCGATCTCCCTACTCAATTTAGATATTAAACTTTATGCAAAAATTTCTGGCCACCAGACTGAATGCGGTTCTCCCTTTCTTGATCCACTATGACCGGGTTGCTTTTATCTCGGGGAGGCAGGCTAGAGACAATACCCGACGAGCTCTGTCCCTAACACATATAGCCAAAACCCTCAGTGATTTTATCACTCGACGCTGAGAAAGCGTTCGATAGAAACTCCTGGGATTTTTTTGGCTCAAGCTCTCCAAAGATTTTGTCTTCATGGCCCTTATCTAGATGGAGTTCGGTCACTATACTTCTGCCCCTCAGCAAGAGTGATGGTAAATGGCTCCCCTTCACCATTGTTACATATTAGTAATGGCACCAGACATTAATGCCCCCTTTCTCCTTTAATTTTCGCTCTGGCCATTGAGCCCCTGACGGCAGCTATTCGCCTATCTCCAAATATCACTGGAATTCAAATTGGCCGCAAGATTATAACTTATCTCTCTTTGCCACTGTGCTGCTGACTCTAACAAATCCGCGAATCTCCCTTCCAAATTTGTTTGCCGTCCTGCAACAATATGGGCAATTGTCAGGATACAAAATTAACATGTCTAAATCGGAAGCACTCCTTTTAAATACTTCCCCCCCTTGAGAGCCAATATTTCACATCCACTTTCCATTTTAAATGGCAAAAATCCAAAATGCGTTATTTAGGTATCTTTCTGACGAGCTCCTACCACTCTTTATACGAGACTAACTACCCAGCCTTTTTAGGGCGGATTCATTTTGATCTTTACTCCTGGAGACATCTATTGCTGTCGTGGCTGGGCAGGATCATAGCGATAAAAATTACCCTTCTTCCTAAACTCCTCTATTTTTTTCAAACACTCCCAGTAAAAGTCCCAAATACTATACTCACAACCATTCAACGTTCTCTTGTCAAATTTGTGCGGAACCACCGCCCTCCCCAAACCCGTTTAGCTCTACTTAAAAAACCCACTACTCTAGGTGGCCAGGGATTCCCTGACCTCAAACTATACTACCAAGCCTCCCAGCTTAGCCACATTGTAGCCTCCTATGCCCCCCCAGGCAGGTTGGCCTGGGTAGACATTGAATCCTCTTTCCTGGGACTATCATCATTATCGTCCATTTGGGGCTTACCACGGGCCGGTCGTCTCTCCACTATGCTCTCTTTACCCACAACTGCATTCTCTGCTTCACTGTGGGACGTATGGAGACCCTGCTTGGCCTCCCCCCCTTTGATTTCCCCTTTATTGCCTCTTTGGGATAATCCTGCCTTCCCTCCAGGACAGTCAAATACTTTCTCTCGCCTGTGGAAGCGCCTTGGAATTCGCTGTGTCCATGATCTCAAAGAAGACGGAGAGTGGCTCTCCACTACCTCCTTGCAACAGAAATTCCCTGCCCTGACCCCTAATCTCTTCTACTTCTTTCAAATTTGGTATTATCTGCTTACCCTCCCTGCAGCAACTCGTCTCTCATCTCCCTCTACCTTCGAGAATCTCTGCTTGACGTCTCCCCTCCGTCAAAGGATGATTTCTACCCTCTACACTATCCTGTTGGAGTCTTATTGGTCTTCAGGATAAACACGAAAGAGACTGGGAGAAGGACTTGGGTCCTTGTCCCTACGATGAGGACCCCTGGGATGACATCCGCCAAAACGTTGCCAAATCCTCCATCTGTACTAAAATCAAGGAAAATGCATATAAGATTTATATCGGTGGTACCTCACCCCTGAACACCTAGCGAAGATCTTTCCCTCCTCCTCCGCTCAGTGCTGGCGTGGTTGTGGGGGTACAGGGTCGCTCCTCCACGTGTGGTGGACCTGCCCAGCTCTGATCCCGTTTGGGATGAGGTTCACTTCCTCCTAATGGCTCTCCTCCCCTGCTCACCCCCTAAAAATCCCTGGATATATCTACTTTGCTTCTGTTACACTCTGCAGGTTCATCCTGGCAGAGTGTGTGTGTGTGTTAATTCCCTGCCTAGTTCTTTGTGTCTGTTTTTCTCCCAGCTGCAGGTTAATTGTCCCTGGAGGTGTGTCTGGCTTCCACAGCTATTGGGGGAGTGTTCCTTAAATAGTTGATGTTTTATAAAATTTTTATAACATTACTTTATTGTAAATTTTTGAAAAATGCCATAGCAGCTCATGTCTATTGTATACCAATGTTTATCTATCGTACATCTGCTGCTTTAATATAAGAAAGTTAAAGAATTAAGGGAAGGGTTGGGGTGGTCATTAGCCTTACCTATCGGAGCACCGTGTTCGGTGCTCCGATGATCGATTGCTATGCCAGTTCGAAACTGGCTGGGAGAGAATGGCCCTATCAAAATAGCCATGTAGTTTACCATGCCCCTTGGTGTAGTTCAATATTTGCTGAAGATTTGTTGCTTGCCTTAAATATTCATTATTTTAATTAATATTTAAGAAATATTAACTTTAAAGACAAGTAAATTAAAAATAACATAATAAAATTGTATTTGTATGTTTCCACTGAGAATTAATCAATTCAGATGGCCTATAACTTTTGTAGCTTGAACCTGGTAGTTTGCATGAAATCTATATTTTGACAGGTAATTGATGCAAAAATTCTAACAATATTTTACATTCAGAAAACCAAATAGAGAGACTTCACTGGAGTATCTGAAAATCTGATGAATGTCCCTACAGCCAGAGGCAGCCTTATGTTTTGTGGGTCCCTACGTGAAAACCCATAAACAATGCAAACCCCTTATTAAAACATTAGACCTGGTGGATAAGCAAAATAAATGTCCCCTGACATTTCATCAGGCAGTGAAGCTCATCGCTATATAGCAAGTGTGATTCGCCACTTATCGAAGGGTGATTAACATAATCATTTAGACAGTATTCTTTTCCAAACACAATCTTCCCGCAAAGTGATCTCCAGCATTACAAAAACCTGTTCCATTGACGTATGCATCACTTACGTCGGATCTCTGCACGTGTCAAATACATTTCCCTTATCTCACAATAGAGGATATTTTGAGGACCCTGGAGTCATCTTGTAAGATGTTTCCGGCTAGTAGATATATGGAACTATTTTTAAATTTGTTTCACAAAACATACCAAACACCTCGGAGGAGTTATTACCTGGGTATAACACCATCTATTGCTTGTGATATATAGTGCAATGGCGCTTCTCATAAGGATAAATGTATAAAATGGTGAATTTAAAACAAACAATATAATATAAATACCTGGTTCACTGGAATATCTATGCAGTAAAGCCAGTGTAGGTAGTATCCAATAAGCAACATCAAAACAGACAAATAACCTGAATGGTGCATATGCAATATACTGTACATAGAAGTCAAAACCATACAGAACAAATGTTTGTGGTGGTATTAAGCAGTCGATATGGTAATACAAACGACCTGATAGAATAACCACTGCAGGGTTTAATTCTAATGGATCAGCTGTGGTATAATCTGTAGTGTCCTGATAAGGGGCCATCAAGCAAACCAAAATAAGTACAGTTCCCACTGTTGCTCTATGAGGTGATGTGGACCATGTCGGCGGCTGCACCAAAGTCCGGTACACACTGACATTAGACTTAAACCCTGCAGTGGTTATTCTATCTGGTCGTTTATATTACCAAAAAAGAAAACATGACGCTAATCAATACTCACTCTCAGTTATTTTAGTGGTACACCTAATAGAAAGAACCTAGCTCTATAGAAACAATAATACAAGTAACAAACAAGAATGCTATACCACTAAATATGTTTTACAAGAAACGCGTAAGGGTGTGCCTCCTTGACACTACAGAGATCTAATTGCCAACCTGACGTTTTGCTACATTGCCTACCAAGTCTGATGCGTTATTACGTTTCCATGTGTGAGACCTTGTGCACAGCTGACTGAGATTGGATGAGCGGCGGTGGTTTTCTAAGGAGGACCAGACCGAGACGCTGTGCCTGTGTGGCAAGATTTGTCCTCCCTTCACTGGTATCCCTAAACACGGTGTAGGTTTCGACAGCATGATCCGGCTGAAAGAAAAGGTCTTAAGGGATCTCTTGTTCGGTACATCTATCAATAAAGAGGTAGGCAGGACGACGCCAACCCACGGTATAGCTGGCATGCATTCAGACTAGGAAATGAGCCGGTCTGCATCATCAGTCTTCTCTGCATAGCTGGACATATTTTAAAGTTTGCAATCTACTGATTTATTGGTGAACAAACCTGATGATAGGTTTCACTTCTGCATTAAGTTGGGGTTGAATCATCCCTTTTTATCTGGAACATTTTAATTGTAGAACACATCACAGTATGTACAAAGAAGGAAACAGCTACACTGTTTGTGGACTCTATTAGCAACAAAGTTGCTTTATTTACTTCTGGGAGTGAGCATTATATGAACAACATTGCTTATTGATTATTGTCAGTTGGACATTGATTTTCTGCTGCATGCTATTCATATTTGACATTATATATGTTGATGTCTTATGGAGGTTATGTTTTAAAATAGATTTTTAATAAATATATTTAGTGGTATAGCGTTCTTATTTTTTACTTGTATAGTTGTTAATAATACCATATTGACTTTATACTTTATCGTTTCAGATCTGTTTTTATGAACCTTAATTACTGATTAGAGATGTGGTATAAAAAGTTTTGATTGTTAAGTAATTGCTCAATGGATAAAATAAATGGATTTACCACTTTCAGGCCCTATATCGGTGAGGTTGTGGGAGGAAAATTAGAGTGAATAGGCCTAAAGCCATAGAAAAGGGCAATAGGAAGTTTGGGCAAACCAGAACATATACGGGTACTCTCTTGGAAAATGCCTACATCGCACTCAACATGACTCTAATTCTCAGCCGGATAGTTGAGATTTAATTCTTACACTCTTGTTAACCTTGATATGTACACCCCCCTTCCCATCTATTCCCCACCCTAGTTTTCATATAGATAAAATATGATTTTTATTACTTGCTGTTGAATCTACTTCTCTAAAACCATCTTGAGGTCAATGCTTTCCAGCCCCTACACTAAGCAGTGGGTGTTTTCTGCATTCTTTACTTTCTAGGGTTAAACCTAATATGAATTTTAACTGTAAAATAGAAATGTTTTCATATTCTCTGTAAACGTTTTCCCTACTGTTTAAGTGGCTTAACAGGATGAGGGTCATTGTTACACATCTACTTCTACCTTATATCTACAACCAAACTCAAGGCAATGAGTTTATTATCTTCATAGCCAATATTATATTATGTCCACAGTATTAACTATGCCTTGTACACTGCTTGTATTTAACTGTATATATTGTGGTTATCTGTCATTTATGTATTGATGAAACAGTCAAACTACATACTACAGGGCATACTACTATGACATTTCATGTTACTGGCTGCTGACCTCTAGTGGTTGTATTGTTTATTTTTCTGTAATGCATCTGCCTGCTATGCATTTGTTTCTGATGGTGAGATATAGTGCAGGCAAGGGCATCAAAACATTTTTAGGCTGGGGGGCAAGATATCATATAACTTTGGTGTCCATCCCATTTGCAAGATTATGTGTGTATATTTATTGTGTCACCCTCTAGAACTGTCCTTTGTTCTAAATCTTACGTAACATACATACATACATACATAAAAAATATTTCCAGAATACACAAATATCTCACACAAGACACTGTTAAAACTCTCATCCTCTTACTAACCTACAAAGCCATCAATAACACTGCACCTACATACATCAGAAAAATCGGTATAACACCAGTGCAAAACGCAGCTGTCTCAATTAGGGACCTGGGGCCATATGCAGAGATCCGTTTCCAGTTTGCCGCAATTATACGCACGCACGGTGCAGACCAAACGCCCTCACATCCATGACACTCCCCTCTCTCGGCCATGCTCTCGGAGACATCCATCTCCATAGACCACTTGTAACTTTACGTGTGCAGTCCTGTGCTTATATTTCCTCCGTACATGCGTATCATGATAATCACGCCCACTTTCATTCATTTAAATGCCTCCCCCCAAACATTTTGATTTAAATTCTCCCGTGCATATTTTTGTGTCGCATATCTGGACGTATGTATCCACGTGCGATTCACATGTCCGTCCGTGAGGCACTTCCGCGCATATATATTACGCTAATTGTGTAAATAAAATTACTATGCATGTGCAGTTGAAATGTACATTAAAATACGCACGGGACTCACCGTGAAAACGGATCTCTGAATACGGCCACTACTCTCAATATTAACCAAAGAAAAACAAACGCTGTTATGCACTTATCCAATAAAATCTAACTAAAGCGAGATCTGCATTGGTTGATTCAGACGCTGGTCTTGATTTTAGTTAAGATAATTGTATTAAACTACACATAAGCAGCTAAAAAACGATTTCAAATCACTATAAACAATAGTAGCAGTAAAGAGTAATAGCACTAATGATGGACAGAGCTATGCAGCGAGATCTCAATCATCTTGCACCATCCATAAAGGCTTGGATAGGACTTAAGGTATTCAAAGGGAGAGCAAATTAGGAAACTTTCAAGAAAAGAAACAAGAGCTGTTACCCAGTCACGATGAAATGCTCCTCTGTAAAAACAAACTTCTTGAATACAATTTTCCAGATGACTTTAGATACCAGTTGGCCAGCCCTATACCACGTGTAACCTCTCCAACGGTTCCGATTTTAAGAAAGGTGCAACTCTACGAATAACCAAGTAAGGAAGATTGCTCCCAATAATGTTCAGGATAAGATCTCCACATATTTCCTCACTCACTCAAGATATTGCCCAGCTCGCTCTCTCAGAACTTCACAGGACCTATTTCTCTCCTCTACTTTACACAATGTTCTCTTTCCTTTCTTCTCCTGTGCACCCACTCTCAAAAAACTAATCTCTTCAGACAATTATAAACTTGCACAACCTAATGCTTAATACGTGTTTGCCCCATTTACAATTACTTTGCTATCCGGTTTACCTTTCTGTTAAACAATTAACACAACTTGAAAACTTGACTTTCCATACTAAAATTACCCTCAGACCTGCTACTAACAATTTTGTTTGACTGGATGATACAAAGCACTGAGCACTTTTACCTTACACGCTGGCTGGTCCATTGTGTGATATATTGTGTGTTTTTGGAGGATATGAAAGGAAAGGAGGGACGCACATGGAGGCCTGTACTCTGCACGTTCCTGCACGTTGCCCCCATTTCAGTCACAGATACATACCAGTAATCTTTGACAAATGATAATTACACTATGTTCCACCACTAGAAGGGGAAGAATAGTCCAAAATTTTATTTCTACTGCTCATGATTCATATATGTAATCGAGACACAAATCAAGATACAGACCTGTTGGTACGGGATAAATGAGTGCTTGGTACAAGATCAGTGGTGCACCCAGTAATGGCCTGTGCTGCAATAGGGAAATGCGTGTGGTAGATGGTGAATGGGCACAACAAATTCAACAGTGCTTATGCACTGACGCAAGCTCTGGTCCATTGTGTAATGTGCTCTATTATTGCTATTAGAAGTGTACCTTCAATATAAAACCATTTTAATGTGTGAAAGAAATAACTTATAAAAAAAATAAAAAAACCTAAAAAATATATTAAAAAAACAGGACTTGTTACAGCCTATAACCAATGGAATTCCTTAATGTAGAATTTTTATTATTTTCAAATCTACATTATAAACTTTCTTCTTTCACAGAGAACGTTAATGGACGTCTTAGATGTCTTGGCAGTCAGATAGTACGACAGTATTATCAGTATTGTCATTTTACATATATTTTATTTTTAACAGTGCGTCATATTAAGTAGCTCTTAACACACACATACACACTCACAGGGTAAGGGTCATTTTTGCCCTGTGCGGCATGACAGTGGGGGTGGGGCTGGAGCTTGGAGTATAGGTGGGTTCAAAATTCTAAAGGAGTATATTGGCAACAGATGGCAGCAAAATATTTATAAAATTCATACAAATAAGTGAAATACAAGACAATACATGTGATTAAATACTGGGATTTTCTAACTATTTTCAATAATTTTTTCAGGGATTTTCAGTCCTCATTTTTCTGACCTTACTAAAAAAGTTACAGATCTTAGTAATTGTCCTATCCTTATGGTCAAGGCATTCCATTCACTCAAGCAGGTAATCATTTTAGTTATGGTCTTGTGACAACCCAAGCCAGAATTGTCTTTTGTTTAGTTTTTTTTAACAACTTTATACAAGTGCTACAGTAAGGATATTAAGCATGTTACAAGAGAAACATACATTGAAACAAGTTCCAGTATAATATATAAGCAGATGATTGTATAGATAGATATAAGCTGACATAATAGAACACATATTAATATCAGCGAGTCCAGAGGGAAGTAAAACCTGCCTTGGAGACATACAGAATCAAGTAGTATTGGTGGATCTTTTACTAACAAATTCATTATTTAGCATGTGGTATCTTTAAAGCTATTAGGTATCTTACTAATAGGAAGTGTTGAGATATAAGTTTTCCATGTTGTGGGGAATTTCCCAGCTCTTTGTTCCCTGTCTGATAGTGCTTCAAACAAATTTATTCCAAAGAATGTTGCAAAATAGTTTTTTTTTATGGATAAGCTAATTGATATGAGCAGGGGCGG
>WWET01000975.1:0-16347 GCA_011038615.1 Limnodynastes dumerilii
AAAAATCGTTTTTTGTAAATAGAGCCCTTAGTGTTCACCATCTCACTGCAGTTATCCTATATTTGTTTCATGCTTTGCCATCTCCCTTCAGTCTCTTGTCTCTGTGTTTGAGTGTGTCATTGCACTGTGTTTCATTGTTTATCATCTTCCTGCAATCTCTTGATTTTAGTCTGTGTGTCAGTATTATTCTGAGTCTCCCTGTCTGATATCACGTATTATTATTGTGTGGCACCCCTGCACTGTAACGGTGGAAAAGATTGCAGGCAGCGCAAGGGGAGAGGGGTGCACAGGTATCCTGCTTTGTTTACAAGCACAGGTCATGTGGGACGTTGCTAGGCAACGGTCAGCTGGTAGGATTTAAATGAGGAGCTGTCTCTAGAAGCTTCTGGCGGGAAAGTTTCTGAGGTGAATGTGACTGTTGGGAGATCAGTTGGTGACGGCAGTTGGTCTGTGGTGACGGAGAAGAGAGGAGGATAGTGTGTGTGATTTTGGACAGAGAGAGGTGAACGTGACAGAGAGAGGAGCTGGAGACTGTCAGAGGAGATTGGAGATTTTAGTACATCGGGAGGAGGGCTGGAGAGTGACAGCAGGAGATCAAAGCCAGCAACAGCAGCAGTGTAACAGAGGGAGTGAGACGGAGGAGATCGGAGGCAACAGCGGGAGTCAGAGGTGGACGTGAAAGGAGAGAGGAGTTGGAGGTGATCGTGACAGGGTTTGAGGTAACAGATTGAGGGAGAGAGCTGAGAAGAGGACGGACCAGTTGTTTGGGACAAAGAGTGCATCAAAGGAGGTAGCGGTGAACGGAGAGAGAGTTACTGGAGAGGAGAAAGGTGTGAAAGAGACAGCGATATTAAGAGAGGGAACTTACAGTTTGTGACAACATTTGAGAGAGGTATTGTGTGGTAAAGATTACGTCTTGCAATTGGTGCTGAAGCTGTGAGAGGCGAGTGGGAGAAATAGCTGAAAGGTGAACTCTCTACTATCTATTGGGAGAAGTATATTCCACAGAAAAGACCTTTAAATATCCTGTTCCTCCATTTGAGAAATATTTAGGACGTGTTATAAATTTGTATTATTAACTGCTAATGGACATTTTTCATTGAAAATTCATCTAAAGTTGTAAAACTGTAGTGTTAGGGGTAATTTCATTATTACATATGTGTTTGTTTAGTTTAGTATTAAATTGCAGTTAATTTAGTGTAAAATAATATTAGTCATACTTAAGGTATAAAGTTAGTAAACCTAAGAGTTCATAAGAAACTGTCTTTTATGGCTTGATATGTGGAAATACTCAATTGTTATATTGTATTGAGGCTAATTTGTAAAGAGAAAGAATTGCTATTGTTAGGGAATTGAAAATTATTTTTATTGCATTTTGAGAAGTAGTAAAAGTTTTCTGCATAATTAGTAATTATAAAACGATTATAAAAAAATAGGTTATACTGCTATAAATGTTTTAGGATTGTATTTTAAAGTCATTTTAGCAATAAGGAAGTTTCAACTAATTAAAGGAGAGAATAATACTAGTTATTTTCCAAAGTAAACCAAATGTTCCATTTATTGACATTGTTGCTATTAATTGTATCTTATTTATTGTGCATGATTCTTGAAATGTCATTCATGATTCATTCGCAAGAATTTGTGATATTGAAACATAATTGCTATTTATGCTCTGTGTAAACAAATGTAAAGAATTCTTCTGCTTATCTTTAAACCAAATTTTAAAAAGTAAAATCATTTTTACTAAACGCTGGTGCGCAGTTATTTCTGAGTTTTCTTACTTAGCCTACACCTCTCTGCAAACCATCCACCATTCCATTATAGTACCTGTTGCCCTTTCCACCCGGGTGTTACAATTGTATTGAGTATTAATGTTTTGTTTATTTTAATAAACACTGTTATCTTTATATACCAGACTGTTTCTGAAGTCACACTTCCGGTTTCATAACAAATGCCACAAGAATCCACTTATTTCTCCACATTTCCAAACCTGCATCTTAGTAAATCTTGTCCTTGGACTCCTAATTTTAGAGATTAACAATGTCACAATGTCTGGTCAAATAATTGATGTGTAATACTGTAATGCTGTGTGTAATATAGCTCTACAATACTTGTAAAGCACATTACTGAACTATAAGTACAATGTACTACTGCTTTACTTTTATACTTATAATAGGTTGCAAAATGCAGCATAAAAAACAATATTTGTTAGTGCCCATCTGAATTAAAAAGCAATGTAAAAAACATTGATACTTTCGAAACTTATAATGAAAGTACCTGTTTAATGCGAGAGGCCTGTTGCCGATCTGCATTGTTGGCCAACTTCAGATACTCTGCCACATTATCATCTCGTGCCTCCTGCTCAATCTTGATCTGTTCTGTGATCTTGAGGATCTTTTGATGTAGGTGATCCATGGCAGCCTTGGTGCGTTGTGGATCTGGTGCCCCCTCAGGGGCCTCAATGCTGATGTTGCCCTCTGAACCTCCATGAAGTGTACTAGGGGGGATACTTAGGCTACTCAGGTCCCCCTTGTCCACCTGCTGGATAATAAAAAGAAGATAAAAATTGGAACCTGAGTGTTGTGAGCAGAAACAAAACTGAAACATATTATCCTGTAATATTCATCAAGTTGTTAAGACCTGAACTTTTTTCATTTTTTAGTTCAATTTATGTTCAATTCTAAACAAAAAAAATGACTTGCCAGTGGTAGAGACTAATGCCTTTAGGTATCAGCCAACAAGGCAAACGCAGTTCCTACTGTAAAGTAATGAGAAGGCACATGTTGCTATACAGTCATCAGCAGAGAGAATTCCCTATATATTAAATAATATATATTATGGTGGAATGCACGTTGATATTTGCATGGTCATCCATCTATGGGAACATCTGCAAAACAACACTTTTGCTCTTTACAAAAATCAGTTCCTGTATTGCAACATAATATAAATCCTGTAAATGACTTGTTACATTTTCTGCTATGCCAAGTCCTATGTTTACCACTCCTCCTAAAGCATACATAGTTCTGTGGTATATAGGGGTCATTTATTATACTGCATATAGGCACAAAATTGTCACAAAACAATAGCAAATCATTAGAATTTTTTCATTGCATTTTTGCAACTGCTAAATGAGCTAATTGCTGATTCATTACAGTGTTTCAGAGCTCCTAAAAGTGATGTCAATGAGTCATATACTTTATGTTCTATCTTTCCAACGTCAACAGATTTTGATAATTCATTTTTTAAAACATTTTTGACCAGTTTCTGTTCTGTATCTTTCAAGCGAGTGTGGGTCCCCGTTGCAAATGGCCCTATTTCGATAGGGGCATTCGCTCCCAGCCAGTCTTTCACACTCTTTAACTTAAGTTATTGTGACAACATGTTCTACATTACAGGACAGATCCTGTACACAGAGGACCTGATTCAGAGATTGAAAATAAGAGAGGAAAGTTACTCCTGTTGAAAAACCATGTTGATTGCAGGGGAGTCATATTACATCTGTTGCAAACAGTATTAGAGTTGAGAGGTGGCATTTCCGAGCCCAAGTCTAAGTAACAGTGTTACAGTGTTAAAGTAAAGCTGGTCAGTATCTGTGTGCAGTAAGCAATTCAATGATACATCCCTGCATGCAAAGAATACAATTAACTTGACTCCCTCTGAAATCAACATGGTTTAGCCCAGGAGTAACTTACCTCTCTTATTTTCAATCTCTGAATCAGGTCCAGAATAAAGAAACCCTGCATGGAACACATGCTAATAAAACTAATTGTCATAGCTGACTAGGGGCCGGATCCAGAACTACGTCCGTTTTCCATAGACGGACGTAGTTCAATAAACAGTAGCTACTGCGCATGCGTAGTAGCTATTGTACGTAATCTGCGTATCATTTCGATGCGTAGATTACGTACAATAGCTACTACGCATGCTGTTTATTGAACTACGTCCGTCTATGGAAGACGGACGTAGTTCTGGATCCGGCCCTAGGTTCTTAATAATTAAAAACTGATTTGTACGTTTTTATTTTTGGTGCAAATATATCATTAAAGTATTAAACCTCAAAAGATGCTAAAAACCTTGATCACATATTATGTTACCATTATATCACAAAGATGAAGATGAACCCATTCACACAACTATACTTACACCAGCTACCAGCAGAGGGTTTAAAAGCTGCATCTTCATAGGACCAGGATCAGCAGGGAATATGTCAGGCAATAGGAGACCCAAAGGTTTTGTGCAAAGTGCCTGTCCTAGTGCCCCCACAAATGGCAAGTCTTCTTCTCCCTCCCTCATGATGACCCCCCAAGTTAAGGAATAAGCAAAGGGAACAGTTGGATACAGAGAATGGAGGTGGGAGTAAAACAGAAAAAGGAGGCTGTAATCTGGAGACAAACACAGGAGAGAAAAATAAGATACACACTAGAAATCAAAATCAATGAATGGTAAAGGGGAGAAAAGGAAAAGACATGTAATAGAGGTGATATAAAATAGAGGTCTTCAGTATGAAATGATGGTTCAGGTAAGGGTAGACTGAGAAAATAGGTTGCAGCAGAAATCCAAGCTCTAACACTCTGTCCACACCTCTGACAGGACAACCCAGGGAGGAGGGAATGTCCTCTCCGAGCATGTACTGCCAATCAATGGCCATCACATGAGTGATCTATCAGCCCGCAGGGGACACTTGGACACTACAACATGCCTGCTCCTAAATATTGATCTTATTCAGGGACAGTAAATGTCAGAATATCTGGTACAAACATAACCTTAGGGGGTTATTGCTGGAAAGGTACATTGAATGGTACGTGAACATAGAAAACAGTACCGTTAATATAATTAGGATTATTATACAATATTGTATTATAAATAGAGAAAATCAAAAATTTAAGGACAGTTTTCAAGCTAACATCTAAAAATAAATTTTAATAAACAGTAAGAAAATACTCCTGTTTATAACATAAAAGGTGAATGTCCTGAACTTCTAAAAACAATATCACAGACAATGTAATGCCATGAAACACAAGTACCAAAAAGAGTAGCAGAAGAATTACAGGAACATTAAACATATTGCATATACACTAAGAGAATCTCATTTATATTAGTAGATAAGTTACAGCTTGTAAATTGTTTAAATACTCCTTACCAATAAAATTTCTAGAAATTGGTCTGATCTAGATCTAAGTGCAAATGTAAACATGTAAACATGTTGGAGATATGACTGGATTGCAATTAATTATGGCACGTAGCATGCCCAAATATGTTGTGGAAGAGTAGCATAGTGCTCCATTTTGTATATTGTAAAAAAAAAGGTGATGAATTATGTGAACACTTGAACTGAAATTTGTACACACTAAAACAAATAAAAAGTAATAAAAAAAATGAAAAATGAAACATATAATTTTTATCACATAAAAATAAAACAAGACTAATTAGTATCACACAGATTGGTTGGGTTAGAGGGTCCTGCTTACAAGCTTACTGTTACATCCCGGAGTGCTGTATCCTGTTTTGCCTCTGGGGCAGACCTGGACATTTCCATTACCTTCCCCTAGAGGCTGCTGTTGAACACTATCTCTGGGACTAATCATGTTATGTGCTCGTTATCCTACACCTATCTTTTGGGTTTATATATCCCATCATTCCAGAGCGAGGTGTGGGTCATTGTTTCCTGTTTCCTGTGCTGCACGTCTGTTTGCTGTTTTCCATGTGGAATTTGTTTGGACTTTTGCATGTTTCTACTGTGGACTCTTTTCGCATTTACACCCATCTTGGACACTCCATGCTTCTGTCATTTACCTGATTCCACGATTATTTGCATTCCTGGTTTCTTGGTATTTTCTGATAATCTCTGCTTTATCTGCATGCCCTGTGTTACATATACTGTGTCATCTGTCTTCCTGCAATAAACTTCACCAATTCCTGAGCTAGTGTCGTATGAGCCATCTTACACTCTATAGGATATTGAGGTTTGCTACATAATGGCAAATGGTATATAGACTATATGGACAAAACTATATAGACTCCTGACCATTACACCAACAGGGACTATAATGACATTGGGCCGGATCCAGAACTACGTCCGTCTTTCATAGATGGACGTAGTTCAATAAACAGTAGCTACTGCGCATGTGTAGTAGCTATTGTACGTAATCTGCGTATCGTTTCGATACATAGCTTGCATATATACGGTCTTTTAGACTGCATATATGCAATCTACGTAACGATATGCAGATTACGTACAATAGCTACTACGCATGCGCAGTAGCTACTGTTTATTGAACTACGTCCGTCTATGGAAGACGGACGTAGTTCTGGATCTACCCCATTGTATTTAAACACATATACTTTTATATGGAGTTGGCCCCTCTTTTGAAACTATAACAGCTTTCACTCTTCTTGGAAAGCTTTCCACAAGATTTTGGAGTGTTTCCGTGGAAATGTGTTCCCATTCCTTCTGTAGAGCATTTATGAGGTCAGGCACTGATGTTGGACGACCACGTCTGGCTCGCAATATCCGTTCCAGTTCATCCCAAAGGTGCTCGATGGGATTGAGGTCAGTGCTTTATGCGGGCCAAGTTCTTCCACACTAAACTCATCAAACTATGTCTTAATAGTCCTTGCTTTGTGCACTGGGGCACAGTCATGTTGGAATAGAAAAGGGCATTCCCCAAACTGTTGCCACAAAGTTGGAAGCATAGAATTGTCCAAAATTACTTGGTATGCTGAAAAATGAAGATGCCCTTTACTGGAGATAAAGGACCGGATTCACAACTATGTGTTTTGGTAAGTTACGTTCTGATTTCTAAGTGCTGCGCTAATGCGCACGTGCAGTAAATATTTTACGCTATCTACGTAGCGTTTCATGTTTTAAAAGACAGCATGTATGCAATCTACATAATGAAACCCTATGTAGATAGCGTAAAATTGGGAAATATGGCTTTCCTCCAGGCCCAGCACTACGTAAATGCAGTAGTTCGCATGCTGATTGTGACAACTCAATAGATGTAATCGCATCCTCAGAAACACCCCTGGCATTATAATTTTTTGAGAACAGATTGTTTATAATACTATTAAATCGATTAAAACTATAATTAGTGCATTGGTAGATTCCCTAGATTCTTGTCTCCTGCCAGCAATAGTATATAGAGAGATGTTCTGCAATATCCTGCACAGAATTTATTTGTCCCCATCACGAGCAAAACAAATTGGCATTACTCAAAACTAGTGCTTTTTTTGTAAGAAAAAAGGTGCCGGAACTCACATCAAATCACAAGCCGAGCAGTGCCATCACAAGCAGCGTGTACGAAGTAGGCACGCATCGGACTCGACACACAAGCAGCCTGAATGCACCGTTTTAATGATTTTGCCGCCAAAACTTTTAAAACTTGGAAAATCCATCGAAAAAAGGTGCCGGGACTCTGTTCCCTCAAAAACCCTAATAGTGCTATATGTGACCACCCAGGAGAAGATTTAAATAAGTGCCTATGAGACTGTCCAGTAATCAGACAGTTCTGGCTCAGGGTCTGGAGATTTGTCAATGACTTCTTACTCACCCCTTTTCCGTTAACACCCCAATGAGTCATGCTAAGAATTTTTGCTGAACTTTTATGATTCCCTCCTGGTTATAAAAAATAACTTTTGGCAGTATCGGCAGCCGCTAAAAAATGCATATTGCAGTCATGGCTGTCTCTCCCTCTATGGTGCTGTTCAAAGAAAAACAGGATTTATTGTTACTCACCGTTAAATCTGTTTCTCTTAGATCATCTGGGGACACTGCGACCATGGGTTGGTAGAGGCACAATGGAGCTGGGCACTTGACAGTTAAAATTACTGTTGAGGTAAGCTCCTCCCCTCTCCAACCCCCACTTCACCTCAGTTTAATAACAAAGCCCAGGAGAGAAGGAACAGAAGAGAAGAAAAAACACCATATGATTCAGAGAAATAAAGTGCCACTGAGCGTGAGGGAGGGCGCGCAATGTCTCTAAGAGAAACAGATTTAATGGCAAGTAACAATAAATCCTGTTTTCTCTCACTCTCACACTGAGACCATGGGTAATATACCAAAGATGCCCCCTAAGGAAGGGAACGCTCAGGAAGGAAGCCAAAGGAAGCATCCTAGGATGCGAAAACCTGAAATATATAGGCTTTTGTAAATGTGTGGATGGAGGACCATGTAGCTGCCCGACAGAGCTGCTGCACCAGCGCCTCTCAACTTGCTGCCCATGACACACTGACTGACCTGGTAGAATGGTCTGAAAATCCCAAGAGCACTGGCTGGTTAGCATCCCTGAAAGCCTATTCAATTATGCGTCAAATTAATTTGGCGATCGACTGTTTTGCAGCAGGCCACCTTCATTTATGAGCCTCCTAAAGAACAAGCAGAGTCAGTTTTTATTGGAACTGCGCCCATCTATCCACATAAACCCTCAAGGCTCTAACAACATCTAGAGCCACAAACTTATCTTGGACATTAGAAGAAGTACTAGATGGTGGAAGAAAGCTGGAAGAACAATCTGCTGATTGATGTGATAAACTTTGGTTGAAACAAACGAATGGTGCTTAGACTTTCCCTATCTTGACAGAAATATAAGACAAGGGGATTTACAGGATAACGCACTCAACTCCAAAATACGTCAACAGGTGCAAATGCTAGAAGAAAAGGGACTTTAAAGGACAAAAATCTCAATTCAACGGAATCTAGATGTTCAAACGGATGATGTTGCGAAGCCAAAAGAACCAAATTAAGATCAGGGAATATGGAGGCACAAAAGGGGGTTGAATATGGAGGAAGAACAGTCAACTACTGAAAGTAGCCATACATACACCAAATCCTGTGATAGATTCTTGCAGACACAGGATTGCGGGCTGTGAGCATGGTTTGGATAAATGATTCAGACAAACCTCTTGATCTTACAATTTGGAGTTTCAAGACCAACGCCATCAAATTGAACTGATGAAGATTTTGGTATAAAAACGGTCCCTGAAAAAGGAGGTCTACCTAAAGGACAGACACCTGCACCTTAAGAGAACCCAGTTAAAGACCTGACTGGAGACCTTCCTGCAGGAACTCCGAAATTCCTGTTAGGCGAAAAGATAAGGTATTAGAACCCTCTCATTCACACCTGCCATACGAAGAGGGCGTCTGCGGTCGGGATCGACTGCTAGGCTTAGAATGTCCGTACCACGACCTTCCCAGACAATTGGGAGCCACTAGAATTAGCGGCACTCCCTGCTGCTTAACCCTTTTTTAAAGCCTTGGCAACCTTGCAAAGAAAGGCATAAGCCAGCTGACTGGAATATGAACAGCAGTGATTGCAGGAACATGCCTCAAAGCCCATGAGAATATGCTCTCTGCCTCTCTCATTGCCTGGACACTGTTTGTTCCGTACTGCCTTCTGATGTAGGCAACTGGTGTGACGTTGTCGGACTGGATGCGTAGAGGATGACCCACTAACCACAACTGCTAACAGAGCTCTGTGACTGCTCTGAGTTCCAGAACATTTATGGATAGATTGGACTCCCTCAGAGACCAAAGACCCTGCAGACATAGAAAAAGTGTAACTACTGCCCAGCCAGAGAGACTGGCATCCGATGTCACTAGTATCCAGTCAATCAGTGTAAAAGGACAGCCCAATGACAAGTGATCCTTACAAAGCCACCAACTCAGGGACATTCTTGTCTCCCTGGACAGATGAATACTCTGGGCTAAGTTTAAATGGTTGCAGTCCCACTGAAACAGAATGTTCCCTGGAACTTTCTGGACCTGAACCTCGCAAAGGGAACCGCCTTGAACGAGGGCACAATCTTCTGAGATGAGAAACCACTTGCAGATGCTCCTGAAGAATCTGCTTCGACTGAAACTAGAAGTAAGTCGTCGAGAGAAGAAAAAATTCTAATTCCCATCAACTTGAGGCGACTGACCATCACGCCCATGACCTTCGGAAAGATTCTGAGCGCAGTCGTAAGAACAAAGGGCAGAGCCCAAAATTGGTAGTGGTGATGACAGTCTACTACGTGTAAATACACATCCTGAATGTCTATTAGGGCCAGATAAGACCTAGTCCGGGAATTAAGTTCTGACCTCATCACTGTGAGGCACAAGTGTTCCTGATTGAGCCACCGTGTTGTGATAACGGAACCAAGGGACTCCATCTTGAATTTGGGCACCCAAAGCCTGAAAATCAGAGATTCCAGATTCACAATGGGCGAAAAGAACCGTCTGACTTTTTGACCAGAAAAAGATTGGAGTAAAAACCCCTTTCCTTTCTGGGAGTCGGGAACAGAAACAATAAGCTTCCTGCAACCGCAGAGTTTGCATGGACTGGATTAGGGCCAATCTTACAATCTTACATCCTCTACTAAGGCAGTCCTGTTGGAAAAAAACCTACGAGGTACTTTATCCTCGACAATTGGAGCATAACCCTGCTAGATCAGAGTTAACGTCCAAATACTTGTGGTGGAAGCTCTCCAGGCGTCCACAAAACAAGCTCCCACTCGCTCAAAAGGAAAGGACTGCATAATGTCAGGAACTCTGTTTCTCAGCCTGCTTAGGAGCCTGACGTTTGGAAACCCAAGCCTGCCGTCCCTTAAAAGACAACTTAGGCTGCCCCTGTTTTTGACCCCTGGTATTACTAAACCTGTCCCTAAAATCAATCTAAAGGAGCCAAATATGGAACCAGAGAAAAGGCAATGTCTGGGTTTAGGATTGACGACAGAAAGGAAAATACTCTGACCCCCTGTAGTCTGGCATTAATTTCATCTAGTTCTGCCCAACAGAACTAACCATCCAATGGCAAGGATTCTAAAACTCGTTTAGAGTCAACATCTGCCTGCCAGGAACGAAGCCATAAAACCTCCATACTACTACAGAAAAAGTAGAGGCCTTAGAGTAAGATGCTACAGCGTTCACAGCAGCCTCGGTAATAAAACCTGCCGTTTTCCTTAAGATGTTCCCCGAAAACCCCCCTGCAAACTCTAAATGAGTAATGCAGACCATTTTTTCATGGCTCTAGCTATCCAAACACAGGACAATGGGTCTGAGTGAAGAACCGGAGGCTAAACAAAACATCTTGAAATAGGAGTCACACCTTCTATTCAGATTATCCTTTAATACTGCTGTCTTAAGTAGCGACAGCGTCGTGGGCTTAGATAACCCAGCTATCGGGGCACCCAACCTGGGGCTGCTCCCATTTGGAAGTCTCCCCAGATGAAAAAGGATAATGAAGGGAGAATCTCTTAGGAACATTAAAACATTTATCCGGTTTAGTCCATGACTCCTGTTATTTCCTGCAGCTGAAAAGAAGGAATGTAACCGTCTTCTTCTTTTTTTTTATTTTTAAAAAGGGAAAACCACCAGGGGAGATTTACCCTGGTCTGAGATATTAAGGAGGCGGATGATAAGATTAAATCCTCAACGCCTTGAGGGGAAGAGAAATCCTCTTCCAGTGCAAGATTCAACATCTGACATTAAAAGCTGCTACATTCTCAGATAAGGAGACCTCTGAATCTAAGCACTCCGTAAGGAGGGCTGGGTGAGAGGAGCAGAGTTTACTGGGCCTGGGGTCTGAATTAACAATTTTTTGGCTCAGCCCCGCCACTGACTTCTGTAAGTCCTGGGCTCACATTGGGACTGGTTCTTTAGTCAGAAAGGATCCATATACACAGAAGAAGTTCAGCACTAACCGCCCCCCACCCCCCCGCTCTGGCGGAGATGTCCGCCACCCCAGATTAGACAAACGTCACTACTTGGCGGGGTTCAAGGAGTCCTGTGTCACACGCTGTGCACATGGCACGCTGGTCCTGTCATCTGGGAAGCTTTGCTTGACATCTGGAACATGCAAAAAAAAAAGCTGACTTTCCTGAGGTAGATTTGGTTTTTAAATTCGACCCCTTATCAGATATACTGAAGGGAAAAGTAAACCACACTTTCCATATTTTATTTTTTTATTCTGTCCCTCTGGCAGTTTCAGGCTCTCTCCCCGCGGCTGTGACTCAGACTCTCTCCCTCACGTCGTGCACTGCACATAGACGTTGATGTGACCTAAGGTCAATGTACAGTGTGCACCGCGAGGGAGAGAGTCTGAAACTGCCGGAGGGACCGCTGGAGGGACAGAAAAGGTAAGTTCAGTGTTACATCCCCTGATCCCTTGTATAAGATGCACCCCATTTTTTATTAAATAATGTTAAAAATAATAGTTACAAAATACATAAAAAATATATATTTTTTTTACATTTAGGCTCCAAAAACGGGGTGCGTCTTATACAAGGGAACGTTTTATACATGGGGAAATACGGTATATATACACCGTTCAAAAGTTTGGGGTCACTTAGAAATTTATTTTTGAAAGAAAAGCACTGTTTTTTTTAATGAAGATAACATTAAATCAATCAGAAATAAACTCTATACATTGTTAATGTGGTAAATGACTATACTGGCTGCAAACATCTGGTTGTTAAATTAATATCTACATAGGTGTATAGAGGCCCATTTCCAACAACCATCACTCCAGTGTTCTAATGGTACATTGTGTTTGCTAATCACGTTAGAAGATTATTAATGGATTAGAAAACCCTTGTGCAATTATGTTAGCATAGCTGAAAACTGGTCTGCTCGTTAGAGAAGCTATAAAACTGGCCTTCATTTGAGCTAGTTGAGTATCTGGAGCATCACATTTGTGGGTTTAATTTTACTCTCAAAAAGAAGTAGTAAAATAGAACTTTTCATATGAAACTCGACAGTCTATTCTTCTTCTTAGAAATGAAGGCTATTCCATGTGAGAAATTGCCAAGAAACTGAACATTTCCTACAATGGTGTGTACTACTCCCTTCAGAGAACAAACAGGCTCTAATCAGAGTAGAAAGAGAAGTGGGAGGCCCCGGTGCACAACTGAGCAAGAAGACAAGTACATTAGAGTCTCTAGTTTGAGAAATAGACGTCTCACAGGTCCTCAACTGGCAGCTTCATTAAATGGTACCCGCAAAACGCCAGTGTCAATGTCTACAGTGAAGAGGCGACTCCGGGATGCTGGCCTTCTAGGCAGAGTCAGTGGCAAAGAAAAAGCCATATCTGATACTGGCCAATAAGAGGAAAAGGTTAATATGGGCAAAAGAACACAGACATTGGGCAGAGGAAGATTGGAAAAAAGTGGACAGACAAATCGAAGTTTGAGGTGTTTGGATCACACAGATGAACATTTGTGAGACACAGAACAAGTGAAAAGATGCTGGAAGAGTGCCTGACACCATCTGTCAAGCATGGTGGAGGTAATGTGATGGTCTTGGGCTGCTTTGGTGCTGGTAAAGTGGGAGATTTGTACAAGGTAAAAGGGATTTTGAATAAGGAAAGCTATCACTCCATTTTGCAACGCCATTACAACCCTGTGGACAGCGCTTGATTGGAGCCAATTTCATCCTCCAACAGAACAATGACCCAAAGCACACCTCAAAATTATGTAAGAACTATTTAGGGAAGAAGCAGGCAGCTGGTATTCTGTCTGTAATGGAGTGGCCAGCACAGTCACCAGATCTCAACCCCATTGAGCTGTTGTGGGAGCAGCTTGACCGTATGGTACGCAAGAAGTGCCCATCAAGCCAATCGAACTTGTGGGAGGTGCTTCAGGAAGCGTGGGGTGAAATTTCTTCAGATTACCTCAACAAATTAACAGCTAGAATGCCAAATGTCTGCAATGCTGTAATTGCTGCAAAAGGAGCGACTTTGATGAAAGTTTGAAGGACAAAATTATTATTTCAAATAAAAATCATTATTTCTAACCTTGACAATGTCTTGACTATATGTTCTAATAATTTTGCAACTCATTTGATAAATAAAAGTTTTTATGTAAAACACGAAATTGTCTGGGTGACCCCAAACTTTTGAACGGTAGTGTATGTATATGTATTATGTTCCCTGAAGAAAGGTAATACACCTGAAACGTTGGAACTGAGACGTTGTCTGTGTCATTTATCCATGTGCCGGTATCTTGTCTATATATATATCCCTGACGAAAGTTATTCATTAACTGAAACGTTGGACCAGAAATTCCTTGTTGTGTAATTATTTCACAAGCCAGCGAGTGCCAGACAAATTTTTTCCATATATATATATAAAGGATAAACGTAATATCCAACAGTCCAGCACACCTTGACAAATAACACAGTCGATGGTAGAGTTTAAATGCAAATAGCATGTATAATGAAGCACAAAGCAAGCATAATCACATCACACAGGTGAGCAAAAAAATCTGATGTAGCATGCACATAAGCGGTACAGATAAAAGCAAAATGGAGCTGTATATGCAAAAGACAGATGTAAAGGAGGGCAAGCAGTAGTCCAGCATAGGCATAATAATGTTCATATATTGATGAAAAAACACGGTGGTCCAGCCAGCTAATAGCTGAGGACAGTGAGACACCAGAGAGCCGCCAGACTAAAATACAATACCCAATCCCAACAGCCGTTTAGGTGCTAGGTATGCACCATCATCAGGGTAACAACAGCATTACAGCACAGCAGAGACAGCAATGATGGTCAAGCTGACAATAGCAGCTATAAAGAACTCACCCGACTTATAACAGGGGAAACCTTCACGCATCTATCCCTGGACCTTAAATTCCGTATCCGATATAGATTCACTTGTGACAGCCGTTATGTGGTTTACGTCCTCACCTGTCCCTGTCTGAAGATCTACGTGGGTAAGACCACGCGGATGCTGAAGGAAAGAATTGCGATGCATAGGTCCTGCATTAAAAAAGCCTACCACATTATGGACTCCAAAACTCCGCCTGTGGCTAGACATTTTGTCAGCCACAAACATGCCTTGAAGGATTTCAAATTTATGCCTGTGGCCCAGATACCCCCACTGAGGCGGGGCGGAGACAGAGACACCCTTTTGCTTCAAAAAGAAGCAAGACTCACTTACCTGTTTAAAGCCATGTCACCACATGGATCAATGAGCTTAATTTGTCATGCTTTTTATAATTTACCTTTATGGTTAATGTTTCCTTTATGAGTTGTCCATTTCTGCAATTCAACATGGTCTTTTGTTTTTAGTGTCCATCATTGTTCCTGTGGGTCAGTGTTGTGACACTTTTTGTTATCATGTTGTCACCATGGACTTTATCTATGGTCTTACTATGAGTACCTCCTTAATTTGGGCTTACTGTTCTCATGTTTACTTTATTTACAGCAGTTACTGTGACACCCATTTGTTGAGAGTTGTGACACTTTTTGTTAGGATGATATGACCGTTAGACATTAATGTATATTTCTGCCTTATCTACAGCAGTCACTGTGACACCTATTTGTTGAGTGTTGTGACACATTTTGTTAGGTTGATATGACTGTTTGTATATTTAGACAGTTTTTTCCAACTTATATATTTAGCCTTAGTGCTGCACCTGTTGCCTGGTTTATCAGTCCTTTTATTGTATATCGATCTCTTTGACCTCTTTCAGTCTAATAGCGCTGGTTTAACTTGATTCACCTGCTGGTACACTATATCTCTGACTAGGTTGTCTGTGCATTAGTTCTCTTTGCCTCTCCCATTCTCTATTGTCCTCCGGCTGACCTAATACCCTGCTCGCGGCTTTTAACCTGTGGTACGGGAGTCCGCGGCTGGTCACCATGGCTACCTGGGACGCTGGCAGGTGTGATGCGCTCTCCCCTGTAGGAGGAGTTTTGCATCCCACCCGTTTGCCGAACCACGGGGCCTTTGATGGACAGCTGCCTATCTCCACGTAGCATCAGCTGGTCCCTGCCAACGGGTGGGATTGTTGTGTATTGGCGGGAGGCGGAGTCACACAGGTGAGTTCTTTATAGCTGCTATTATCAGCTTGACCATCATTGCTGTCTCTGCTGTGCTGTAATGCTGTTGTTCCCCTGATGATGGTGCATACCTAGCACCACCGAAACGGCTGTTGGGATTGGGTATTGTATTTTAGTCTGGCGGCTCTCTGGTGTCTCAATGTCCTCAGCTATTAGCTGGCCGGACCACCGTGTTTTTTCTTCAATATATGAACATTATTATGCCTATGCTGGACTACTGCTTGCCCTCCTTTACATCAGCCTTTTGCATATACAGCTCCATTTTGCTTTTATCTGTACCGCTTATGTACATGCTACATCAGCTTTTTTTGCTCACCTGTGTGATGTGATTATGCTTGCTTTGTGCTTCATTATACATGCTATTTGCATTTAAACTCTACCATTGACTATTTGTCAAGGTGTGCTGGACTATTGGATATTACGTTTATCCTTTTTTCTATACATGACTATGGCCCGGCACCCTGCTTCCATTAATTGATTTTTTTTTATGTGTGTGCGACCCCTTCACCCTAGGGAGTTTTTTGAA
>WWET01000975.1:21281-35189 GCA_011038615.1 Limnodynastes dumerilii
AAACAAATAAATAAAAGCTCAGAATATATATATATATATATATATATATATATATTTCAGTAATTCTACATTTATACACAGATTTTGTATCTACAAGGTTTATTTATTGAAACCCTCCATAAATGACAAGATTAAAAATGTTTTATATTGTTTGCTATTTAACTACCTCAGAAATGAGTAATACCAGTTCATAATATATGTCATAGATAGAGAAATCAGCACAAATACCAAAAATAGAATTTTTCTGAAATATCAAACTTTAGAATCCCACAGTATCATTTTTATTCTTTATGACTTAGGTCTGTATTCAGAGATGCGTTTTTTCAAAATTACGCAATTATACGCACAAACATAGCAAGCCAACACCCACCAACACCCATGGCACTCCCCTCTCACGCCCATGCAATCGTAACTTACGCCTCCATAGAGCACCTCTAACTTTACGTGTGTACTTACGTGCGTATATGTATGCCGTGCGTGCGATTCTATGTAACTGTGCCCTCAAAGACTCATTTAAATGCCTCCCCACACCCTCTTTCACGTAACTTTTCAGGTACGTATTTTAACCCCACATTAATACGCATGCGCAGTTAAAATGTACCTAAAAATATGCACGCAACTTCACAGGCACAGGCACACCCCCTTGAGTGTAGTTACGAAGGTGTTATGCTCAAGGCCCATACACTCAGATTTTCGTTCCTCAACATGCGCAGTAAGTACAAATGGCCGTTTTTACACTTACAACCATCGTAAAAACACACCTGAGCGTAGGTCTGGATCAGGCCCGATGTAACCTAACATTTCATGGTCACTTTATAGAGAAAGACAGTGGACGCTCCCCTGCTCTGTGTGATCTGTGACCACTAATGAACTGGTCTTGCCAGACTCACCCCTGTTGGTAGATGTTGTGTGATGCATGTCTGATGGGACATTTCCAGTATATAAAAATCATTATTATTTTCCTGTTACCTTGATTTCAAATGAAATCAATGTTACATGTTTCACACTCAAAGAGAGGTATTACATTGTCTGGGTAAATGACTTGGTACCAGGGAATTCCAGATTTCTTCCTTTTATATATATATATATATATATATATATATATATATAAGCCCAAGGTATGTTTCTGTTATGATATAATTAACAACTCTCTAAATAAATGTTGATTACTATGATCTTGGCAATCAGGACATTAAATGATATGGCTCTGCTGACTCAGTGGCACAAGGGTGGCATCATATTTCTTTTTTATCCCTACCCACAAATTGAAGCACATATAACCCACATGTAACCATGTAACCTTTGGGGGCGTTAGAAGAGATGGAAATCTTGCCAGACACAGCTGTGTTTACAAGTGCTTTGTACATGAGGGTGGCAGATATAACAAGTTCAGCATACTGTAGGACACATACTAAATATATAGTTTTAAAAAATTATTTCAGAACTCCACTTTAATAATCAAACTAAAAATGCAGAAAGGCCTTGACAGTGGCTGGTGACTTATATATTTGAGCAAATATGTGTAACGGACATTTCTGCGTTTTATTTTAGTTAGAATGGTATAGTCTGTTACTGGTTAATGGCAGTGTTGCTGGGGCATTTTCTTTCCTGTGTTTCTGTGGCTAGCAGATTATCCCCTGCCTTTGATGCACCTGTTTGCATTTACCTTTAAATTGATTGAGCAACTTCCATTTTGTGTTTGTACTGTTTGGGAGTATGTCTGGGAGCAGCAGCTGAGAGGGGGTGTTGTTCCACAGCAGCTATTTTGGAGACTTTAAGGGGTGTTTCCTGAGGTAAGTTGGCTCTCAATTTAAAAACATAAATATATGACCCAACAGTGGGACTCTCATTGTTAGAGTTAGGACCACCATATGCAGAAAGGCTTTGACGGTGGCTGGTGGCTTATCATATATTTGCACAAATATGTGTAACGGACATTTCTGCATTTTATTTTACAGATAGAATGGTATAGTCTGTTACTGGTTAATGGCAGTGTTGCTGAGGCATTTTCTTTCCTTTGTTTCTGTGGCTAGCAGATTACTCCTGCCTTTCATGCACCTGCATTTACCTATAAACTGATTGAGCTACTTCCATTTTGTGTGTATAATGTCTATTTCTGCTGCTATCTATAGCATTTCCATAAATGAAAATGCAGTTTATAAATTCCCAACAATAGGCTTTTTTACTATTTGCCAGTAATGAGTACAGTGAAGATGTACTAAGCAACCTCTGTACTATACAAACTGTCAGGCCATCCACATTTTAAGTGAATAGTCAGGCAGTGTATCAGTGCTAGCAAGGGCCTAACTAATTACTTACCAACCTTGCATGTCCAGTGACGGGCTGCAGGACAATGCTCCAGTGGCAATCACGGAAGAAGAAAATGGAAGAGAACAAGACAGAGAGAGAAAGAAAAATAGAGAGAAAAGAAGAAGAGCAAGGAGGAGGAGGAGCAGCCAAGAGAGAATGAAAGACCAGAGGGAAGGAACGGGAGAGAAGAAGACAGACAGAGGGACAAAAGAATGCAAAGAAACAAACAAGTTAGCCATACACTACTATGATTATTGATCGCAGCAGGAGGTGGACTGATAAACAGGACGATTGACAAAAGGCTCTTGCAGCTAATCAGCTGCATGGGCCTCCTGTCAGTTTCTGCAGTGATTGGCTGGGTCTCCTGTCAATTTTGGCAAGAGACCCACCCTTGCAGCTAGCCTATTGGTCTGGTCAGCAGTATGTGGCCAAAGTGCCTACACCTAATATAGTAATGAAAGCACTGCATCTCTTGCTAATTGCTCATTTTAATGGAGTCACACAGCTGTAACTACCTAGGAGATGGAGGTTTAGGAAAATCGGCAGCTTAGTTTTAATAATGTGTGTCAAAAAATCTAATAATCGGACCCAAGAGTTGCTTTGCCTTTTTAATGCGGTTTGATACAAAAAAATCATGCCCACACACTACCACAAATATTGGTCCAATCACCCAATTATTGGGTGATCGGACCAATAATCGCTCTAGTATATGGCCAAATACAGAGGATAGCAACAGGTAGAGACACATTAGCAGAAGAAGGGACAAGGTAAGGAATTTATTTAAAAATTAAAAAAATGGTTTTATTAAGAGGTAAAATGTTGGCGTTATACCTGTTGGACCGGGACCCCTGTCAGCATAACAGTTTTTGCTTTTACTACATGGCAATGATACAGATGACATTATGGTGTCAGCTATTATAATTATTTGTGTTATTTATATATCAGATTATATATATTAGATTATTAACGTTTTATAGAGAATATTTAACATTCGCATCAGTCCCTGCCACCATTGAAGCTACAGTCTAAGTTCCCTAACATACACACACAGGGCTAATTTATTCAGCAGCCAATTAACCTACCTGCTTGAGGAAACCAGAGTACCCAGACACGAGAAGAACATAGAAACTCCATACAGATAAGGCCTAGACCGGGAATCAAACTCATGACCTCAGCGCTGTGAGACACAAAAGCTACTCACTGAGGCACGTTTCCCTCATTACAAGCCCAAGTAAGTAACCTTTGTCTGCACGGATTCATATACTGGCATTGCTGCCATGAATGTTAAAATGTTAAAAAAACAAAGTTCTATTTAAGGTTTCAGTATTTATTTTTCTTAATGCTGTGTATATGTTCTAATAAACGCCTATTTCAGGTAACAGGGACAAATAAGGCAGAAAATAACACTGAGGGTCTGATCCAGAGGTGAGCATACACCAGCAAGAATGGAAGAGCATGCATTCCTGTCTGATTCAGATCACAGCACAACTCGAGCTGCAGCTGCTTGCATTCTACAGGGCATGCCGTGGGAGGGAGAGGGCGGAGGGACACCTGATCCAAATCTGGACATAGATAAATAGATTACATAGGTAAAAAAGGACCATTTATGTTAAAACATTTGCACCTACTACAGGTCATGTCTAAGCCCATGGAGATCACCATTGGAGACCTCTTTCAGAGCCTTCTGTTAGGATGTGACACTTAGAAAGCATTGCAAAGTGTTAGAAATCACTGTCAATGTATTCTGCATGTCTTCATTCATTTCTACAGACAGTGAGAAAAAAAAATTCATGTTATTAAACATTAAAAATATTGGGGTAGATCCAGAACAACGTTCTCAAGCTTTACTCTAGCCGGAGACGTAAAAGCGCTATTTTGCAGGAACTGTGCATGCGCGCGGCAGATGTTACAACATGTAACTCTGAACGTACATATCAGTCTACTATCAACATTGTAACTACGACCGAAGGGGCGTGCCAGCCATACGACACCCGTAATTACGCTTCAGAGGCGGGGTGAGGCATTTAAATCGTACAGTATGGGCGTGCTTAGGCGAGTAACTACGTGCAGCCATTGCGGCCTACAGGGGTTATGCCTGGAAAAGTTAAGATAGGATTTGGAAGGTGTAACACGGTAAAAGTACGTACGAGCAAGGGGAGTGCATAGTAATTACGATAGCGTAAATACACTACACTAGGAAATGTAATGCAAACGTAGCTCTGGATCTGGGCCATTGTATGAAAGCATTTACAATGTAACAGAGGTGCTAGCAATAATCAGAACCCCCATTTATAGTCAGCATCACACTATACAACCTACGCTTGTGCAATGTATTTGGGCATGTAGTTGCATGTGTGTCCACATAAGGGCCCGTAATAACTTGCAACCAATGTGTGTGCTTTTGGATCAAATTGCAGCCTGCTCAACTTTTTCTAATGAATCTACGACACGCATATGTGCGCCAATTTGCATGCGTCACTGGGTTACACACAGAGTATATAATAATTCACAATTCATCTGCTTCTGGTAGTTATATTTATATATAGTTATATTAATGATTGTAAATCCCGTTGTGAGGTAGTTTTCCGCTATCCTCCCTTTTTCCATGAATTAGTCACTTTGGACCGGATCCAGACCCCCACGTGCTTTGCGTGCGCGCGGGGGTCTGAAATTACGCGAGACAGAGGGGAGTGCACACCCCCTGTCACTCCCCTCTGTCGTGCGGGCTTTATGGCAGCTTACGCTGCCATGCTACTAAACTGCAATAAAACTGGTAAAAAAAAGTTACACAGGAAACCATAATAAGAATTGAATCTCTCTGTTTGTACATTCCTTCAGTAGTTCCAAATAACTGCTTATCCTTTATAGAGCAGTTGTAGCGTTATCTTCTCATATAAGTGCGAATGTGTTTATTTTATCTGTGTTGAAACCTTATAAAGAAATGAGTTCTAAACACAATAACATTTACACAACCTGCAATTTTTCAGCTCTTTCTGAATCAAAATTATAGCAATAAACTAAAGAAAAACATCGGGCTGAATTCAGAACTAAGGACCGGATCCAGAATTAATAGCGTCAGGTGATTTACGCACGCAAGGTGCGTAAATCACCTGACTGAACGGAGGGCGCATGCGCCCTCCAGATGTTACGCTAGGATTACTATAGTAATCCTAGCGTAACATCTGGAGGGCGCATGCGCCCTCCGTTCAGTCAGGTGATTTACGCACCTTGCGTGCGTAAATCACCTGATGCTATTAATTCTGGATCCGGTCCTTTGTGTCTTAATATCAATTTTTTAGAATTTTCATCAAGAAAGACATTCCAATGTAACATATTATAGAGTTTTACTCTACTTACCTGAATGTGCACCATGTTGTACTTACTCCAATAACAATATTGTCTCCATCAGCAATCATTTCAGTTTTTAAACAAGGCCCGCATCTTCTTTCCACATAATTTCACAATGATGAGTCTGTATTCTATATCTGTCACCTCCCTAAGAAGTATCACACCAAAAGCCTGTCTCCTCCTCATAGACTGTCAGCTTGTGAACCCTTAATCCTCCCTGAAGAATCATGGGAACTGACTGGCAGGTCACCAAGGCTGGATTAGTACAAAGAAAAATGCATCCTCTCTATGATTGTACAGAAGCATTGCTGTAATGTATAATTTTTACCAGCTGGGGGAGCCCTTAGTCTATAAAATGAAACTATGTAAACAGCTAGCAAGCATTTCACACTTAAGTGTAGAATCTACGTGCATATTTTTACGATCAGAAAAACTGCGCATGAACAGAACCTCGATATACGCAAGTAAACCATGGCCAATTGATTCACATACTTGGACGCCAGACTAAGGACTGATGCATGCATTGGCACTGAATGAGTCCCGCAAATGAGCAGCACACGGGCTACTAATGTACAATATGGGAGTTCCAACAGAGCTAGGACTGATTCATAAGTAGGAGTGACTTGCGTAAACTAACATAAGCACAGGAAAAGTAAAGGTAGCCCTCGATCAGTTGAAGACCGCGTATTGTTTGCTGAGAGGCCATGCGTCTTCTACTTATGTGTGCTTCTTCAATGGATGAGTGCTTTTAAATGAAACATTATTAAATCCAATGCTGATTTTACAGTTTGTGCAAGACTAACATTGTAAAGGTGCAATTATTTGGTTAGAGTTTGTAAAGGCTTTTTTCTTATTTTTTATTTACTTTTAATTTTGTGAACAAACACCATCACATTTACTTTTATGTTTGCTTATTTTTAAAATGTTTTATGAAAGTCTCTATATGTAGTGAATCATTGTATTTCTAACTTAATGCAGTATGCGTTTATGTGTATTGTAAAGTATGTCATGATTATTCTTATTTCAAGTTGTGTTTTTAACGGTTACTATTGTTTACATATGTTAATAAGAGTACGAGCTGTTTTTATTAAAACAAAAAAAAGTTACTTTTCCAAAGACTAATCAGTGCGTTTAGTTACGTATCTTTAAATCATAAGCAATTTTAAGCACCTTTCCGCACAGCTAATAAAGTCTGCACGTACATAATTAAATGCAGGAAAGCCTTACGTTCTTTCGTTGCAATCCCAACACAGAGAGGAGTGATTAATCTATTTCTTTCTTTTCTCTGAATCGGTATTATGGATTTTTTGCATGCGTATATTTAGGTAAGTTCACAATTTTACGCTTAAGTGTGAATCAGGTCCCTAGTCTTTTAATATAGACATAGGCACTTAATTTAAGTGGGCTTTATACTCCTACAAACTTTCCTTCAAGTTTGTTTTTTTGCTAAAGACAGATGTTATTTAAATAACAGTCAGTACATAAACAATATTATCAAATATATTATTAGCAGTGTATGGGCCTGATTCAATTGCTGGCGATGGTCATATATACGGTATGAAAGATGGGCGAATTTTTATACGCACCTCTATGAGGTGTGGATAAAGTTCGGCCCAAAAAAATTTGCAGGATTAGCTTCGCATGGCAAAATACGCCTGTGCAAAGCTAATTGAATCAGGCCCTATGTGTGTTCTCTCCTTGTGACCTGTAAACAGCATGGATAAGTTTAAATAGGAATAGAAAAATTCTGTCCTTTTTAATGATATTATTGTATATAGAATACAAATTTACAGGCCAGGGCTTATATTGAATGAGTAAATCTCTACTATTCAGATTGCCAAAGTAAATTTTGCATTACTTTACTTTTGTAGCTTATTACACCTAATATATGTATGTTATGACATTAAATTACATACTTTAACTAAATACATTATGCTGCACTGTATACACAATGTTAAGAATGTTAAGAAATTGGTACATGGTAACAAGTCTCCATTATCCTTAGCACACGACTAACGATACTAGGTTTTTCTACCTGTTATGAAGTATTTCATCTATACAGACCCTTTGTGGCTGATAATTATAGCCAAGAGTATAAGTTATTATGCAAATCTAGTGAGAATAATAGCAAACAACAGGCTAGATCCAGCATAATAAACACAGCTGACTTAGGCACATAAGTTTGCTGTCAGTTGGTACTGCGCAGTACCATGATTTCCACATCGGAATGCAGCTGTCTGTTGCTGTCTTCCATGCGGAATTCAGTCTCCGATGGGGGGGAAGACCAACTTGACCATACATATGTGATGTGTGTGGGCATAGGAATAGTAATCATACAATAGAGAGGGTTATTAGCCCAATCCTATATTCTGTACACATTCTGCCTGCAGAAACTTTAAGGTAGGGGTACTGGATCCAGAATTAAGTGCAAATTCTGTACATTTGCCTTCCCAACATGTGGAATCTGGTTTCCTACATTCCGTATATATGCAATGAGAGTGCACACTACCGGAACTTCCCTCGCACATACGGACATTCCACATACAGACACCTACCTTAGTGTTCACATGCAGAAGGCTACATACCAAATAAAGGATCGTATGCAAAGGCTTACTGTATGGTTAGCATTCCTATGCTCACCCAGCACGTGTATCTCATATACATGTGAGAGATAAAAAATATAATGGTACAATTACTAAGGCTCTTTTTGCCAAATATGTATCTCAGGAGATGATAAGTAGCCTTATAATGCATGTAGCAGAAGCTTATGAACAGTGAACATTCTCACAAGTAACCAAGAGACAACTTTAAAAGCTCAAATCATATCTTTACTGTGACCTATATCGAAATTTACACTCTACAGTGGCATCTCTTTCTGGCCAAAGAAATGTAATAGAAACACATAATACTGTTTTGACAGCCCACTGGACAAAGTATAAGACTTCAGAACAAATAAAACAAATGGTTACTATTGCAGTTGTACCTTTAATAGTCCAAACATGTGAATTATTCTTTTTCAATTAGTCTGTTAGTAGTGAAAGAAAACCTTTACTTCCCCTCCATATGTAATCTTACACCAATGTAGCTAAAGCAGAGATTGAAATCAACAAATCCAACCTCACCTCTTTCCATTTCCCACATTACAAATCATATTGGCCAACTGGGTTATCCTTGCCTCTTTTATACTTACATGTTTATATCCTTCTGCATTTTCACTACTGTTGTTTCAGTGATCAGTTTTTCAGGCATACACTTAATTTTTATCATTCTTCAGTCATGTTTTCCATACCTTTTCTACTGCTCTATCCTGATCTTCATAAACAAAGCCTCCACTTCCAGCTGCATCACCTCCAGATAACAATGCAGCATCAGTAGTGGAGGAAGACCGTGGACGGCCTTGATGATGGTGTAACACGGCAGCCAGTCCACCATCCATTGGGGGAGGGCGACGAGGAAGGTGGGGACTTCCACCACGCAATGGTTGGTGATGGTGATGATGAACAGTGTCTCCAGGGCCGCTTTTGCTACGTCGGCCACCCCCATGCTGGCCAGAGCCTCTTTTGACAGAGGGACGTGAGCGTATTTGCTGCAATACACGGTTGAAGGCAGTTGGACGTGCCGGTAGATCATGCAAGGAAACAGCATAAGACACCCTGTGCATTTCTGGAGATCTCTCTTTTTCATCTGCAGAGTCGTGGTCTGAGGAGGATAGAGGGGCAGCTGGGGGTGCTTGTGGAGTCTGAGGGACAGAGGTTGACCAGGTAACTGGGGGTTCTGAGACTGCCTGATGGTCACGCTCCCTTGAACGTCGACGGCTATGAAAGAGGTGCTTTAGTCCGTGTCCAAACATAGATCCTTCAGAGAGCTGCTGAATTTTCTGCAAGGGAAAAGAGTATGTAAGATAGGCAGTGCTACTGTCCATTTTAGCTTGTCACCCATACATACAAAGATGTGAGAGTTAAAAAAGATACAGCTGTTTCATGTCAAATCAGACAAAGGAAAATAATAATAATTGTTCTTCAAGAATTATATTGGCTGTAGCAAGTCATCACATTCATACAATTACTCACCCTATAAACATTTCCTTTAGTCTTCACATAACTATAAAAAAAATAACTTTCTAAGAACCTTTTTAGCATTATAAACAGCATTCCTCACTTACATACTGGATTAAAATGTACATCATAAGCAGTAAAACCAGTTCCAATCATAAGATGGCAGGCATTCTGTTACATGTATACAGAGAGCAAGGATATAGTGATCAATATATATTCCAAACTGTTTTTTATCCATGCTATGATATGTGTCATGAATGCAACCTATCTCTATCATTTCCAATGAATACTTATTGCCATGTTGTGTCTAAAAAGGAAAAACCTGGTACGGTCCATTCAAATACCCCACCTGAGTTCTAACCACTTAATCTCCATAAGCACTGGAGCCTGTCAGACTGAATACTGAAAATCCCATGGTCTGAAGAGTCTAGAGTTTAGAGCTGGCTGGAGCCAGCGAGAAAATGTCACATTACATCCATGAAAAATTTACAGCCTTTCACATTAGCTATCAGGTTCCCAGACTGGTGTCTGAGCTCAAGGCTAACCTGAGATACTAAGAGGAGAGTAAAGAAAAGAATTGCAAGGCGTGACGGCATTGGAAATAGAGCAATAGTGACGGTTATAAAAAAGACTGCTTCACACACACATATCATTTTAAAAATATATAATTATTTATTCAAAAAAGAAAACTATAGCACTTAGAGCTCAGAAAGTATGTGTGAACAAAAGTGTGAAGAGATAAAGAAAATGTGATAGGACCAGAAGATATTTAGCATTAAGCGATGTGTGTTTTACAAAGGAACATTGGATTGTGTGATAGAGAAAAAATCCGACAAGACCACATAAATAATTAATAAATAACGATAATGGCTTTGGTCAAGAAGGAAGTAGTTCAACAAAATACACCATAGCAAGGTTTTAATTTTATTAAATAGTATTATTTATTATTATTTATTTATTAACAGGGTTTAATATAGCGCCATCAGATTATGTAGTGCTTTACAATTTTAACAATCATTATCAACAGGACTGGGTGGTAACAGACAGACTGTGTGGGTAAGAGGGCCCTGCCACAGGCTTACACTCTATAGGATACATAAGGGAAAGTGCTATATAATCACACAGCGGGCCAGCCAGCTTGCATGGTAAAAGTGCTCAGTGCTCTGTATGATCCAGTCACACAGCAGTGTTAGTAACAGAAATAAGGGGAATTTTAGTATAGAATGAAAGAGAAGAAGTTTGGTTTACTCATGAAGTGATGGTCATATAATAAAGTTGAGTAAATAATAGTGTAGACAAATGTTAAGTAGGTTGTGGAATTTGGTACGCTTGCCTGAAGAGGTGAGTTTTGAGGGAATTTGGTACACTTGTCTGAAGAGGTGAGTTTTGAGGGAGTGTTTGAAAGTTTGGAGAGTAGAGGATAGTCTTAGTGGGTGAGAAAGGATATTCCAGAGAGTCGGTGAGGCCCGGGAGAAGTCCTGTAACCGGGAGTCAGAGCATTTGTTTAGTGTGGAGGAGAGCTGTATGTCCTGTGAGAATCTAAGAGGAACGAGGAAGATGCAAAGATGCCCAATGTATGCTTCTTTTCAGCTTCTTCTCAGGTCATTATGGACGATTGCGTAGCCGGAAGTGCACGCCCCCTGCACTCCCCGCTAAAGGTAGTAAATCTGGACACTTACGTTTCCAGATTCCTATCTTAACTTTTATGACCAGGTCTGCGGCATTTACATGTGTATCTCCGCCTTTAAGGCAGAGATACAACCGTAAACTATGGGACAGCCCCTTTTCCGTAACAGCCGGCGTACGTAACATAAGTTACGTACGCCGACCCTTACAGCATTGCACGACCTTCAAGACAGGGGAATTACGTACGCCCCTGTCGTATGGAACCGAAACACAAAACAGTCTTTCCTACAGAAAAGAGACTTATAGCACTTGGGAATTTTATTACAAAAATGTATTTTTTTATTTAAATTAATTGACTTCAAAGGTGAAGCAATTGGTAACCATTATATTTAATTTAAAAGATAAAAAAAATGCTTTGGTTGAATTTTCTATACTATCTGGTATATTAATAGTATGGATTCAAACATATATCAAGAGCAGCAATAAAAATCTGTTATTCAGTGCAATCTATAGTCTGTAGATCAGTTTGTAGCATTATTTATCTTCGCAATATTTATCACTTTATTAAATCAATTTTAAATAAAAGTTATAAAAAAAAAAAAAAGGAAACAATGTAAAATTATTAATAAATAATGAAAGAAACATTCAGAGTCTGTAAGAAGGAGCACAGATATCCATTACACACATTTTTTGTATATTTTATATAAGTAGGTCTTAATTTTAAATAGTAAAAAGTAGCATATGAACACCCCAAAAGGTGTTTTCCCTTCCTTCGAAGTTATGTGTCTAAGGATCCAATTGCATTTCAACACTTCAAACTTTGAGATTGTAAGTAAGCATCATAGCTGAGCACAACTATTACAATAATGATTATGCAAAAGAACAAAGGTAACCAAGGACCAATCCTTCGCCTGCCAGATTAATCATCAAAACATTTTGTTGCTACATAATGGTGGAATAGTCAGAATTTGTGAAGTACATGCAGTATGACTATGTCAGATAAAGTCATTTTACTATAAGGAATATTAAAGTGTATGTACTAAGAACTAAAAAAGACAATTCTTCTCTACTTTACTGAATGAAAATCACAATCACCCTCATTATCAAGTGCATTCCCACCAGGGCCTGATCAATTGTGTGCCACAGACAAGATTTTAGATGCTGCCCTTAATACTGGGTGTGGAACGCTGAGAACGGCCCTTTTTCTAAATGTTTTCGATACCCTATTTCCGAAGTCGGAGCTCCTCAGAAAGTTCCTGCCCCGCTGCAGACAGGTAAGCGCCACTCTCTATTTACCCAACCACACCCCTTGTGCTAATTCTTATCCTAATTCTCCCTTCTCTGAAGCCTAAGACTCCCTTCACTGCAGCCTAACCCTAAGACTCCCTTCACTGCAGCCTAACCCCAAGACTCCCTTCCTTGCAGCTTAACCCTAAGACTCCCTTCACTGCAGCCTGACCCTAAGACTCCCTTCCTTGCAGCTTAACCCTAAGACTCCCTTCCCTGCAGCCTAATCCTAAAACTCCTATTCTCTCATCCATCCCCTCCCCGCAGCCTAACCCAAAGTCTCCTCTTCTCTTATCCATCTCCTCCTCACGGCCTAATCCTCTCTCCTGCACTAACCTATCCGGTCATCAGAGAGTTTGGTAAGCGCCGAGTCTGCGGCATGATTTTTACCATGTTTCCATATTCTAAAATACAACAAGCCGACAATTAGCTGTCGGCTGTGTGTATGTCGAAAATGGCATATGCAACTCCTTTATACTGCAGCCAAAGCAACCAACATGTCTCCCACCCACCACCACCTCCACCTCCAAAACAATGGTGCCATAGATTTAAACCAGTATCTATATGCCCGCAGCCAGGGCCGGCCCTAGCCAATTTGATGCCCTAGGCAAGATTTGGTTGGTGCCCCCTAGCAGAAAATTTTCTCTACTATTAGAGGGTCACAGTGGAGGTGCAATGGTGCCAATGGGCAATATGCAATTAGCTGACTGAAGATCCACACTTTACAAGGGGCAAGAGCTGCTACACGTGTTGCGTTTCCTTTTCTGCTCTGTGGTGCCCCCCCTGACAAGATGCCGCTATAGGCGACTCGCCTATACCGCCTATAGCTAGGGCCGGCCCTGCCCGCAGCTCACTGGAACAATCATGATCTTACCAAAATGCTGTCTTCTAAAGTTGCAGAGAACATTACAAAACATTTTGAAACAATGAGTGCTTAATACATAGCCTTAGTTTAGAGACTACTTTTATGAATCTGTGTGATGTGTTCATTATCTCTTTTCTATAGTGCACAGGTGTCCAACGCAGATATAAAATGCAGATATTACTACAAATATACCTTTAAAGTATGATGTGCAGATAGAAAAAAACTCATCATATTTTCATATTTAACAACATGCTTTTCATAATGTGTATCTTGCTAACAGCCCACTCCACAGCTCTCACACCAAACACAGCCAGCAAAACTTTATTCTCATTCCAACGTCTCTATGGAAACAGCTACAGAGCCAAATAAGTTCAACACACTCCGCCCTAGGATGATCAGTAAAGGAATGTATGTGGA
>WWET01000975.1:35239-50088 GCA_011038615.1 Limnodynastes dumerilii
TATATACATATATACATATACATACTGTATATATGTGTCTGTATTTTGTTTAGATTTTCTATGAAAAGAGAATTGAAATAGGTCCCTATTGTATAGACTAATGGAAAACTAATAAACTATTTTAACGAAATTATTATTATTGATTTGTTTGCCCTGAAAGATGTTCATATGTTCATATTAAGAACAAAAGCTTTAGGAGATCTGCAGTGGGAAACAGTTAACTATTTTTCAATATCATCTTCTAACACAGGTTTACTCCTGCATAAACTTTATGGTCCTATAAGGTATTACACAGAAATTTGTCAATAAAATTGGGAATTACAAATGAAAGCGGATAATCAGGTAATATGTAATTTTCCATGTCTTATAAAATAAATAGCTTAACAGGTTACCACTGTTTATATCTATATTTTAGCATTTTGTAACTTCCGTTGAAGCTACTCTTTTCTATAACTCTATGAAGTCAAAGTGCACAGTGTTTCTGAGTATATATTTTACTATAAGGTATAACTTAGAAAGTAGTGAATGCACCCAAATGATGATGTCTGCATATTACAATGCTATCCACTATTCCACTGTCATAACAGTGGATAGATTTCAAAGCAAAGCCTCTATGTGTATTGTAAAATATTGCTATTACTCTATATATATATATATATATATATATATGCACAGGCAAATAAGCATATATTCATTACGTATTATAATTGCTTGCATGTAATAATATCAATTTACATTAATCAAATTCATACTACCTTGAGGTCTGGAGGTTTGTTCCGAGTAATGATAGAGGGTGTCTGGTTAACAGCTGCTCCTGCAGAGCCCACATCCCCAGGTATTGGGCTGTCAGAACCTCGCAATTCCATGACAGTAGGTGGCAAAGGAGCATCTTGTGCACCCACCTCCTCAGGGTGTAATTCGTCTGACTTGCAGCGCTTCATGTATCCAAAGGAAATGGGTGTAAGGGGAAGGTATAGGGAGCAGGTATATTGGACACCATCAAGTACTTGAAAATAATAATCCAGGTAGGAGAATAACTAAAAATGGTATAAGGTCAGATCAAACAGGGGAAGACAATTCGCATTCACATTGAAACATACAAACTTTGCAATAAATGTATTTAGATACGGCTGTAGAATGAGAATAAAGCATACTCATCCACATACATCACATTACACACACTGCCTGGAAAAAAAAGCACAATTAGAGCTTTCATCAGCACGCGTTTATGGCTCTAATCAAATGTGCTGAAATGCAGCAATACATAACAGGAAAATGCTGTCATACATCCACAGGACACAGTACACGAATGCCTCACAAAAGAACCCTGCATTATACTGTACCATGCACAGCATCATACACACACATTCATAACATGCACGCACACGGACAGAGAGGAATGGGGGTGCAAACTGAAAAGGGAACCCTAATGTATTATATCATCCGGAGGCCCCTATAGCTCCCTGTCCCCGGGGCCCCGGCTCCTCCGTCCACACTTCTCCCTGCAGAGCCTGGGGTGACCAGTGCTCAACCTAACTTAATGGTGAGCGACAATGCCAACGTCCAATAGAAAGAAAGCACTTGTCGACTGTCATCCAGTTAAAAATAGGGTACGGTCTTTAGGACGTTTCAAGGTTGGTAGCGTTGCGGGAGCTGTCACAGAAGGTGGTACTGTAGATGGGTGTTAGTAAGTGAATTGGTAAATCTAGATTCAAGTGGGATAAGGGACATGGTCCTTCAGGCCACTGCGTTGTAGCCTATTCTATATAGTTATATCAGATGGTCGAGGAAGGGAAGGGTGGGTTTACAGAATGCGAGGGGTCAGCACTGAGAAGATGCCCGATCAGCGTCCATTGTTCTCTGGGAAGCTCTCTAGCATGGATAGTCGCATAGCTGCTTCTCATGGATTATATGCTTACAATACGGCCTGATGCTAGGATGCAGTTCTTTAACAGTGTAATTTCATGCTTTTATAAATATTTTTTTGTACTATAGAGTTGGACACTGGTCTCGCATAGCTTACTTCGGAATACTACCGTATAGAAAGCAATAGGACTTAGTTTTTTCTCTCATTATTATACATGTATAAATGACAAGAATGCTTTGTTATCTAATCATATTTAATCTGTGTTACTGCTCTGTATGACACTATTTTAATAAATAGCAATGTTAAGAATAAATAAATTTACACACCTTGGGGTAGATCCAGAACTACGTTTGCCGTACGTTTTTCGCGGAACGGATTTTCGTGCGCGTAACCGCAGTCATATGCACACGTACGTATGGGCTAGACGAATTTACGCAGCTAAGCACGCCCATGCTGTACACTTTAAATACAACCCCCCGCCTACTTCACGTATTTCGTACGTATTTTGTTGAAATGTAAAATTGGCACGCCCACACGTAAGTATTTACGTGACACATACGTGAATGGCCCATACGTTCACAATTACGCTACGTTAATGTGCGTATCTTCTATGGTGCGCATGCGCAGTGCGTACAAAACAGCGATTTTACGTCTCTGCCACGCGTAAATTCGCACCGAGGCGTAGTTCTGGATCAGGACCCTTGAGGCTAATTTAAAGCTACACTTGCACCTATTTTGTAGGTGAAAGTGTACAGGATTCCACACTGCGCGAGTGCAGAATGGGGGCAAGCACAGAAAGTTGGATGTAAGACTACCCATCCACTTGTGTTTGCATTCATGTGGTTTGCGCTAGTGCAGTGGGGCATTCCACTACATTAAATGAGAAAGTGGGTGTTTTAGTGCTTCTGCTAGACACAGTAGCCATCTGTATTCTGCGCTTTCTCCAAAGTTTTGCACCAGCTCACTGTATGTGCTTTCTGTCCACTTCAGACCTCTCTTTAAACTCCTTACCCTCACCTTTAAGGCCATCTCCTCACCCACTGCTCCCTACTTCTCTACCCTCATCAACATGGACACCCCTTCCCGTCCTCTCCGTTCTGCTAACCAGCGCTGTCTGACCTCTTTACTGATCACCGCATCTCAGGCCCATATCCAGGACTTCTCTTGTGCCGCCCCTCTGCACTGGAATGACCTTCCTTCTTCAGTCAGACTCTCCCCCACATTGCAGGTCTTCAAGCGTTCAATCAAAACGCACCTGTTCAGGCTAGCTCCACTTCACCCTCACTGCATCCTTCATCTATCCCTTCTCTTCCTTCCTCCTCTCCTCCACTCACACCAGCAGTCCACTTCCTTCCCCCTCTTGATGTCTTCTGTAAGTTCTTCCCTCCCACTTAGTGTGTTAGCTCATGTGAGCAGGGCCCTCCATTCTAGTGTTGTTCTTTCCTCCACCACTCCCCCCTCACTTTGTACCCTCTTGTCCCCCTCTGCTACCCTTTTACCCCATACCCACCTGGTGGCTCCCTCGCAACCTCTCACTGCGCTCTATTCCCTGCTCCCTGATCTTCCAAGCTTGACACCTCGCATTTACCCTTGCGTTCTGAGCTTGCTTCACTTTATTGTATTTTTGTGATAGTTTTATAGTCATATTGTATTTAATATATACTATGCTGTTCATCCCTACCCTATATGTCTGTACTGTATTTTGTTGTATTTTGTACGGCGCTGCGGACACCTTGTGGTGCCTCATAAATAAACGATAATAATAATAAAGTGTAAGACGGAGGACATTTTCTATTATTAATTGGCCCTATTTGTATTATAAACAGTGCTTTGCATATGTAAAGATATACAAAGATGAAATTTGTGAATGATTTTATTTGAAAAATGTATTTCTGGTCATACACAGGCTGCTCCGGTAAATTTTTAACTAGGGATATTTATTTTTACATAAAAAATATTTTAAATATTCTAACTTTATAGCCTACTTTATTACACCTCGTAGCTCTGCACATACAAATCTGTTTGCATGTTTCAAATGAATTCCCATTTTCACTACATCCTATCCAGATTTGTGACTTTTGTAACTTTGGATTGGGTTCGTGCTGTTGCAACAGTAGATTTGTGCATCCACTCAGCAAACAGATCTGATTAGCTCCATAATTTTTGTCACAATCTGGGTAAACACTTAGATCAGTTATGTACTTAAGTAGTATTTCATATTTCTTGATTGTGCCTTAAAAAATGATGGAGGAACTTGATTGTGTAACAATGTTTGGTAAACATGTAACAACCTGATAAGATTTTATAATCACTCCTCTCCGCTTATTGCTCTCACACAGTTGTAATTTCTTCTCAATATTTCATTAAAATTACTTCTCCATCTTAACTCTTAAGTAACTATTACAATAAATATAGTTTCTTGTGGACATAAACTATTTTTCAAAAGATACACAAACGACACAGTGTTACTATGAAGAATTAAGGGCAAATTGGAAAAATCTTGCAGAGTAGTTAATTTAACTGAGTCACCCTATGCTGTACTATTTGCCCGTTTTAGTCTCTGCTTCCCCTTCACCTTCTTCTTTGCGTTTTTACCTCTCGCTCTCTTCTGCACTCTGACTTAATTTCTGCTATCTTTAGAACTCCTGCCTCTTCAGCTGCTTCACGACCGATTTTCCTGTCAGCGCCTCCGACACCACAGCTGATATTTCCCTTTGATGCTCCTCTGCTCACCTCTACCACCGTCTCCTCTGATGTCCCAGCTGATCTCCTCCTCCTATGCTCCTCTGCTCACTGCTACCTCTGATGCCACAGCTGATCTCCTATCTCTATGCTCCTTCACTCACCACTACCTCTGTCTCCTCTGCTGCCAGAGCTGATCTTCTTCCTCTATGCTCCTCCGCTCACTGCTACCTCTGTCTCCTCTGCTGCCACAGCTGATATCCTCCTTTGTCAATCTCCCCGGCTTCACTCAGCTGCTCCGTCACCAACGCATTCCCCTTTCGGCACCTTCAATAACTTTATCTCCGACTTTCCAGTACTACTACTTCACTTTCCCTCTCAGCACCACTGCCTCTTTTCTCCGTTCGTCCCTCACACACACCAACCGTCAACAGTCCCACGCTATCCCTCACCCCTTGCGCTACAGAGCGCCCCTCTATCAACAGGGGTACCACAAACATATCTGAGACCAGCAATGGACAGGGAGAACTTGGCAGATATGCTCTAGATCAGGCATGTCAAACTCAGACCATAAGCTTTAATTTTGTGGCACTATCTCACACAGGGAGGTCTGGCGATCGTTGCTGAAAAGGGCCTGCTATCAGCTGCCGCAGTAGTTAATCAGGACAGCTGATAGCAAAGCCCTTTTCAGCTATCTTAACTGTATAGTACAGTGATGGCTAACCTGTGACACTCCAGGTGTTGTGAAACTACACTTCACATTATGCTTTGTTAGGTATCCGCTATGCTTTTGCAGTCAAGCTGGGATTCGTAGTTTCTGAACACCTGGAGTGTCACAGGTTAGCCACCACTGGTATAGTATAACTGCTGCATAGGCCAACAACAGGAAACAGATTGCTTTACGGCCAGCATCACACAGGAGAGCTGGAAGGCAGCACGCACCATGGTGGAGAGACACGGATGGAAGGCATCAAAGGTAAGTAAGGTATAAACAAGAGGAGGCTGGTGACTAATGAATGGAGAATTACTGGGAGCTAGAGTCCTATGAATGTGGAATACTGGGGTGCAGGAGACATATGAAGAGCTGGAAGACACGGATGGAAGGAATCAAAGGTAAGTAAGATATAAACAAGATGAGGCTGGAGACTAATGAATGGAGAATTACTGGGAGCTAGAGTCCTATGAATGTGGAATACTGGGGAGCAGGAGACATATGATGTGGGATACTGGGAGCTGGAGAAATATGATGAGAGATATTGGGAGCTGCAGAGATGTGATGGGGGATACTGGGAGCTAGGGAGATATGATTGAGAATAATGGGACCTGAAGACACATGATTGGAATAATGAGAGATGGAGACACATGATGGGGGATACTGGGAAGGCTGGAGACATATAAATGAGAAATTACTGGGAGCTGGAGACACGTCTAGGAGGTGCCCTGCGTCACCTGGAGACTTGATTCTGCTGCTAGCCTATCGGGCTAGCAGTATCTATATCAGCACGGCGCTGACGCTGTCGCATCGGTTATAGCTTCCTCGTGTCTCTGTGCCAGCTTCTTTCTCTTCTTTTGCATTGTGCTATATTTTCTTGCTTCCTTGAGTGCCCCAGTTGAGTGCCTTACTGACAGGATCAATTCCTCTACGCCCTGAATGTAGTATCATCTAAAATCTCTCCCTCTTACCCAGTGAATCAGAATCTGAGTTAACTTATAGAGCACAGGAAGATTTGGTATTTTACTAGTACCCTGCCTGGGGTCTAAAAACTTTTCCAGGGAAGCAGAATTCCTTGTTGATTCTTGAAAGACAGAGTCCAAACTGGCTTAGCCTGTGAAATTTGGGGTAGAGTAGAAGCACCTGTGGCACCTGCTGTTGTGACAACAGTTTTACCAAGACTGTGGCCGACTAACTAAGAAAATATGCCTACACTACTCTCCAGTGGCAGGTGTCTTCCCCCCAGAAAAGGCAGGGTTAGGGTCCACTTACAATAGATTATCCCTCAGAATATTCCTATGTGTCTCTAACACACAAGGAGTATATATTGTCTTTGCATATATCCAATGCTGTGGGAAGAATTAACTAGATTACTAACCAATATCTACGTAGCAAATACGACACACATACTGTCAAATTAACTATAAATAAAAACATTAAAACATTAAAATTAAATATTAAAATAAAATTAAGAGCACAAACAATAGCAGATACACATTTAAAATATGAAGGTACTCAGCCTTCCTGAAACAGCAGATGATGCAAAGAGACCAAAGTAGAGAGTCTTCAAGGAGAAAAAAAGCAACTCCTAACACATATTCCAAGATGGCTGCTGTAAAAAGCCCACACTCTACCACATTCAAACAGAGAGGAAGGGAACACTGTCTGGCATGGGTCCTCAGTTAAGCTGCCCCACTGCCTGAAAATTCAGTCAACCCCCTCTAAAGATAAACGTCCAATGGGTGGCCTGCTTCTTCCATTATCGCAGCTATGCCTCCTATTAGATGGGAGAGGAAAGTGGATATGACCCAGAAAATGTTGGCTGTCATTTGAGAAGTGCGCCAGACTCTGTACCTACTTTTTTGAGTAGGCAGCCCAAGGCACTTCTTGGATGAAACGGGAAGGACTCATTGTGCTCTGTTAATGTGAGCCTTTCCCAATGTGGAACTAGGTGATGGGCAGTTATCAATAAGATTGTGGCTGTCAACACTTTACTTTACTGCTAGAGGAGCGGTGTATATTAAGTACAGTATATCTGTAAAGTATATGTAAAGTGAAAAATGAAGTGCAGAATCGGAGCCTATCTGAAACGTAGTCCCACTCTTAGGGCACTTTAAAAACTGAATCGCAGTAGGGTTACAGGGAGTAGAAGCTTACAGTGTCTCACGTTTAAAGTTTAACTTTAAGTACCCACACCTACCTGGCCCTATCAACCCATATGTGCTCCCCTCGCACTTATAGGTTCTGCAAGCAAGATAAACGCACCGACCCCAATTAAAATGGGGACGGTGTATACATGAGGATCATACATAAGAGCTTAGCCAAGCCTTTACTGCATTATTTATATACCTTCCACGATGCTAACATGCTTTAAGCATGCCACCCAGTCCGGCCACCCTGCCAGAATGACTTGAGGATCCAGATCCGTGCTGCAAGTTTGTAACGTGTATTTGCACATGAAGATTAGGTACGCAGCATGTGGATAACTTCCCCAACTACTAAATCTGGTCCAATGTGTGGAGACAGGTGAATTATTTCATTTGTTCTGGTTTGGGCCTATTATTCTCAGCTCTGGTCAAAGGTTCTTGATTTTGTTCACCAGATACCGGTCAGACCGTGCCCCTCTCCTGAAAATTGCTCTGCTGCAAAATTTCCCTTCATACTTTGTAATATATTAGTTATTTGCCTTAATTCATTAATTATTTTAATTCATCCACCCTTCACTAAGATAAGTACACAGTAGACCTAAAAAAAACTTTTCTGTAGTGTGAAAATGAATCTGGTAGTTTAAGTTATTTTTATCCAAATGTGGTCCTAAGTATAAATTGCTGGGATGGAGAGAAGGTTGAGGGTGGCTGGACAGATATTTTCCCTGCTGTTGGTATCTATTAATGGTGTATGATTCCTTGTGTTTACTTTTTGTTTCATCTTTGTGTGGTTGCCGGGACGATGGCCTGTTTTCTGACAAACATTCAGGACCTAAATGTGTTTTTAAAACATCAATAATTAAAGAGCACACCAGGAAAAGCTTATCATGAAGCTTTACAATGTTTTACAAACAATTAAAGGACCCTGTTGCAGAAAGTTTGGTTTGTCAGTTTTTTTGCACGTAAAAGCAATCTGTAGTCTGCATTTTTGGGCTATCCAGTAGGGTGATGAGATAGAAACCTATTTTAAAAAATGAATATGCAAGTAATCTCCTTGTATGTCTGTCTAACCATCCTTTCTCCACCTTGCATGTCTCCAGCTACCCCTTCTACTCTTTGTATGTCGACTGCCATCCCTTCTTCCCCTTGTATATCTGCAGCCATCCCATCACCCAATCGTGATTTACTTTAAAATAATAATTATATAGCCTACTGTAATGTAATCATTTATATATAATGTTTATATTATTGTAGGTTATATATATCATTTTATCTCTCTCTCTCTCTCTCTCTCTATTTATATATATGTGGGTAAGTTCTTCATTTCTCTTTCTCTGTTTAAGTATTTTTTACTTTGCATACAATTTATATGCCCTGAAGAAAGTTGCTGTGGCAACTGAAACGTTGGAGATGTATATTTTACGATGTCTTGAATAAAGAAGAACCTATGGTTTATATTTTACAAGTCTGTGAGTGCGACCTTCCTGATTTCTACAAATCTGCACCTCTATGGAGTACATTTTTACTGGAGTGTGTCATTCTGGATTTATATATATACACATTTTATGAAAGAAAATATAAGTACAATTTCTAAGAAATTAAGAGCTATGGACCAGATCTAAAGTTTGAAAATAAGAGAGAAAAGTTACACCTGGGCAAAACTATGTTGATTTCAGAGGAGTCATATTTCACCTATTGCAAACAGTATAAAAAGATAATTTTATTATATTGGGTGCCCTATTATAGAGACAGCATATTTTTTATTCAATTTAATTATATTGTAATAATTAGTTTACATTTTTGAGGTGCCTTCTTTGTTATTTGAACCATTACAATGGATAACTGCACAGACTCTTCAAGAGACCCATATTGAAGGGTATAGTTCGCCTCTTCGATGATCTGTATTGCCACAAATCATCTTGCTGCTGGGAAATGACATTGAGGTTTCCTGCTTTGCAGCATGGGTCTTGCGACTCCTTAGAGCTCTGCAGATTCCAATGCCGACAGGTAACTTTTCATCCTAACCCTAACTATCCCATTCCCGTAACCTAACCTTAACCCTCCCCTAACCCTCTGTTTCCCGCAGGTTAATCCTAACTGACCCCTCTCAGCAATTCTAATCCTAACCGTCCCCTTCTAGCAGCCTAATCCTAACTTTCCTCTTCTAGCAGCCTAATCCTAACCTTCCTTTTCTAGCAGTCCAACCCTAACCTCCTTCTAGCAGCCTAACCCTTATCTTCCCCTAATCGCTGATGTTACATGTGAAGGGGACTTACGCAAATGACTTGCATAAGTCCCCTTCTGTCCCTAATTATGAATTAGGTCCATTATTGTTATAAGGTGCCATGTCTATGCAAATTGATCATTTTAAAAATACCATAAAACATAAGCTAAACTCTAAATCATCCCATGTGCCATGAAAATGATCATTTATAACTCTTTTTAGTACTGATTTTGCTAATTTTACTATTCTCAGACCAAAATCATAATAATAAACAGAACATGTTGTTTTCCGTGTATAGAAGTAGCCAATTTATTTTTAAACCATGTCCTAGTTGTTATTCTGATTGCTTGTGGTAGGCTTCACACAATTCAATTCAATTTTACCACCTCTCTGCTGGTGACCTTTTCATCTCTGAAAAATGCAAGAGCTAACAGCTTGTTTCTGGGTGTGAGTAATATGAGAGAAATAGAACAGGATCATTTATTACTGTACTTGTCTTTTGTCTGCATCCATTCTCTGTAAGAGTGATTATTCAATAAGCATTGCATACTTTATCAATAGAAACTAAGCTATCTAATAAGAGACTGGAATTTGATATTTTGATTTTATTTTATTTATTATGGAAAGTATTGGTCCTTAAAATTATTTAATTTAGTTAATACATTATGTACTACAAAGTTAATAAAGATAGTGAACTAAAAACATGGGTGAAGAATTATTAAAAACAAAAAAAAACCACCATACATACAGAATGGTGGATACTCACTTCTAAAGACCAGGGGCCGTATGCAGAGCTCCGGCCGTATTGCATTTGCGGAGTTTTCAGAAAAGTGTTACTGCGCATGCATATCACCACTTTTCCAAACCTGCAGCTTAGTGAATCTGGCCCTATTACTTATTTATTTATTTATTTATTATTATGACTTAAGAAAAAGGGTCTGTGTTATGATATAGTTATATCCTTGTTGGATTACCTCTGCATGGGGACACCAGGACCCTTCTAAAGAACTGGCCCGGTGTTACGAGCCTCTGCATATTGCAGCAGCTTACAACTAGATACATGTATTCTATTGGTTGCTTAAAATTAGTTGTCCTAACTGCTGCCTAGCTTTATCGGGAGTGACACTCGGTACAAATATATATGGGTGGTCCTTGCTGTTACTTAGGAGCTGGGACTCTCACCAAGAGTCCAGGGAGGCTTATCCAGCTCTCTTCACCTGATTGGTCACTGTCTGTTTTTTTATTAATTGGCAGGGCCTTGGCTCTCTCAATTTTTACCATAATTCCTCCTTCTGATCCTGTGTGCCTTGTTGTACTTTGCCTTTACCTCCTGCCAGTACTACCTTCTAGTGCATTTACCACCTGATACTAATCCATTGTAATACTACCTCGCTTGTACATATGTTAACTCATATTATTCTCATTTACCTTAGTATCTGATGCACCAGTGTTTGGGATACTATCCCAGTGTTGCAAGGTTACTTAGCTAGCATCTATGTTCTGTGGCATTTAACTTGTCTGTCCATTTCTGTCTGCCCCCTGTTTTTAATGATATCTGGTTCCAGTGGTAAACTTAGGACTCCAAACTCCTTGCTACACCAGGGACTGCCACCAGAATACCAGTGGACGTAATCTGCTGAGAGTCTATAGGTAATCCAGTAAAAACCAGATTCTAGGTTAGAATCCACTCCCTGGTGAGTGGTTGTCCATAACATTATAACCAGCCCTAAACAAGGAATCTACCAGTCAAAATGAATACATAATCAATACAAAATGAATACACAAGGGAAGTCTACATCTAGGGTACCACAGATTGTTTCAGTACCTATATCTGATGTAAAGTCGAAATTTCCCTGACCCATTCTCTTGAGACCGAAAGTTGTTCGAAAACTTTAAAGAGAACTGTAAGTTGTATTTCAAACAGTGACTCCACACCCACAACTTGAAACAAAATAGAAAGGACTTAATGATCCCCCCCCCCGTGGATGCCTATTTTAAGACATTAGGCCTTTTCTATGATGATCCTGATAGGGTGGCAATGCTGATACACAGCTCCCTAAAACAAGGGAATAATTTGTTCCAGCATTGGTCTGTTGATAGTGAATGGAATTCATTATTGCCAAAAAATTTTTAATTATTATAGTAAAGATTCGTTGGTTCAATACCCTTCTCAGGAAACTCTACAAGATCTTAGCCATTAAAATAGATGCGATAGGAAAGGAGGCTGAAGAATGATTTGTGCTTAAGTTCCTTTGCGAGACACTTCTTTTAGTTGGCATCAATATGAGCTGAGCCTAAGCAGCTTGGCGCTTTCTGGTTGTCTCAGCATGTAAAATTCAAGAGACACTCCCTGGGTCCTTGACTGTATTGTGGAGGCAAAGGGCATATGGTGAACAGTTGCCCAAATAAGCCAAGCAAGTCGGGAAAGGCTTAAGCCTAGTGAGTGTGGAAGAGGTCCGTCGAGATGTACAACTCACCTCTTCTACGAACTCCCTCCTTGTCCCAACACATTGCCTGGAGAAATCAAGTGCCAGATATCTCCAAATTCCTTAAAGTGGAGCTAATGGGAATTTTATTGGTATTAAATTTAATAAACTTCTGAATATATCATTTTGCCTGACGGAACCTAACATCACCACATATGACCTTGATGGAATACCTTGGAGGCAAGATTTCTTATTGAACCCCACCAATACAGTTGTCCATAGTGGCTATGCATTCAGAACAACTGGTTTTGTATTTAATCAGTTGTCATTCAGCTCCTTTATTATTGGGTCCTCCCTTGGTGAATGAACAGAACCCTCACATTGAAAGGGGTGTTTTGCGTTCAAGCGATTTTTGTACTTCCGCCTGTCGTTACCTATTCGTACAATCCTTCAATCCAATAAGTCCCCCCATGCCTCTTGCATAAATTCCCTAAAAAGTAACACCTGCCCATACGCACACCAGATGTTATGCTAGGAGATATGTCCAGGGAAGGGGGTGGTACTTGTCTTATGCAGGCCTAATAGGAATGCTAATTAAGTGCCAGGTGCAGTGATCAGAAGTTCAACACAAAGCTGTGTTTGGACAGATTCATGCAGAATGTAGGTGTTCAGAACTCTGCACGAGAGAGGGGAGTGAACTCCACTCTTCCATTTGGACTTCAGATCTCCCTAGGGATGTTCCATCCTGATTACTTCAATCTTTGCCAGTACCCATGTTGATGTTCCCATTTCTTCAGGGGTACTCATGGATCGGTTCAGTAAAATGGCACTTTTTATTCCCTTGCTTAAGTTAGTGCTAAATCTCTCTTTGTAAGATATGTTTCCCTACGGATAAGGTGCCCAGTTTGTTAACTAGTTCTGGATATTGTTTTCTTCCCTGTTAGGAATTTGGCCAAATTTATTATCAGTCTGATGGCTAGAATAAAAGGGTGAATTAGTCCTTGGAGCAACACTCATGCTGTTACATTTCTAAGTTGGAAATACCCAACTTGGCTGAATATTTAGCTTGGCTGAATTCACATATAACAACACCTCACACGCAATCCTCCCAGAAGTATGCTACCTTGGACAATTTTTTCCCCTTCAGATTATGAACATTATCTTAACCTGCCCCAAAGGGCTGCTGTTGGACTATTTCATGACTAGTTAATTATCCTGCACCTTGTCAGCCTGTTTATTTAGAATTTCTGCTCCCTGAGCAGGCTGCTGGTCATTTACTATTTATCCTGTGTCTCTGTTGCATGTGTGCTCACTGATCTGTTTGTTTGTTTGTTACTTTCTTTTGTATTGTGAACCAGCTGCCTTTTGAGTTTCCTGATCTTCAGTCTCCTTCCTCCATGTGCTTGTTTACTTGTATTTGCTATTACCCTTATTTGCTTTTATGTCTGTTTCTCTATATTCCATGTATTCAGTTTCTCTTGTTTTTTGAATTTATTGTTTATTCTTGGCTCGTTCTCCAGTATCCTCTGCTAGCCCTGCTTTGCATATTTGTATTTATCTAGTTGTCTCTGCTAGCCTTGCCCTGTGTATTTGTATTGTGCTTATTCTGTTGGTATCTCAATTTTCAATGTTATATCCTTTTATGCATCTTGTTTAGTTCAGTTGTTATGTTTCCCTGATGTACTCAGCTCACTAGTCTCCATTACCTGTATGTTGTTTGTACACTAATAAACACTCTTTGCCTGTTACTCTGTACATTATAGCCTGTGTTGTGTATGGTCTCTGTTTTATTATTACACCTGAGACTGCCTTCCAGGGACTGGCTGGGTGCTTGTCACACAACAGCAACTACAACATTACAGAACATTATCTCCTCATAACCTGTAATCAGAATCTTTATCTTCCAATATTTCCCAATAAAGGAATTGAAACCATTGATCAGGTTTTAAAATCAGATTCCTCCAGATGTTTTGAGGGATTTTTTGGTCAATTGTGTCTCCTTTATTTTACAACATAATTTTTTTCTTTTACATGGGTGTTATTATTTACAAAAAAGGGGTACCGCTATCGGGATCAGATTCACCCCAAGTTATGCTAACCTCTATATGGGTCGCCTTGAAGATGAAATCATATGGGGGGACCACTCGAGGTGAATCGGGAGGGAGATATCAATGATTTATTTTTTGTGTGACATGGGGGTCTTGTTTCAGTATCTTCTTTTGTACAATATCTTAATTCTGTCATGTATGGGCTGAAATTTATACATACTACTAGTCCAGTGGTTCCCAAACGTTCTCAGTTCGAGGCACCCTTAAGGTCTTCATATTTTTTCAAGGCACCCCTAAGACAAAATTATTACCAAGCAGTCCCATTTTTAAAGTATTTGAGTCAAAAGAGCGTAATAACTATTTAGGCAAAGACAGAAATACTTATTAAAATAGCCCAAGATGTTTTAGTTTTTTTAAGCAATCAAAGCTTTACAAATGTAAACAGATCTTAGTGCACATTTTAATGAAAATGTGATTGCTTGTCTGCAAGGTTACCTCATTCAGATGGGTCCCTACCTACACTTAAAAATAAACTTCTCTAACACGGTGCTTACCTCCCTCTCTAGCATTTGCCTATAAATTAATTTAAATTATTGATGGCAGGACACATCCACCTTTTAATACAACACAATCTAAGTACCATAATAACAAATATAAGACTTACCGTCCCTCTCTCAGTTATAGGCTGCAAAGAAATGATTGGAGTACTCTCTGTTATTTCACCTGGAACACAGGGGTAGGCT